>JAYKKO010000026.1:717500-1182500 GCA_037074685.1 Glyphodes pyloalis | reverse complement strand
ATAGCATAGCATAGCACTATCGATATAGTACGAGGTTTAGAAGGCAACTCTATTTTAAACTGCCTATCTGATTCTGCCATTCATTTGATGATGTGATTACACTGATTAATAGTAATGACTTAACTAATAAGCGAGGAAATGTCATGTACGTGAATCTAGGCTTGCCATAGCGCGCTTAAAATCGCTAGTCACTTCTCCTCGACAGAAAATAATAATAAAAGGTCTACCATCAGCCTGTTCTAGGGATGAAAACTGCCAGCACAAGCCGATGAGGTTCAACGTGGGGGTTTTGTGTACCTTCAGCCTATTCTAGGGATGAAAACTACTACCACAAGGTAATAAGGTTCTAACGGGGGGTTTTGTATATGTACCTTCAACCTATTCTAGGGATTAAAACTCCTACCAATTTTGAGTGGGTAGTCCTGCCCTTTTTGGGGCGGGCAGGCCCACACACGTCACTTCAATAAATGCGCCAGACAACCACACCAATCACCTGGTCTCAAACTAAGGTTTCCCCTTGTACTATGAGTACCAGACGACGGATACTAACTGGGGGCGTCATCACAGCACACCCAGACACAAGTCAATTTAGAAAAGTTCGTTTTCCATATTGACCCGACCGGGAATCGAACCCGGGACCTTTCGGGCTTTGGCCGCGTATCGTAGCCCCTGCGCCACCGAGGTCGTCAAAATCTATTTTAGCTTATATTTAGTAAAGTAATGTAAACAGGATTCGTTTGTAATTGAGTATCTTTAGTAAGTAATAGGCTTTGTAACGGCTTGTGCAACGTTTGCGATTATTACAATGTAATTAGATACGATTACATGTAATTACCATACAGGTTAGAGTGATGTAATTGCTTTCAGTTAAGTGAGACAATGGGGTCATTAAAATAGAAGTTCTGTAGAGTTATTTAAAGATGTGTAGTTCATTCTTTGTAGCCACAGAAATACAGTATCTCAGCAATCCGTACTAATATTATAAATGCGAAAGAAACTCTGTTTGTCTGTTTGCCTGTCCGGCTTTCACGCCTAAACCACTGAACCGACTTTGATGTAATTTCGTATAGGTATTCGCATCTCTAGAACGAATACAGGCTACTTTTTACTACCATATTTACAACTGAAACATATATTTTTTCATTAAACCCATACATGTGAGGTATCTATGGATAGGTCTTCAAATTATGTTACTTGCTGCTACGGAACCCTTCATGGGCGAGTCCGATTCGCATTTGGTCGATTTTTTTGTTACTATCCATAATTTAACAGAGGTATTTATTTTTATCGCTCGAATTGGAGCAGCCAGCAGTGATATACCTCCACCTTACAGAAGACCGCAGTCAAATAACAATCACTTCGGTGTTGTTGTGTTCCTGTGTGTGAGTAAGGTTTCTAGAGCTCCTGGGGGGTGCTACGTTAGTAGCAGGGGTGAAGCCTGCAAGGTAAGTGCGACAAGTCCAATAACAGATTTATTATGCTGTACTTGTCCCCCTTAATCTAGGACCTCATTACCACTTAACACCAGGTGGGGTAAGGTCAATCTTGAAGTGCAATATAAAAAAAAACTTCGTTGTTCAATTGAAACCGGGCAATAATGAGTAGCACGCAGTAGTTTAACTTAATCTGACGATTCATAAATCCTTTTGTAAAAGTTTACACGAATAAAGATATTTTCTTTTCTTATTTTAAAGAAACAGAAAATTTCCTCTCCCCTTGCGGTGCGGGAATCGAACCCACGACCTTCACGTATCGCGCGTGCTGCTCTTACCAACTGAGCTAACCGCAAGTTATCGTAGGCAATGAAATTTTTCTGCTGTATCAACCTGTTGGCCTACGGTACGTAAAAGTCGTGGATTCGATTCCCGCACCGCAAGTGGAGATGAAATTTTTCTGTTTTTTTACTGTGGCGAAAATATATTTTTATGATATTTTTATGATATAGTGCAAATATCATAAAAATATATTTTCTTTTATATTCTATTTTATTCAATACGAAAAGACGAAGAACAAAATGAATGAAATTTGACGACCTCCGTAGCCGAGAGGCAAGCGTGCTGGACTTTGGCGATCTCTGAGGTTCCGGGTTCGATCCCCGGTCGGGTCAATATGGGAAACGAACTTTTCTATATTGTCTCGGGTCTGGGTGTCGTGGTACCGTCGTTGTTTCTGATTTCTGTAACACAAGTGCTTTAGCTACTTACCAAGGAATCAGAGCGATGTATGTTATGTAGTCTAATATTTATTTATTTATTTAAAATACTTACAAAATTCCAATTAGTGCCATAACCGAATGCAAACTGCCCGGCTATTCTTACTTCTTCCTCATCAGATATTGTAGCCTTGTAAAATATGAAGCAGCCGAACACAGTGATGAAACCATGATGGCACAAACATACTACATGAAATATTGTTCTTAAAACTGAACGCCACTTAGCTATCCTTGTTACGGAATTTTCAAAACCACTCTCTATGTCTCTGGATTCCATTTTTTATTGGAATACTTTATACACGTACAACTTAAATTCGAACTTCAAAATAAGAAAAACCTTTCATAAGTTCAGAAAGTCGTTGCGCATTTACACTTTTGCAATTGACTAGTCGTTCTAATTCACATTTTTAAGATCGAACCGAACGCAAACAAAACACACAAATAATCAATTTAGTTTCGAAACACTCAACTTTATTTATGCTACTTAAACTTAAGTTTGATTTAAAAAAGAACTTAAACTTTTTCTCAAAAAAGAACTTAAGTAAAAAACTTAAAAGAACTTAAATTTGATTAGGTTGTTATCAAACTGCAAACACGACTCGTCTTGACAAACAAAACCGTGCACTAAGCCATTCAATGACGGTGCAGCTAGTTCGAAAGAATTGTTTCCATTGACAGAACTAGTTTTTGCTTACCATTTAAATTTTTCATTGAACATTAGCCGTTAAGGCTGCCATTTATGGTTCTACGCGCTATTTTAGGAAAGATTTACCAACTTTTTAGACATTGAGAGTTGACAAATGAGAGTCATTAAATATTGGAAACAAAGAAATAGTCATGCCAAAAATATGTTGATGAAAATATTGCGCACTTGTAATTTTATTTTAAAAACATTGAGTTCGTAATTCGAATTCGATCGAGTCTTGTCAATATAGAAAATGTACTTTTCTATGTTGTCTCGGGTCTGGGTGTTGTGGTACCGTCGTTGCTACTTATATCTGTGATACATTATTCATCAGCTACCTGCTTATAAAAGTCCTGTCCAGCCATTTCAGAGATGAGCCGGATCAAACAGACAAAAATAAAATTGTAAGTGTATACTGTATAATATTCATATACATGAAGTAAAAAGCAGTTGTTTCAATACTACAGACATTGTAATTTAACATATATATATATATATATATATATATATATAATATACATAGATTTTGAAATATCTAACTGATTATAGGTAAACTTGTCAAATCGTTTTGAAGCTCAATTTTCAAATCGCCATCCTTAATTGCAGTCATTAGATTCATGCGACTAATTTATGAATTATGTAAGTTATCTTACATAATCGGAAGGTTAATATGCTATTAATATTGTTTGTTATTTAACTAATGAAGGCCAATTAATTGGAGAATATTTTAAAGTATGTTGGTATATTTATTTTTAACAGACTCGAATTCACATAATCTTATAAATATTATATGTCAAAGAAATTCGTGTTATTTACACCATTTAGGGTTCGTTCATTAATCAAGTGATGTCATATTATTATTTGCATAAAGTTGACCTTACTCTGACATTCACCTTAACTCGCTCGACAAAACTGGTTCTGAACTGACTGGATCGGCTCTTTTATTTTCGTTGTGCTTAAGAGAAGAAACCGGCAAAGTGCAATTCTATTTTTATATTGCTCAGATTCACCTCAACCCACGTGATGTTAACTGGTAATGGCGACTTAAGGGTGACAAGTGCCGCATAATAGCTGTTACTGGACTTGTCGCTCTAACCTTGAAGGCTTGACCCCTGCTACTAATGCAGCACCCCCCAGGAGCTCTGGAAACCTTACTCACACGCAGGAACATTACAACACCGAAGTGATTGTTATTTGGCTGCGGTCTTCTGTAAGGGGGAGGTATTTCACCGGCCGGGCTGCTCCAGTTTGAGCGATAAATCGCTATGCCCTACATCACTTGAAGGTTTTAGGTAAGTACCAGACCAGTTCCTAATGGTGGCACCCGTTCACAAGCATGACGTATGTGCCAGCCATCGATTTAAGACGACTGTTTAATATTAGCGCTTATACATTACGACATAAGAGTGATCAAAATCGAAACTATTACGTTGACTGTATCTATTATTATACTTTTTTATAGAAACAGAAAATTTCCATCTCCTCTTGCGGTGCGGGGCTTGAACCCACGACCTTCACGTATCGCGCGTGTTGCTTTTTGAGCTAGCCGCAAGTTATCGTAGGCAATGAAATTTTCTGTTATATTAACCTCATAGTCTCCGGTAAGAGCCCTCTGCCGAATATGTTTAGAACTACATACTTAATATAAACTAGCTGTGCCCGCGTCTCCGTTCGCGTGGACTACAGGGTTTTTCCAATTGTTTCCCGCTAACTCCCGTTTCCGTGGGAATTTTTCAATATCCTGTCGCAACTAAGCTTGAAGTTTAAAGAGGTACCTGCATGCCAAATTTCAAGCGTCTAACTTAAGCGGTTTAGATTTTTCATACAATAGGATTTTCCCGCTAATTTCCGTTCCCGTAGGAATTACGGGAATTCCTTTCTTGCACCTCTACGGAACCTAAGCTACGTCCCTTCCAAATTTCAAGTGCCTACGTTTAGCCGTTTAGGCTGTGCGTTGATATGTCAGTCAGTCAGTCAGTTTCTCCTTTTATATATTTAGATCATTCTGTTTCTTTAAAATGCCTATTTTAATTTTCCTATTGCGGCGTGAAGAAACATACAAATTGTTAAAATCTATTTCCAAATGATTGTCTGGCAATGATACTTTACATCATTCCGGAGTAGGACCGAAGGCCAAATACCAAAAACGACTTAAGTCAGATCCGATGACAAATAACAATTTGTAATCTCATAATCGTAACCAATTAACTTCGAATGCGAATAAAACGATTAGAAAAAAAACAAAATATTGTTTAAGCAAATCAAAAACCACGGTTTAATTGCTAACCTTCGATTAATCTACAAAATAGTTTGTATAATTTGATGTCTATAAGTGTATTTTGAAATGTGAAACTGAAGAGGTATATCGATAATAAATCTGTTACTGGACTTGTTCACTCACCTTGAAGGCTTGGACACCTGGGGGTCTACTCTCAAAAACGAAACGAACATACGAAAGGATTCTTTTTTGAAGATTTATCAAAAGTTCGGGAGTTAAAGCGTGGTTAATGATTTGCATAAATAATATTTTGTTTTTTTTAAACGCTTTAGTCGCATTCGAAGGGAATTGGTTGCGACTATGAGAATTAAAAATTGCTATCCGTTGTCGGATCCGACATATTTCGTTTTTAAGAGTAGACCTCCTTCTACTAATGTAGCAGCCCCCAGGAGCTCTGTAAACCTTACACGTAGGAACACAACAACACAGAAGTGTTTGTTATTTGGCTGCGGTCTTCTGTAAGGTGGAGGTATTTCACCAGTCGGGCTGCTCCAGTTCAAGCAATAAATCGCTTTGCCCTGCCTCAATTTATATGTAATTTTAAAGAAATAGGTACGTACCTCTTACAGAATTCGTACAAACAGATATACCTATGTAAAGTTTTAATGTGAATGCAAACAGACTAGTTAGTGAACCACTAAAAAAATATTTCTTTTATTTGGCTTTGGTATGCCATTTGTGGTAATATCAAGAAATAAGTAAATGTATTAATAAACTTACCTGAATAACAGCATATAGGAACGGTACAGCATGCCAGCTTTTATACTCAGCAGGTTCCAATTCAAAATTAATTGGCCTCAACTCGTTAATTACGAGTAAGTTAATGAAAACTTTGAATGCAAAATAAGATGTGTGCCATACAATTTTGACCCACGTTTTCTCAATAGAACATTCTGTGTCCACGACCGAGTAAAAATATTTCATGAATTTCTTATCTTGTAATTGGTCTAGTGTTGTCATTTTAAAACACTATTAAAATTGTTTTTTTTTTCAATTATTCCTGTCAAAGTTAAGCGATTAAAAAATTCACTATCACGACAAATGTTCGTTTCAAATAAAAAAACTTGTTGATTTATCACTGGTAATTTGTAAAATTACTTTCGAATAAAATTTAATTAAACAACTTAAAAAAAAAACTTAAAAATTCGAATATTTTGAGTTTAGTTAACACTTTTTGATACGAAAAATCTTGGCAAAAAATATGAAATTTAGTTGTAATAAGGTTAAGTTAAAATAACACTTCTAAATTAGATTTTTTTTTAAATCGACGCTGTCACTTTTGAGTCACTTTTGCGAATCTGTTATATTGCGAATTATTTTGTAATAAGGTTATAATAACACTTTTTGATTTGAAAAAAATACTATTTTTTTAAAACTACACTGTCACTTTCATGTTAACAGAATGGAAAATAAAAGTAAAAATTTTTTTCTTAAATGTCAACTTTGACATGCATTAACTCACTCATTTGCGTAAGCAGTTGAACATGAAAACTACAATGGTCGATTTGAATACGACCTCGGCAATACTTAGGCAGATCATTTTAGTTCCTTGTCAAAATAAAATTATTCTTTGTATTGATATGATAAGGTTTTAGATGCCTTGATTACAATAGGGAAAAGGGTAGTCCATTTCCCTATTGTATCTATGATTACAATAGTACATCGTAAATAGGGTTGCCACCTTTTTTTTTGCATTTAAAGTACATTGGTACTGGCCCGCAAGATGTTTCTTCACGCTCCTTTTGAAGGAATCCATGTCAAAGGAAGGAGGAAACACATGAGCCGGCAACGAGTTCCACTTCTTTATGGTCCGGCAAAGATAAGAGTTACCGAACTTTTTGGTTCGTGATGGAATATTTTCCACGGTGAAGCGATGACATCGTTGGCCGGCTCTTGTGGTTCTGTGTAGGAAAGGAGAGGGTGGGATAAGGGAAAATAGTTCCTCGGCACACTCCCCATGATAAAGCCGATAAAAGACACTTAATGAACCAACAACTGTGCGTATAACTGACGATGCAGAAGTTACTAAGAGTCTTGAAACTCCTCAACTTCGTAGAAACATTGGTACCTATGTTGACTGTCTTTTATGGTTTCTATTATGGTGTGCTCCGTGGAACTGTTTTCCCTTATCCCGCCCTCCCCTTTCCTTCACAAGATTCGACCAACGATGTCATCGCTCCACCATGGATTATTCCATTGCACTCCAAAAATATTGGTTACTCTTATCTAAATACTCAAAATCGCTCTCTTAATCTGCTGTGCTTGTATGAAAAGAAAGGTTTACATATATTTTACCGATTTTTTTATTTTTATAGTGTTCAGTAGCAAACTTTAAATATAAACTTTAAGACTTTCGCGTTCCATTTTAAACATTAAAATAATTTAACGGGTCAAAACGCGATACCATTTTAATTCAGTAGTTAACACGAACTACTTACTGCCAGACGTTTCGGTTAGGTTGCACCAACCGTGGTCACGAGCTGACGACGAGTCATTTTGACCCGTTAAATTATTTTAAACTATAAATATTTTAAAGAAACAGAACAATTTATCTCCCCTTAATTGAAGGTCGTGGACTCGGTTCCCGCACCGAAGGGGAGATAATTTTTTCTGTCTCTTTAAAATATTATACATTTTACCTCTGCTTTATTTACAAAATTTGTAATCCTCAATAATCCAACAAGTTTTAAAACATTTTTGATAGTAAAAAACGAAACAACCAAATGAAAGCTTCCTTTTCGAATAATAATCGAAAGTTCGGGAACTAAAACGTGGTTTCGTAGTTATTCCGAAGTATATTTTTCGAGATACAAGACTCGGAAAACTCACCTACAGGAAACTAGACCTACATTACTAAAACATCGAAGTGTTTCAATTTAAACTTTACAACGTTTTTAGCTGCTAACGAATTTGAAAAGTTGCTCTCAAGTTATCAAGGTAATATACCTGTTACGGCTGGCCTTAATCCGTTACATAACTTATGTTTGAACCTTGATTAAGGCCGAATTGGAGATGAGACATATTAGCTACGTAATAAATAAATACAACATACACACATGCGCCAAAATCACTTCACGTGAATGTGTTATAAAACTGAAGGTCCTATAAAACGAAATGATAGCTAGCAGTTTTTAATTATAATAATCGCAACCAAATAACAATCACTTCGGTGTTGTTGTGTTCCTGCGTGTGAGTAAGGTTTACAGAGCTCCTGGGGGGTGCTGCATTAGTAGCAGGGGTCGAGCCTTCAAGGTAAAAGCGACGAGTCCAGTAACAGATTTATTATGCTGTACTTTTCGCTTTTAAGCTAAGACCTGATTACCACTTAACATCAGGCGGGATGATGTCAATCTTGAAGTGCAATATAAATAAAAAAAACTCCCGAGATAAAAATGTGTGAAAAATGCCCTTTTATTTGATGCTTATAATGAGGCAGTTGTAACAAATAACATTAGGAAATCCGTCATTTTCTAGCGGCGGCCATCTTGGATTTGAAATTTGTTTTTATGAATATATTCTGCTAGTTAATCCTTTTTATATGATACCCATATTGTGGGAGTTGTGTTAAAACATGCGATAATTTTGTGACGGCGGCCATCTTGGATCGATTTTTATCAAACATAGCTAAGAAGACTCCCGACTTATTCTTTTTTTTTTTTTTATTGCACTTCATGATTGATCTCATCCCACCTGATGTTAAGTGGTAATGAGGTCCTAGCTTAAGGGTGATAAGTACAGCATAATTATTATATTACTGGACTTATCGCCCTTACCTTGAAGGCTTGACCCCTGCTACTAACGCAGCACCCCCCAGGAGCTCTGGAAACCTTACTCACACGCAGAAACACAACAACACAGAAGTGATTGTTATTTGGCTGCGGTCTTCTATAAGGTATTTCACCAGTCGGGCTGCTCCAGTTCGAGCGATAAATCGCTATGCCCTACCTCTCTTAAAACAAATCAATTCATCTTTCAAACAAAAAAATCTAAATCGGTTTTTTTCGGGAGCTGCGATGCCATAGACCGATACACGCAGACACGTCAAACTTATAAAACGCCGTCGTTTTTGCGTCGGGGTTTAAAAAAAAGTTAACATTGCAAGAATATTAAAATCTAAAAATAGTTGTTTGTCTTCAAAAATGATTAAAGTCTCGTTTGTATTATAATAGCATCTTAGCTATAATTCAAGGTCAACTGTCAAGCTACTTTTTTAAACACATTAAATGATCATGCTTGCTTCCTATTCTTGCAAGGTCGACGAATGACTAAAGAATTTATAACAAAACGACGTATGTCAGATCCATTATCGGAGAGCAATTTTTATATTCCAATATTATTTAATTTATTCATGTAAATTGCACCAGTAATATTTATGAAATGTCTATATAATCATAGCTGGGCATTAACTCGTTAATCCGTTAATCGTTAATTAACGAAGTTAACATTTTGAGTAACGGATTAACTTTTAAGTTAACTTGAAAAACTGTTAACGGACTCATTAACTTCCGTTAATAATATTGAAGTCCGTTAATCGTTAATCCAATGCCTACTATCATCCACCGCATGGCACCGCGAGTGAAATACGAGTGCGTGTGAGAAATCTGCGAATAGATTCATTTTTACCCACAACGGAACGGAGCAGGTGTATGCGTTTAGGGTGATGTTTGTGTGTGCGTTTGTGCAAAGTAATGTTGCCACCTATCTTCTAAACTAATAATCCGATTTGATGCGGTTTTCACTAACGGGTTTGTGTTTTATGACTTCATATTCTTAGACAGGTGTTATGACTGTAACGCACTAAGGGGCGCCACAATATTAGTGTAAAACAATGTTGCAATATAATCAAAACGAAATGTCCGATTACAATTCTGTTTTCAAAAATGTGTACGTGGTATAGTGTTGACGTCGATTCGATTGTATATCGATTATTAACTGATTATTCAAAAGGGGCCTATATCGATATCTAAGTTTTCAAGCGATACTATCGATGTAATCGATTACAAGATTATAATTGTTTAGATTAGACAATACTATCGTATATATTATCGTATGTATAGTATTGTCGTATGTTATATCGATACTATCGATTGTCATATCCATTGTTAGATTATTTGGGGAGGTGGGGGGAGGGGGGGGGGGATCGATTATCCGGCAACACTAACGTGGTAGCTTAAATGCATGTTCCCAAATAATAAAAATTACATATGTAACTCACTAGAGGGCGCTACAATATTAGTGCAAAATAATATGGCAATAATATTAAAACGCATTGTCCGTTTTCAAAAAATATACAACAAAAATTTAATCATACTTATGAGTATGATTAAATTTTTGTTGAAATTGCATATAGAAAAGGCAGCACCTGACGGATATTCCTCGGTTATGTATTATGGTAAAATTATTATCGCTACATTTACTCGTAAGTATATCTTCGAGAAACAGACACGTTAGGAAAAAACTGTAAACATCGATATTCATTGTTTAGGTACTTAAGTATATCTATTACCGATTTCTCGAGATATCAACCCTTTTTTAGAAAGTATTTTTACGTCTATTATAATTCGTTACATAATAATTGGGTAAAGTCGGGGGTTTTGAGTAATTTTTCTCCGATTTTTACCGTCGTAAGTTTTTATCAAAATGTTTAATGTTTATTTGATTTCAACATGTCATTAATTACTTAGAGTCGGTGTTTAGTTAGAATGACGACTGATGTGTTTGTTTTAAAGAAGGGAGCGTACAAGTATTACGGAACGCAATTTTTTAAGGTTTTTTTTGCCCCCCCCCCCCCCCCTTCCCCCTACTATATAACGCACCGTTACGTTTTTCAGTACTCCCCCTCTCTCTTTCTTTTAAAAAAATAACTAATACAATCGGGGGATTCTCCGGAAACCGTAGGGAAACTATAAGGCTTTCTAAATGGAAGTTTCATATCTTAATTTTTTATTGAAACGATTCGTAGCGTTTTACTAAATTACTGTCAGTGATCCTATAATGGAAGACATGGAATCGGATTCCAGGTCTGGTCCATTTTTTGGATTTCGGATTCCATTATATTTTAACGGATTAACGATAAACGATTAACGAAGTTAACTGTTTGATTAACGGTGCCCAGTTATGTATATAATGCAAACGACGCTACCTCCGGTTCGGAACGTATATAGAGAAGATCCCGGCAAGAAACTCTGTCGTTCATTTTATAAATAAACAGAATAATTTTTTATTTATTTTTCAATAGTCCATAGTCAAATCTTTTCATCAAATTTTGACCAGTGACCATCTAAGTTTTTAACAAGTCAGAATGGCTACCAAATGCATTATTATAATGCCAGATGTTTTTAAAGTCAGTTTTAAACTATTAAAAGATTTTGTTGTAAACGTTTTTACGACCATGACTTTTCTAACACGTATTTCTGATGAACTTTGGAATAAATATACACTTAGGTATTTGTATACAATTGTATGTTCAGTTACTTCAGACATTCGAAATATTATTCGAGAAATAATTTCACAGGCATCTTTTTAGGGTCCGTACCCGAAGGGTAAAAACGGAACCCTATTACTAAGTCTTCTCTCTGTCCGTCCGTCCCTCTGTCACCAGGCTGTATCTCAATAACAATGAAAGTAAGAGTTGAAATTTTCATAGATTTTGTATTTCTGTTGCCGCTGTAACAACAAATACTTCAAAGTCAAAGTCAAAGTCAACTTAAAGAGAGGTAGGGCATAGCGATTTGTCGCTGGAACTGGAGCAGGCCGACTGGTGAAACACCTCCACCTTACAGAAGACCGCAGCCAAATAACAATCACTTCTGTGTTGTTGTGTTCCTGCGTGTGAGTAAGGTTTACAGAGCTCCTGGGAGATGCTACATTAGTAGCAGGGGTCAAGCCTTCAAGGTAAGGGCGACAAAGATTTATTATGCTGTACTTGTCACCCTTAAGCTAGGACCTCATTACCACTTAACATCAGGTGGGATGAGGTCAATCATGGAGTGCAATATAAAAAAAATAATAATAATATTCAAGGAGAGCTTACATGCAAACATGATATAATATAAAAAACACACTCGTCCTCATTATAATTTTCGAAAGTTAGCCCCAGTTTCTCTGGGATCCCATCATCAGGTCCTGGTCTCCATGACATGGTACCACACTTGGTATACCTCCTTCCCAATGAAAAAATAAATTTCTAATTCGGTTCACAATCCACGGAGTTATGCTCAAACACACATAAAAAAAAATATATACGGTCAAATTTTAACCTCCGCCTTTTTTTTTAAGTCGGTTAATAAAACTGTTGTTTAACGCGCTAATTTGCAGTATATTTGACGACCTCGAGGTAAGCCCGAGCCGAGAGGTAAGCGGGCTAGACTTTGGGTTTGCGCCATGTCTTAGGTTCCGGGTTCGATCCCCGGTCGGGTCAATATGGGAAACGAACTTTTCTATATTGCCTCGGGTCTGATTCTACGGGATACGGGACGGGTGTTACCTCCATGCCCCTTATATTCAAAATAAAAAGTAAGCTATGTCCGTACTAGCGGATCCGTCCGTTCAACGTATACCTACCAAATTTCATCAAAATCCGGACAGACAGACAGACAGACAGACAAAGTTACTTTCGCATTTATAATATTAGTACGGATAAACATATTCCCATATAAATTTTCAAGGGCGATATTACCCCTATCATACCTTATTTTCAAAACTAAAAGTAGCCATTTTCCGTTACAGAGGTTCAACGTGTACCTATACCAAATTCCATCGAATTCCGGATAGACAATTTAAGAGAGGTAGGGCAAAGCGATTTATCGCTCGAACTGGAGCAGCCCGACTGGTGAAATACCTCCACCTTACAGAAGACCGCAGACAAATAACAATTATTCCGGTGTTGTTGTATTCCTGCGTGTGAGTAAGGTTTACAGAGCTCTTGGGGGGTGCTACATTAGTCTAGTAACAGTTTTACTATGCTATACTTTTCGCCTTTAAGCTAGGAACTCATTACCACTTAACATCAGGTGGCATCCCACCAATTCAGGTCAATCTTGAAGTGCGTTATAAAAAAAAGACAAACATATTATATAAGTGCGGATTAATAAGGATAAAATATGACTTACCAAATTCCACATATACAAATTCAATGACGAAAAAAACGTTCGGTAGCCATCTTCTACCTCAGGAGAGACGCCATCAAAACTTTTATAACTACAGACGTACAATATAAAACACTGTATCGCATTAATCAAATGGTGACCACAACAGTTATACAAATGCTTTCGCTTTTTATCCCGTTTCAATTTGTCAATTTCCGTAATTCTACAAGACATTTTCGCAAGAATACCTTACGCTTGAACACTGAATACAAAATGGCGGTCGAAGTTTTTTGTTCAAGATTTAGGATTTACGTCGTGTGATGTCATTAGGTTACGTTGTTATTTTTTTTTAGGATTACGTCTGTCTATTTTAAGAGACTTGTTTCAAGAGTTTTAGCACAAAATTCGATTCCAATGGCATCTGTTTTCTTTACGAGTAGAGATAATAGATAGGTACGTATAGTCAAAGTCAAAGTTAATCTTTCTTTTTCAGTCAAGCAATTCTTCAGTATAGGTAAGAGAGGTAGGCATAGCGATTTATCGCTCGGACTGGAGCAGCCCGACCGGTGAAATACCTCCACCTTGCAGAAGACCGCAGCCAAATTACAATCACTTCTGTGTTGTTGTGTTCCTGCGTATGAGTAAGGTTTCCAGAACTGAGGGTGCTACATTAGTAGCAGGTACCAAGCCTTCAAGGTAAGGGCGACAAGTCCAGTAACAGCTTTATTATGCTGTACCGGTCGCCCTTAAGCTAGGACCTCATTACCACTTAACATCAGGTGGGATGAGGTCCATCTTGAAGTGTAATATAAAAAAATATCTTCTAAGCCAACGTGTGCAATCTTAGCTCTTTGTATATATTGTAAAAAAGATAATAAAACAATTATTTGACGACCTCCGGAGCCGAGATACGAACGGGCCGGACTTTGGCGAGGCGCCATCCCTGAGGTCCCAGGTTCGATCCCCTATCGGGTCAATATGGGAAACGAACTTTTCCAAATTGTCGCGGGCCTGGCTGTTGTGGTACCGTCGTTGTTTCTGATTTCTGTAACACAAGTGCTATACTACTTACCACAGAATCCGAGCAAAGTATATTGTTCAATATTTATTTATAATTTATTGTTTTATTTTACCACAAAAAGATGTATCGTTAGTTAACTACTCAAAGATATAAATATATTAAGTATTAAAAGTCGAAAGATATAGTTATCTGAACATTATCTTGAATCGTTTTTGTATTCAACATGAGTTTAAATTTATTTACATTTACAGACTCCCGTCTGACATAAATGTAAATAAATGTTTCACATAATGTCAGTTACTACATACGACCTTTTGAAATTCCAATGTCACGGAAATAATAAGTTCGGAACAATAACCGGTTAAGTATGAGTCGTATCCGACTACCATGGTTCAGTACTTAGAAAACCTTTTTAAGTAAGTACTTTTTATTTTTTTTATGTTTTGTTTAATTTCAAACTATGACGTAACAACTCGTTCAAAGATTTTGTATGTATATCTTCAGTTCCATGCAAAATACAAATAAGAGGTAGGGCACAGCGATTTATGGCTCGAACTGGACCAGCCCGACTGGTGAAATACCTTACAGCAGACTGCAGCCAAATAACAATCACTTCTGTGTTGTTGTGTTCCTGCGTGTGAGTAAGGTTTACAGAGCTCCTGGGGGGTGCTACATTAGTAGCAGGGGTCAAGCCTTGAAGGTAAGGGCGACAAGTCCAGTAACAGCTTTATTATTCTATACTTGTCGCTCTTAAGCTAGGACCTCATCACCACTTAACATCAGGTGGGATGAGGTCAATCTTGAAGTGCAATATAAAAAAAATATAAAAAAATGATTGTCCCCCTTGTCATGACGTTGGACATACGTATCTGTATATAAATAAAAGCATTGCAAAAAAAACCTAAATTGTCATACAGTCCAATATAATTTAAACCTTATGTGGCTGAGGTAATAAAACCTTTTTTAACGACATGTCACGCGGTTACAATGCGACTGAGAGTGAAAGAAAGCTTAATATTGTTTGAAGCCTTCTTTTGCCGGTGACAGCTTATAGGTAACAATTTTTCATCTGTAAAATCTCTGATTAAAGCCTAGATTTAACCAACAGTCTAACACAGTAAATTTTACTAATATTTTAACAAGAAATAAAAAAAAATCATCACACCTTTGAAGGAATTAATTATTTTTTACATTTTACACACCACACTGTATGTCTTGTTGCCAGAAAAAATCTTAAAACAAAATTTAAGTCTCAGATCAAAACTTTACCATTAATAAAATTGTTTGAGATTTGATCCAAACTGATAACACAAAATAAGTTAGATACTGCTACTGTAACTGATCTGTTGAGTTTCTTACCGGTGTCTTCTCGGTAGATATAGGTTCCGAACCAGCAGTAGAGTCACTTTGCATTGTATTCAATGACGATTCAAAAGTGATGTTTTCCTATATTTATTTAAAAAGTTTTATATTTAAAGTATAGCTTGGAAAATAAATGTTTTTTTTTCTAAAATATTCAGTAGGGAAACAAATTTCAGTGTTTCACAAATGGTTCAATTTTAACTTTACTGTTGGACCCCAAAAATATAAACAAGACCTTAATATATTCAAATAAACAATAGTACCTAAACTAATTGCATTTGGCGGTCCCCCAATGTAGGGGCAAAAAATATTCTAAATATATATTTATTTTAAAAGTTTTCCTTGAGTGTTGGAAAAAAACAGTTACAAACAAAATAATTATCATGACTATTACAATTTAAAATGAGACTCGCCATCTGTTTATAAATCTTCTGTCGGTACAGATTAATACAATAAGACTACAGTTTCTTCATGAATATATAGGGCAACATCACATACATTGCTCTGATTCTGTGGTAAGTAGCTAAAGCACTTGTGTTACAGAAATCAGAAACAACGACGGTACCACAACACCGAGACCCGAGACAATATAGAAAAGTTCGTTTCCCATATTGACCCGACCGGGGATCGAGCCCGGGACCTCAGAGATGGCGCTCGCCAAAATCAAAGTCAAAGTCAAGATTGACCCCGGTTTCAATATTTTACGATTCGTAATGTCTCAAAAATGACTATCTGTTTTTGTCCAACCGACTACGACTCGTTAATACAGTTCCGTAATTTACTTGCCATACCAGGGCGTCTACTCTTGAAAACAAAACGAACAAACGAATGGTTTCGTTTTTGAAGATTGATCAAAAGTTAGGGAATTAAAACGTGATTTTTGATTTGTATAAAAAATATTTTGTTTTTTGATAACGCTTTATTCGCATTCGAAGTGTGTTAGTTGCGATATTGAGCAATAAAAAATACTAAACGTCATCGGATCCGACATATTTCGTTTTCAAGAGTAGACGCCCAGCTGTCAACAGTCGTCGGTCGGTCGTTTTTAGCTTACGCCTCGTATAATTCATTACTATCCGTAAGTATAACGGGTCGTTTTTCAATTGGAACCGGGCATAAATTAGTATTTAGCCGTAATATTCTCAAAAAAAAAAAATATTTTTTTTTAAATTGCACTTCAATATTGACCTCATCCCACCTGATGTTAAGTGGTAATGAGGTCCTAGATTAAGGGTGACAAGTACAGCATAATAAATCTGTTACTGGACTTGTCGCCCTTACTTTGAAGGCTTGACCCCTGCTACTAATGTAGCACCCCCAGGAGGTCTGTAAACCTTACTCACACGCAGGAACACAACAATACAGAAGTGATTGTTATTTGGCTGCGGTCTTCTGTAAGGTGGAGGTATTTCACCAGTCGGGCTGCTCCAGTTCAAGCGATAAATCGCTATGCCCTACCTCTCTTAAGTCATATTCGTACGACATAAGATCGGTCCGAATTGTATCGTCTGTACTTACATAATTCCAATTTGTGATGTAAAGCGGAATAAATCTCTTACAATCGCCATATATGGGCTCCTTCTCTATCATTTCATCAGTGATATTGATCCAAGCGTGAAATCCTTCGGAGGACGCTATGCAAGCAATTAAAATGCAACTGAAATGGAATGCACTCTTTAGGCATCGTCTCCATGTGATTTTAGCTGCGTCTGGCTTGGTGGATCCGTCAAACGGCACTGAGATTTTTGTTTCATCCATTTTTTTAATAAAAAAAAAACGGAAACAAGTTTTTTTCTTTTTCTACACTTTCGATACACACTTCACTATGTTTTACTTATTTTTTTTATGATTTTAGCGAGCTTAACAACTAAATTGATTGGATTTTTTAATGCTTTTGGTACGCACACTGTTCTATTTTTTACTTATTTTTGTGAGTTTTTCGGAAAACTTTCACAGTTCTTTAATAATATTGTTAAATTTTGATTTGACTACCATAAATATTGATCACGAAAACACTCGATGTCCTAGTAATGACTTTAAAAATATTTCATCAATGATATTAAAATTCCACTTAGCTATAAAAAATAGAATTCTTAACTAAAAGAAAATTAAAACCACATAAATATGTTTCTTTTTTTTTTACAATTTTTAAACCGCGCAGTCCGAATAATCGTCAATTGGTAAATGTTCACAGTCAAATTTTATTTTTTAATAGATTAGTTTTTTTAGTTACGAAAATTTCCTCAAAAAATTATATTTTTTTATAAAAAAAATGCCTTTTTGGAGCGCGTGCCGCTATCGAAAGGCTATGATAAACTGATTATGTATGTTCAAACCAAACCAGTAACGTATTGTTGCTATTTTTTCGCCAATTGCCAGACCAGTTCCGAAGGTCCTTTTATAATTATGCCAACGACTTATGTTAAAACAACATTGATTTAGGTATTTTGTTAAAAATTAAATTTCAACTATCCTTTTTGTGGTACCGTGATTTTTGTTAAAGCAGTTGATGTGTTCAAAATAAAACTTGTTTTGTTTTTTTTAATGTTGTTTATTAATTGTTTGTTTTTTTGTTTTATTTTTTCAATAATTGATTTTATTTTACAATTGACAAACTAACTGTCTTAGTGCAAAATTAGTAATAAGTTTAGCTTTCATTTGTAAAAAAAAACTACTGAGTTTCATGCCGGTATCTTCTCTGTAGTTATAGGTTCCGAACCGGAGGTAGCTTCATTTGCTTTATATAGAGACTATTCATAAGTACTAGTAATGTAATCTATGTGAATAAAAAAGATTGACTTTGACTTTGAATAATTTTCGCGTTCTGTTTAATTGAACATCAATTCAATCGAATCAAAAAAATTAAACCTGACCTTAAAAAAAGTTGTGCACAATAAGTGGGCTTGGGCGACTTGTGGATCAGTCAGCATCTGTCGCCCAAATTAATAAAAAGATGCCTGTAAATTTATTTCTCTTAATTTTCTAATGACCTTGATTTTGCAGTGGCTTAGGTTTGTCCGAAGCGTGAGAAGTCCCAGGTTCAAGTCTCAGTCAGGTTACTTTGGGAAACGAACTTTAAATTAGCTTAGATGTGCTGGGTTATTTATTACTAGTGTTGCCAATTTATCGAGAGTTTTATTATCGATAGATGTGTCCTAAAAAGACCGCCAATCTGTGAAATCGCCATAATGGATATATCAAAATCAAAAAGCTTATATTTGTCATTTCTTTTTCCCCTATCACACATACAAATCACATTTCTAATATTATAATTCGATACAAAAGTAGCGTAGAATATAATATAATATGAGGTTTAAGTAATTAATTAATAAAGTTATTGAATTTACTGAGTCGTTAGTGTGGGTGTGTATGCTAATTTGTTAAGTAACTATGATTTTTTCTATTTCCTCGTAATTTATTCCAAATTAAAATTTTGTCCGTCCGTTGAATCCGTTGCGTAGTTTTAAAGATATAAGCATTTGGATACAGAAAAAACGACTTTGATTATTTCTATCTACTATGTAATGAAAATTAAATCTATACGTCCAGCATATCTACGGAACCCTTTACTTGCTTCATTTCTTTCTGGCAACAACATACGCAACGATTCATTGATACAACCCAACGTCTGTTGCGCACTACCGCTACGATTGCCTGTAATTGGTTAACTGTTATGAGACTCGAGAACGTTCCTGCGTTACAGTGTACGGAAATGTGGTAAGCCTTACCAATCTTGCCCTTGAGGGTCAAACTTCTTTTAGGGTTCCGTACCTAAAGGGTAAAAACGGGACCCTATTACTAAGACTTCGGTATCTGACTGTCCTTTTTAGGGTTCCGTAGTCAACTAAGAACCCTTATAGTTTCGCCATGTCTGTCTGTCTGTCCGTCCGAGGATAATCTCAGAAACCGTTTGCACTAGAAAGCTGAAATTTGGTACAAATATGTATATTAATCACGTCAACAAAGTGCACAAATAAAAAAAAAGTTTTTTAGGGTACCCACCCTACACGTAAATTGGGGAGTGATTTCTTTTTTAATTTCAATCCCAACATGTGATATATCGTTGGATAGGTATTTAAAAATGAAGAGCGGTTTACTATGATCATTTTTTAATAATTTTAATATTTTGGGAAATAATCGCTCCAAAAGAAAATAAAATTGTGTCCCCCCCCTCTAACTTTTGAACCATAAGTTCAAAAAGTATGAAAACAATCTAGAATATAGAACTGCATAAAGGCTTTCTAGAAAAAATATTTCAAACCTGATGGTTTAATAGTTTTTGAAATTTTTGAAAAAATATTTTTTTAGTGTATACCTACGTCAAGTCAATGTTACACACAGATAGCCCATTTTTGTAACTTTAAGTGGGCATACTTAAGTATTGTGATGCACTGAAAACTACGGAACCCTACACTGAGCGTGGCCCGACACGCTTTTGGCCGGTTTTTTCATATTGATCTCTCTTCACATGATCTCTTGTTTTTATACAAAGTACTCAATAATATGGTGGATAGCCCAGATCTTCTATCTAGGATTAAATTTAAAATTCCTCATAGATGCCCCAGATATCCCATTAAACTCCTATGTCCTCCGCTCCGTAAAACTGTTTCAGGTTCTAATTCCCCAATCTCTAGATTATGTAAGATTTATAACATACTAGCTGTCCCGGCGAACTTCGTAACGCCTATTTTTTTAGTTTCTAACCTTTTAAACCTTCCCTGGACCTCCACAATTATTTCAGAACCAATATTAGCCAAATCGGTCTAGCTGTTCTCGAGTTTTAGCGAGACTAACGAACAGCGATTCATTTTTATATATAAGAAGATAGAGTACTAATATTGATGTGTTTAGTACCAGCTTTTTGAAATATCGCCATTTTGTCCACTATTTGTCATCAGAATAACGACAACCAAATAATAATAATGCAATTATCTTTGTTATGCCTTACTTTAGTTCATAGTTAATGCATGTAGTGTTTACCGTTAAAATAATGTACATTTAGAATTTAAGTAAAATTGTTGGCTACCATTAAATGTATGATTGTGCAATGGTTGGCAAACCAATAAATAAATAAATATTGCACTCCAAGATTGACCTCATTCCACTTGATGTTAAGTGGTAATGAGGTCCTAGCATAAGGGCGACAAGTACAGCATAATATAGCTGTTACTGGACTTGTCGCCCTTACCTTGAAGGCTTGACCCCTGCTACTAATGTAGCACCCCCCAGGAGCTCTGTAAACCTTACTCACACGCAGGAACACAACAACACCGAAGTGATTGTTATTTGGCTGCGGTCTTCTGTAAGGTGGAGGTATTTCGCCGGTCGGGCTGCTGCAGTTCAAGAGATAAATTGCTATGTCTTGTCTTATAAATAAATATAAATCAAGTACCCAACTTTCTTCAAATGTAAGGCACGTGTACCGTTTTCTATTTGATGAGAAAACTACGGGCGCTACCATAGTTTTACATTACTATGTTAATACGTTTTAGTAATCTTATACTAAATGCTTTGGTTTCTGACATATCATGTACTCATACGAACACTCATACGAACGTGCATACGATAAGACTTCAAGATAAATAAATAAAATATATATATTGGACAACATCACATACATTGCTCTGATTCTGTGGTAAGTAGCCAAAGCACTTGTGTTACAGAAATCAGAAACAACGACGGTACCACAACACTCAGACCCGAGACAATACAGAAAAGTTCGTTTCCCATATTGACCCGACGGATCGAACCCGGAGCTTCAGAGATGATGCGACGCCAAAGTTCGGCACGCTTGCCTCTCGGCTACGGAGTTCGTCATATTATCTATCATAAACACTTGCGAATGATATTCGTTTTTAAGCCCAGACCCATGGTATTTTTATTTTTTTTTATTGTAGCGCAGTATATTGGCTCCTCCCAGCCTGATGGTAAGCGAGAGAGGAACCCACATCGCGATGACAACGGATTTGATATCAAAATATCCTATCCGTTAGCATCGTCATACTGGCCCGCAAGATGTTTCTTCACGCTCCTTTTGAAGGAATCCATGTCAAAGGAAGGAGGAAACACATGAGCCGGCAACGAGTTCCACTTCTTTATGGTCCGGTAAAGATAAGAGTTACCGAACTTTATTGTTCGTGGTGGAATATTTTCCACGGTGAGGCGATGACATCGTTGGCCGGCTCTTGTGGTTCTGTGTAGGAAAGGAGAGGGTGGTATAAGGTCGGTGTAAAGTCCTGTGTAAAGTCCTGTGTCAGTGTAGTTATCACGGTTCCTAAGACACAGCCTGGTGACAGATAGACAAAGATAGAGACAGAGCTGTTTGAGGGGAACTACATTAGTAGCCCGTAGGGGGTGACGGCAGCGATGTAAGAGGCTGCCCGATCAAGAAGGGCCATGGTCATATTTAAGGAAATTAATCTCCCCCCCTTGAAATGGAGATTAGGACGAGTTCATCACTTGTATCCAGCAAGGATGGAGTCAGCCGGGTAGCAGACTTCAAGACTATAAAAGGCATAGAGCGGCGTGGACTAAACAAGGTGTGCCCTCTCTTCCACGAAGAACACACCATGGAAGGAACACCAGCTTCTGTGGACTCTCCTGATATCTCTGGCGGCCCCCAGGATGTCTCCGAACAGGCGGAGGGGCGCGGGGCGAGACGAGAGGAAGGGTTTCCGGCGCGAGCGGCGCCACTGCCATCACAAACTCACGAACAACGCACGTGATAGATATTTTAAGAAACGTGTATCATGTTGTATTTTAAGAATCATATATTATGTTGTTATTTTAAATTATTAATGGAGAATATTAAGGCAATTATTTTGTATTTATTTATTTATTTATTTGGAAAACAAAACAGATTACATTCAAAACAAATGTTAGATACAAGGACAAATAGATTATACATCTAGATTATAATCCTAATATTGTTAACACATCATTATGAACTTTTGAGAATTAAGTTAATTTAGAATAACCATCATTATAAAAAGTTGTTTTTCATCAGGTACGTTACTTTGTAGCCACCTGTGATAGATATATTAAGAAACGAGTATTATGTTATATTTTAAGAATAATATATTATGTTATTATTTTAAATTAGCAACGAGCAAGCGAAGCGTTAGCATCGGAGATATACAAGGTACGATCTTATAGTTTTACTTGACCGTAGGGAGGTATCTATGACCTAGGTACCCTTAATATATTTGTATATACATTGTGTACTGTTTTTACGAATTATATGTCTAGAGATTATATGTTTTAGAGATATTATGGTAATAATTAAAACGTGTGGCAACAACCCTTAACTTATTTACTTCTTGTGTACTTAGGTATATGTGTATATAAATAGGAAATCCTTATTAGTAATGGTACACATATGTAGATTCATGTCTCTGTAGATATATGTGTATACATATATACAGACTTGTTGTGAGCATATATATATTTTTTTGTATGTAGTGACATATTTATATTGGCCAGCACATGTGTAATGATTTTAAATATATGTATAGGGAAATTAAGTGGTGTAAGGTACATTTCTGTTAGATAGCCTTGTTATTTACTTGATTATATTCTAAATAGTATTTTCTTGCTTGAATAAATATGTTGCTAAGTTAATATGTCTTTTTAATTTCCCTTCACCAGTTGCCCGTGCTGAATTTCTGCGTGGAGACCGGCCGGCTGATGGCGTGAGGGCGCCTCAGTCGGCATTGCACTCTCGGCCTCAACTGCGAGGTGGGGGCGGTCCAGTTGGATCGGCCGTCTCCACTCCCCCTGTGACTATCCCAGGGGGAAGAGACGGGGCCGCTTAAAAGCAGCCAAGCCAGCGGTGGTGTTGTGGTTGACCCGAATTTCCCACAGCACCGCCACGCAGGGCGATGAGGTCCAACAGGGAGGTTTTAGTGGGTAGACCTGCTCTTTTTAGTGTAGGGAGTCCCACACACGCTGTCGCCTCCCTCGGATGACGGTACGCAGCGTCAAGGTATTTCCACCCCAACAAAAAAAACCGGCCAAAAGCGTGTCGGGCCACGCTCAGTGTAGGGTTCCGTAGTTTTCAGTGCATCACAATACTTAAGTATCCCCACTTAAAGTTAATTGCGAATACAAAAAATATGTAAAGTAAAAAAAAATGCTAGCATATACCTACGCTTAAATTACAACTTTAGTTAAAAAAAATATTTTTTCAAAAATTTCAAAAACTATTAATCAGGTTCAAGATAATTTTCCTAGAAAGCCTTTATGCAGTTCTATATTCTAGATTTTTTTCATACTTTTTGAACTTATGGTTCAAAAGTTAGAGGGGGGGGGGGGACACAATTTTATTTTCTTTTGCAGCGATTATTTCCCAAAATATTAAAATTATCAAAAAATGATCTTAGTAAACCCCTGTTCATTTTTAAATACCGATCCAACGATATATCACATGTTGGGATTAAAATAAAAAAAACACTCCCCAATTTACGTGTAGGGGGGGTACCGTTGAAAAAAAAATTTTTTTTTTATTTTTGCACTTCGTTAACGTGATTAATATACATATTTGTACCAAATTTCAGCTTTCTAGTGCCAACGGTTTCTGAGATTATCCTCGGACGGACAGACAGACAGACATGGCGAAACTATAAGGGTTCCTAGTTGACTACGGAACCCTAAAAAGGACCTCATTACCACATAACATCACTTAAGGTCTATCTTGCAGTGCAATATAAAAGAAATGTATTCATTTAATAGGTCCAACAATAGAACATGTTTATAACACTGTAGGGACATTGTGATAAGTGGGGGCCCATACCCCTTTGGCACTGACTGAGCTAAAAAAAATTAATACAAAAACTCAAATATTTCGTTATTCAAATAGGTTTTATAAAACACTTATTTTTTTTAGTTCGTAAATAAAGTTATTAAATAAATAATAAATGCGCCAGACAATCACACCAATCATATGGTCTCAAATTAAGGTTTTCCCTTGTGCTATGAGTACCAGACGACGAATTAATTTATTAAAAAAATATTAGACATACCTTTTTGTATTTGCCAATTTAATAAAAATAAAATTAAATAACCCCATGCCAAGTTGCGTGGTTGTGGGAAAATGAACCCACTAATGATGTCATGCGGGAATTAAATCAAATTTTTTATTTACTGGAAACTGAAAAAATGCGTGTAAAATTTAATTATTTCCTATACATAGACAGGTGTTGGCAATATTCCTTGGATTTCTGCGATTTTTTTTATATCTTTCTACAAAAGTTGATGAAGTTTTAATATTTTAATATTTGTATACCAAGTTAACATTTAGGATAGATTTTACAAATATTATACAAGTGAAAATATAAAACGCAAAAACTACACTGAATTAATTTGCATTAAAATAAATATGACGATGACAGTTTAGACATTAAAAATAATAATTAGGGTACTTTTTATCCCCAAATAATGTGAACGAAGTCGCCGAGCACGGCTAGTATTCCATAAGTATGATATTAATGTACTAGGAGAGCAGAAAATAAAAGAAATCGTTTGAATGACTCAAGTCACGTAACGGCGTCGGCGCACTATTGGAATTTATGAATAAAATCTACTGGGCATCGATTGACCTCCATTCGATGTTCGAATTCTCGATTCCAACTTCGATTATTTTAGACTAACTTCAGCCCGCGAGTTCGTTCACTTTATTTTAGCACTGACGCATGCAGGCCAAAATGTATACAATTTTTTTTAAGTATCTGATTTTATTGCAATAAAACTTAAAATATTATAAAAAAATAAGTTAATAAATAACAAACTTAAATTTAAACAACTATATTAGTATCATCTAAATTATAAGATTGTTTAAATATAATAATATGAAAAAGTTATAATCGTTATGATTCTTAAGTGTTACTGATATAATTTATATGAAATAAAAGACTTCCTATTTACTCTAAAATTAGACACCCTCGCACTACATACTACAACATAGCGATTTAAATTATAACGTGTTTCGCAAAAACACACCTAAAAAAAAATCGTATCCCCACCGTGTGTTCGTGGGCTTATTTTTTTCTTAAGCCAAATTTGTCGCTCTAAGTTCTAACTTTTTCAGCTTTTTTAGTAAATTAGCTGGACTTCGTTCGCGTGGATTGCATGATTTCGAATTTTTAATTAAATTATTTTTCTACAATTTAAGTAGCGTAAATTACTCCTTATTACATCAGCTACCAACAGTAAAAGTTTCGTCAAAATCGGTCCAGCCATTTCTGAGATTAACCGGAACCAACAGACAGTAAAAATTTAAAAAATAATATTTTGGTATATGTACCGTATTTAATATTCATATGCATGTAGTAAAAATGATTACGGTTATTTTAATACTACAGACACTCCAATTTTATTTATATGTATGGATAAACGCACTGGGTTAACGTGCCCTCCAAAATCACAGAAATTTGTTTGAAAATATTTCCAAATCCAGTCACAATGGCCTCGCATCCAAAACGGAATTTTAATTTAAAAAAATTAATAAAAACCTCCAAAAGAAGGAGATCTATTCCAAAACTCTTTCCCCATTTAAAGCCCTTACATCTTCAAATAATCGCGAAACCAACTTTCACTATCCTTATAAATCGATTAATAAATAAGCCTAAACTTTCGTTGCAAAGTTTGCCCACGAAAATACCCAAAACGGACGAACCAAGATACAACAAAAAGAAAGTGGGTGCTTTATAATGTCAGTTCTCCTCGTAAGACGTTCAGTTTAACCTTGAACGTCTGGCTGGTCGCGCGCGAAAGTCCAACAAAAAAAGTTAAGAGCGCGGCAAAAGGAGTATTTAAAAAAAAAGCATAAATGTCAAGATGGCGGTAAAAAAGTCTGCGTTGTTTATTCTAGTTATAGTTTTTTGTAATAATGTTGAAAGTGCCAGTTTGTTTGAGAGGTCGTATGAGTATTTTATGAATCTGGGCAAGAGTTGGGCGCCTAGTTTCATGTCGTTTGTGGACTGTATATCCGAGGATGATCCGTTGAGTTGCGCGAAAGAAAAGGCGGGGAAAATGCTTGATAATTGGGATGAAGATGTGCAGAAACAAAGGAGGAGCTGGCAGGGTGAGTTTTTTAAATCCTTTTTTACGTTTTGAATTTTTTTTTCGAATTTCGAAATGGTGTCGTACCTATTGTTGAACGCTTAGAATAAGGAATATAATATATCTATGGTTCAACGCGTCAAACGTTCAAATAATAAAATAATTTTGTTTTTTTAAACAAATAATACATTTTATGAAGTAGGAAGTATACAGAAATTGAGGTTTTATATCTCAAGATGTTTTTGATTTGTCTACGCTGTGCAGCTAGCAGTATAACAATATGACAATAAAAAAAATACCTGGAAAATATTTTATTTTCATAGAACAGTTTAATAAATAAATAAAAATCACAATGTTGAAAATAACAAAAAATATCGGGTTCGTACGCGTGCAAAGCCGCAGCAGGCTGCTAGTTTAAGACAAACTATAAATCTTTTTTATTATTGTAGAGGGTTTAATTATTTTTTTTTCATGAAAAGCGATAAAATTCATAAAAAATATGTGAGCCACTTGGGCTTGGGCGGCTTGTGGCTCAGTTAGTATTCCTGTAACCCAAATTAAATAAAAGGTACCTGTCGAATTACTTCTCAAGTTTTAAAATTCTTTTGTGAAAAAAAAACGACATTCTGTCGTCGTTCATAGTCCAAAAAAAGGTATATAATTTTTTTTATAAATATTTTTCTTTTTACTTGATTTCAAATTACGTTTACATGATAGACAGTTAAAATAGCCATAGAATATTTTATTTTAACTAAAATATTATATTTAAATTAGGTTTATCATACCGTCAATAGTTGAGTATTATTCGTCTTCAATAAAAAACAAAAGAAAGTTTCATATTTTACAAATACTAATACAAATTATTTATTCACATAAATGGGTAATACAGATGTTATAGAAATTGTAAAAGAATATGGCTTTTCGAATTTGGCCTGGGTGGTCTTTTAATGAAGTTTTTTGAAAACATAAATGTCAAATGACAGTACAAAAACAAGTCCATAAAAAATACACCATGTGGTGTATTTTTTTTTTACTTCAGGATGGGGCAGAAGTCAAACATTGCTAATTAAAAGTTAATCATTGGCCATTTTAAGTTATTCGCACGAAATTTAGTATGAAATGTTTCATCAAAAGTCATTAAGCACATGTAAAATATTGCTAAAAAAATCATCTCCTAAGGGAGTAAAACGGTGCTTGGAACTTTCTGTGAAAGGTCTCTGAATTTCAAAGTTACTCCAATACGACTTTGTATGCAGGTTATTTTTTAAAATCAATAAAAACCGTGACAAATATTTTGTATCTTGTAAGGGGGTAGAAAGGGGGACGTGAAGTTAGTATGAAAGCTCTCTGATTTTTACAAGCTTTTATTTTTGTAAAATGTTGTTAACATACAGTAACGCTCGGAAACTATCTTATTATTGTAAAATTCAAAATAATATTAAAATAAATAAATATTGGACAACATCACATACATTGCTCTGATTCTGAGGTATGTAGCTAAAGCACTTGTGTTACAGAAATCAGAAACAACGACGGTACCACAACACCCAGACCCGAAAAGGTCGTTTCGGGGATCGAACCCGGGACCTCAGAGATCTCACGTCTCTCGGCTAAGGAGGTGGCCTATTTTATATAAATAAATAAATAAATAAATATAAATAAATATTGGACAACATCACATACATTGCTCTGATTCTGTGGTAAGTAGCTTAAGCACTTGTGTTACAGATATCAGAAACAACGACGGTACCACAACACCCAGACCCGAGACAATATGGAACCCTTAAGCTAGGACTTCATTACCACTTAACATCAGGTGGGACAAGATCAATCTTGAAGTGCAATATAAAAAAAAAGAAAAGTTCGTTTCCCATATTGACCCGACCGGGGATCGAACCCGGAACCTCAGAGATGGCGCTCGCCAAAGACAGGCCCGCTCGCCTCTCGGCTACGGAGGTCGTCAAATATATATAGGGTATATATATTGATACAGTCTAGATATAGTATCTTCGCTTGCACACCATATTTTTAATTTCTCTAGTCCTAAATATTGTAAAGATTATGATAACTACAGAGTTTCTTGCCGGATTCTTCTCGGTAGGATTAGGTTCCGAACCGGCTGTAGCTTCAATTTTGTATTATATTCATTATGACGATGCATAAGTGTTACTTGTAACCAACATGAATAAATTAATTGATTATGATTAAATTTACCTGATTTTAAATGTAAATTAGCCGTGCCCGCGATTTCGTTCGCGAGTAGGTACTACAGGATTTCATTGATTTTATTCATAGAATTAAATTAGTTTTCTAAAATAAAAGTAGCCTTGGTTACTCCTTTTTTTTTGTCGATGCCTACCGCACCGTCACTCTCAGCGGGGAACAGAGAGTGACGGTCTCGGTGGCCAACGCTGCGTGGTTGTGGGGGATTCCTTGCGATTCTACACAGGCTCCCCCACAGCGCCTACAGCCAAGCGGCCAATCTCGCCGCGCAAATACGCAGCTGGAGCCCCACCCCCTCGGGACCGAGGTAACGGACGCCAGGCTTACCCCACGCCTGGCATCTCCGGTCCCAGCAGCGGATCTGCTGTGCGGCTCCGCTGCCTACCGCCTCTGCGGACACCCGAGACTCTCAATCCAGTTCTCCCTCCGAGAGCCAGATGAAGTCCCGAGACCCACCGGCCGCGGAGGATAGGGAGACCGGCAAACGTAATACCGTATCCTCCTCTTCCTCCGCGACCCCACCACGACGCGATTCGCGCCCCGCGCGCGCCACTGCCGGGTCGCGGAGGACAGGGAGGCCGGCAACGAAACACCGAGGTCCTCCTCTTCCTCCGCGATCCACCTCTGCCCTTGCGGGCTTGCCGCAGAGAGCCACCTGCTCTCCGCGGCCCATCTCGGGATCCGTCTTGGCTTCACCCTGTGCGGTATTGGAGGCTGGGTGACAAGGCCAGCCTCAACGTCCCGGACCACAGGGTTACTGAGCCCCCCCATCGCGGCAATATGCGGAACCCAGCGGGGGGAGCCTTGGTTACTCCTTATTACATCAGCTACCAACCAGTAAAAGTCCTCTTTAAGTCAGTTCTATTTGTAAATATTCTGTACATTTTCTTATTTATTTATTTTATCCTTTTTTATTATTATTATTTTATTAATAAGTTAGTTAAAGAGTTTCTTATAATTTTACAATTTTAATTTGTGTTTGATAATAATCTGTTGAATCTAACAAAAATCTAGCAATTCCTATAACTATTAAGTTAGTCAGTTTCAGACATTAGCCCGAAGAAACAGACAGATCTGTCTGTCTGTCGACCTCGGCGGCGTTTCGAGCTATATTTGTGCCAAATTTCATACCTCTAACTTCAAAAATAAACATTTTTCCAGGTAAACTTTCAAAGGTACCACCTTTGAAAGTTACACCCCTCCCCTCCTTATTTTCTAATAAAAAGTAGCCTATGTCCGTTCTTGAGATTCAACGTATACCTATACCAAATTTCATCAAAATCGGTCGAGAGGTTTAAGCAGGAAAGCGTAACAGACACACAGACACACAGACAGACAGACAGAGTTACTTTCGCGTTTATAATATTAGTAGGGATTAGTAGGGATTATAAAATATCAATGACGCTAAAAATCCAAGCCGGATGTATTTAAGTGGAATAAAGTGTAATTTTAGCCTTTCTACCCACAACCCCGATGTCAAGATAAAATGGCGTCACGGTGAAAACCGCAACATTGATGGAATACGGTGAACGCACTCGTTTGAAGATAGACGTTTACGATTGGCGGCTTTTTAACGAAATATTTAAAAAAAAACCGGCCAAGTGCGAGTTGGACTCGCCCGTGAAGGGTTCTGTAATATAAAATAATAAAAAAAACTACTTATGTACTAGATCTCGTTCGAACCAGTTGTCGCTGGTAGTTTGCATGAAAATTACATGATATTTTTTTTAGTTTTCTCATTCTCTTATTTTATTTATTTATTTTATTTATTTAAAAACTTTATTGCACAAAAAATGTACAAAAGGTGGACTTAATGCTAGGAGCATTCTCTACCAGTCAACCGTTGGTTGGTTTTAAAAGTTACAGGGGGGGGGGGGGGGCATATTTTACCACTTTGGCAGTGTATCTCGCGCGAATTATTCAATTTAACAAAAAAATATATTAGAAACCTCGGTATCATTTTTGAAGACCTATTTTGAATAAATAGGTTTGATTAAAGAAAAAAATATTTTAAGTTTTAAGTACCTACAGGGATCCTCTAAAATGTGTTGTTTTTCTTCTATTTTTGTGTACACATAATACATCCACATACCTAGTATCAGGAATTTAAGTCGTATAGTTTCGGAAAAAAGTTTGCTGTGACAAACGGACGGACATGATCAGGCCTAGCATACGCCACGCGACTAAATTTTATCGCGCTCCTATCAAACGTTAAAATCGATTGAAGTCAGTGCGTCAGCTGCTGATTGGCTGGAAAAAAGTGTGCATTAGCCAATCAACAGTATCGAAATAAAATACTTTTGAATCGTCATTGAATACAATGCAAAGTGACTTGCCGGTTCAGAACCTATATCTACCGAGAAGACACCGGTAAGAAACTAAGCAGATCAGTTACAGTAGCAGTATCTAACTTATTGCTATGTGTAGAACACTTTGGACCAAGTCATATAGTTTTATTTTGATGAGTGAAAAAAGCATTAAGTATTGTTTTATTTTAAGAGGTAAGCTGAAGCAGGCCAGTCCCCAAAGGTGGCACTTGTTCACAAGCATGACGTATTTGCCAGCCATAGGTTCACTCATTGTCGCATAGTACAGATTAACTAGCCAGTCCTGGAATCAAACGGTATACTCTCACCGCAACATATCCTGTTAAACCACAGGTGAACGTTCTCTCCAACGATACTGGTAGATATATATCTCCTAGCGATATGTATATGTTGGTACAGGTACCTGCCATCTTAGGACAATTTGCGAGCTATATTTTTTTATTCAATTACGTTTATATAACACATTTGAATCGTCATTGAATACAATGCACTAACTCTACTGCCGGTTCGAAACCTATATCTACTGAGAAGAATTAAGGCACTGTTTATCCAATTGTTGACACAGCTAATCTCCTAATTTGTAATCTAGACATTTCTTTTACCACAATACTTCTTTATTAATCCACTCTGATTACTGTCAAAAGCTAATTCTATGGTAAAAGATATTTACAACACAAAAGGTATTCATTGTAAAGTTAATACAGACTTATAGTCGAGATGCTGTGAACGCTTTGAGAAAAGAAAGTTGTGATGACGCTACGTCAGTCATTCATAATCCGGTTTTTAATTAGGTTTCGTAGGCGTGGAAGCATATCATTTAAAATTATGCAGTCTAAAAGCTATTATATTTATATTACAAGGGTTCTTCGTACGCGCACTATCCCCTTATTTTTATATTACACTTCAAGATTGACCTCATACCGCCTGGTGTCAAGTGGTAATGAGGTCCAGTACAGCATAATAAATCTGTAACTGGACTTGTCGCCCTTACCTTGAAGGCGTGACCCCTACTAATGTAGCACCCCCAGGAGCTCTGGAAACCCTACTCGCACGCAGGAACACAACAACACCAAAGTGATTGTTATTCGGCTGCGGTCTTCTGTAAGGTGGAGGTATTTCACCAGTCGGGCTGCTCCAGTTCGAGCGATAAATCGCTGTGCCCTATCTCTCTTAGATATTATTCACTGATTCTTCGCACATATTGTGACACAAGTCTTTACTTTCAGAACATATATTTATACAATTAACAACATTAATTAACTAAAGAATGTGCATACAACTATATTAAGGCTCCATGCACGCGAGTTGATTAAGAGGGACCCCACACTAGCGTCTTTCGAGCGTCAGCGTCTTGCCGGCGACCTCCCCATACTAGCGTTGGTTGGGCGTTGCGTCGACGCGGCGCCCGCTCAGCGTCGACGCGGCGCCCGCACAACGTCGGCGCGGCGTTTGAGCGGCGCTTGCGCTGGGCGTCCTCTGCACATCGCGTTCGAGCGTCGCGCCGCGCTGACGTCATGTACAGTTGTTTCGAAAATGGAAATGTAAGATTTGAATAACGTACAATATAATGTTTTATATTGCAGTGATAAATTAATGCTTTCAACTTGTAAAGGAAAAAATATATTTTACCTATTTGACACATGGCCCAAATAGGCAACTTTAGCATTTATTTTCTCGAAAACGAAAAGTACTTAATTGAAAATGGGTTTCTTCGGCAATATGAGTTAGTATTTTAAGCTACATCCGTATTTGCTATCAGCTAAAAAGTCTTCTACCTACTGATTCTAAAACACGGGCGGGCCGAAACAATTGAGTTGATCATTGTACTGTTCTCAAAATAAACGCTGCGCAGGCGTCGGGCCGGCGCGGCGCCTGTGGAGCGCAGTCCTGGCGTTCGTCGTTTCGACCGCGCCGCTGCGCAAGCGTTGCGTCGGCGCCGCGTCGACGTTGCGTCGACGTCGCGTCGGCGTTGCGTCGACGTCGCGTCGGAGTTGCGTGGGCGTCGACGCTCAAAGAACGCTAGTGTGGGGTTACGCTAAAAATTAACAAGACCCGAGAAAGATATAAGTTGGATTTCGAAGAATCCGACGCTCGTCAAAAGTGGGATATTCTGATTTACACGGAAGGCACTTTTCAAACTGGTTTTTGGGTGGAGTTTTGATGTCAGATTGGAGAAATTTTTCTTTAAATGCGTGGATGATGAGTTCATTTTTTACTAACCTTAATAGTAGATATTTAGTCATACAGCTGTATTTTTGTTATTGACTAAACTATATATTTACAAATATAAAAACATTACAAAAAAATAAACATCTTCTAAAATTGGGCCTTGTGGGATCGACCCCAAGACACTTGCAGCATTACCTCGCTGAATAGCTAACGAAACATGCTTTGCGAGGTAAGTGCCAGCTTTGGGGTCGCCCGAAGCTTGGATGGACCAGCTTTTTACCAAAAATCCATAATTTTTTTTGGTTCTTTAACTTTTTCTTATACGGTTTGTACCCCAGTGTCACGGCAATCGCGCTACTTATTTCTTTTTTCATTTAAAATCAACTGGTTTTAAATATGAGAAGTGTTTTTTTTTTATTTTGTAATCAACTGTAGTGAACTGCTTTAATCTCGTAAAGCGAAAGAAATGTCCCTTATTGGTGGTAAACGGGCCCTATTATTATAATGTGCCCAGGACCACTAATATATAAAAGACGACCCTGGACCCGAGCAGGAAATTAACCCCAGTCCTCAGAGATGGCGCGCGCCAAAGTCGAGCTCACCGACTAATACCCGGTCCCAATATTTTACGATTCGTAATAGGTCAAAAATTACTATCCGTTTTTGTACGAGTCGTTAGTTCTAATTTCAAATTTATTATCCATATCAGCTGTCATCAGTCGTCCGTCAGTCGTTTTTAGCTTACGCCTCGTATAATAATATTACTATTTGTAACAGGAACAGATTGTTTTTCAATTGGGCATTAATCACCTTTTTAAACAAAGTTAAAATTAGTTCATCCGTTTGAGAGCTACGACAAAACAAAGACAGACGCCAAACCTATTATTTTATTAGATATTAATGATGTTAAGTGGTAATAGGTCATAGCTTAAAGGCGACAAGTACAGCATAATAAATCTGTTCAAAGTCAAAGTCAATATTTTTTTATTCACATAGATTACATTAGTAATACTTATGAATAGTCTCTATATAAAGCAAATGAAGCTACCTCCGGTTCGGAACCTATAACTAAAGAGAAGATATGGATGTTTCTGGACTTGTCGCCCTTACCTTGAAGGCTCGACCCCTGCTACTAATGCAGCACCCCCAGGAGCTCTGTAAACCTTACTCACACGCAGGAACACAACAACACAGAAATGATTGTTATTTGGCTGCGGTCTTCTGAAAGGTGGAGGTATTTCACCAGTCGGGCTGCTCCAGTTCGAGCAATAAATCGCTGTGCCCCCTCTTACGTCAAAACACGTTAAAATACGTCGTCGTATTTGCGTAAAAATTAGAATTACAGTTTGTTTGTTAATGGGGATTTCGTAAAGAAATTACATGCAAGTAAAAATATTTCAACAATACCCATTTATCGTTTCCCACACAATATATTGAACATTACAATAACACTAAAGATTTAACTTCTAACGACCGACTATTGTCATTTCAAATAATGTGGGAATTATTGAAAGTGGTAAATCTTATTGTCATGGGAAGATATTTGTAATTATCTCACTTTCTTTAACAAACAATGACTTTACTGTCTAGAAAAGCATTTGAAAAGGAAACTGCTGCGTTTAACAAGTAATACATTGATAAACAAATTTGGATTTACAAACGAAATCTTATATATAAAAATGAATCGCTGTTCGTTAGTCTCGCTAAAACTCGAGAACAGCTAGACCGATTTGGCTAATCTTGGTTCTGAAATAAATGTGGAGGTCCAGGGAAGGTTTAAAAGGTTAGAAACTAAAAAAATAGGCGTTACGAAGTTCGCCGGGACAGCTATAAAAACTAAATTAATCTAAATATTAGAAACAGAAAAATGTTATCTCCCCTTGCGGTGCGGGAATCGAACCCACGACCTTCACGTATCGCGCGTGCTGCTCTTATGTGAAGGTCGTGGGTTCGATTCCTGCACCGCGAGGGGAGATAAACATTTTCTGTTTCTAATATTTAAAGTTCGCTAGTACGGCATACTATAAAAATAATAAAATCGATTAAATTAATCTAAGTAATATTATAAACGCGAAAGTTTAAGGAAATGTGCAAATAAAATATATTTTTGTTTTTTTCTCTTAATTCGCGCTCTAAAATATATATTTTTTTAATTTTAAAAGTATGTAAGCTTTATGTTGCTAAATTTTTTAATTTATTAATGTAGTTAGCAATAATCATAATCAATTATTTATTCATGTCGGTTACAAGTAACGCTTATGCATCGTCAAAATGAATACAAACCAAAATTGAAGCTACAGCCGGTTCGGAACCTAATCCTACAGAGAAGAATCCAGCGAGAAACTCAGTAGTTATCCTAATCTTTAATGTGTAATAATTTTTATTCTATGTATTTACAAACGATATATTAATAGATAAATTAATCCCTATTTCCCTTGGTCACGCCATCGCGCGTGAACGGCTGGATCAATTTCACTTTCTTTTATTTTTTATTAATGTATTTGTCATTGTCAGGTTATATTAATGAAAAAGACTGATTTTGACTTTGACTAATCATTAATCATGACATATCTTCTTTACAGAGGCGGCAGACGCTGAAGTTCTAGCATCAGGAAGATCATTGGAGCAGATGCCTTCCAAGATTGGGAAGCAGGTGGAAGACTCCCTGAACTCACTTGGGGAGATGGTCTACAATGGAATGGCCAGGTAAAAAGATATAACATATCCACATATACAAAAAGAAAGTCGTGTTAGATACCTACACTATTTATAACTCAAGAACGGCAGAACAGATTTGGCTGAAAATTGGTGGGTAGGTAGTTTAAAACCAGGAGAAGGACATAGGGTCTTTATCAAAGTGTTAAAATAAAGCTAAGCTTTTGTTGGTATTTCATCTGATTTCATTTGTTTATTCTATATGTTTGTTTAAACCGTAAATACTTTATGGATTTGTATATATTTATTGATATTTATTTATGTATGTATTTTTTATTTATTTGTGTTTTATTTTTTTTATGTATTTATCATATTATGTTATTTATATTTCCGGTTTAAAAATTTATTTTTGTTTTCCTCAATAAATATTTTGCACGGGCGCACCCGTTTCTCGATATCTACTTTTTCCTCTACCTAAAGGTTGTCTGGAAGAGATTGCTTTCTAGCAATAAGACCGCCTAAATTGTACTTAATTATGTCTGTAAAGCCAATTTCTGTATTTTTTTCTGTGCAATAAAGTGTATCTATCTATCTATCTATAGGGGTCCGCTAGTATTTTTGTGAAAGCGCAGTATATTGGCTCCTCCCAGCCCGATGGTAAGCAAGAGAGGAACCCACATCGCGATGACAACGGATTTGATACCGCAACATCCTATCCTTTAGCATCGCCATACTGGCCCGCGAAATGTTTCTTTACGCTCCTTTCGAAGGAAACCATGTCAAAGGAAAGAGGGAACACATGAGCCAGCAACGAGTTTTAAGAGAGGTAAGGCATAGCGATATATCGCTCGAACTGGAGCAGCCCGACTAGTGAAATACCTCCACCTTACAGAAGACCGCACCCAATCACTTCGGTGTTGTTTTGTTCCTGCGTGTGAGTTAGGTTTCCTGAGCTCCTGGGGGAGCTACATTAGTAGCAGGGGTCAAGCCTTTAAGGTATAGGCAACAAGTCCAGTAACAGCTTTATTGACGCCCTTAATCTAGGATCTCATTACCACTTAACACCAGGTGGGATGAGGTCAATCTTGAAGAGCAATATAAAAAAACGAGTGCCACTTCTTAATGGTGCGGCAAAGATATGAGTTACCAACCTTTTTGGTTCGCAATGAAATATTTTCCACGGCGAAGCGATGGCTGGTTGGCTGGCTCTTGCGGTTCTGTGAAGGAAAGGAGAGGGCGGTTTATGGGAAAAGAGTTCTTCGGAACAATCACTATGTTACACAATCTATCCATATTCTAATATCAGGCGGTCTCCCACCAAAGATGGCTGACCCTTTTAAAATCAACAGTCCAAGCTCTTTAAAAGGAAATATCGATATCTCTCTCACACACACCCATCACTCGTATAAGGAAGGGAGAAAACAGGATGTTTAAAGTGTGCCAGTGAAAACGAGCGCCAAATTCTGTTAGCACTCGCGAAAGTTATTACGTCAGACCTCGAGGCTTATTTAGTTGTTCAATTAGCTTTGTTAGGTTTGTCTTGCTTGATTCTGAACCTGATTTGATAACACAACTACAATGGTGCCGATTCTAAACTAGCCTATTCTGATTTTTGGGCTCATATCATTTACATAATATTTTTCGACCGACGCTACGCTTAACCGAACATCGTTTCACCGAATCATTGAACTTTGTATGGTCCTTGTTAATTTTATTGCCTCCTCCACACTACTCGCGAAGTTGAACGAAGTTAGACGAATACGATAGTGTAGAGAGGCACTTCGGCTCGCCTCGTGCTCGCTGCGTCATACATTGCATCGCCTCGTCGCCAGGCATATGATTTTATGATCCATGTTTATTCAGTTATGCTTGTGAATAGGTGCCACCTTTGGGGACTGGTCTGCTCCAGCTTACCTCCCAAAAGTACATACTTAGTATTTTATCCACTCATAAAAACACAACAACATGAGTTAGTTCAAAGTGGTCTACACATGGCAATAAGTTAGATACTGCTACTGTAACTGATCTGCTGAGTTTCTTACCGGTGTCAAAGTCAAAGTCAAAGTCAATATTTTTTTATTCACATAGATTACATTAGTAATACTTATGAATAGTCTCTATATAAAGCAAATGAAGCTACCTCCGGTTCGGAACCTATAACTAAAGAGAAGATACCGGCAAGAAACTCAGTAGTTTTTTTACAAATGAAAGCTACACTTATAACTAATTTTGCACTAAGACACACAGTTAGTTTGTCAATTGTAAAATAAAAAATTTAAATCAATTATTAAAAAAATAAAAATAATAATAAAGCAAAGGTATTTGTAAATTAAATTAACTGTATGACTCACATGTCTTCTCGGTAGGTCCGCTAACCGAACCGTTAATACAATCACTTTGTTTTCAATGACAATTCAAAAATGTTTTATGTAGCTTACTTGAATAAATATATGATTGATTGTTTCATTCCACATTCTCCACTATTTCTCTGCTCTATTGGCCGCAGCGTGATGTTATATAGCCTAAAGCCTTCCTCGATAAATGGACTATACAACACAATAATATTTTTTGAAACCCACCCAGTGGTTTCCGAGATAAACGTTTTCACACTCACTCGTCAGCTTATTCAGTATTATTATTTATTTATTTATTCATAAATTTTTCTTACAAGATAACTGATTTTATCCAAAACGCTTACAAGAATAATGAAAATAATATAAAACACACAATTAACGAACTACAATTGTCAAAATAATACATAGCATAAAAGTTTAGATATTCGTCTCACAGCACATAGTTTGCACAACTAGTAAATTATAAATAACTAGCTGTGCCCGCGACTTCGTTCGCGTGGACTACATCCTTTTATGGTCGGTTTTACCCCATTCTTCCCTAATATTCGAAACAAAAAGTAGTCTATATTTTAATCCAAGTTTCTAGCTATATTTGTGCCAACTTTCATATCTCTAACTTAAAAAATAAACATTTTCCCTTAGAAACTTTCAAAGGTGGCATTACCCCCCCCCCCCCCCTTACTTTCTAACAAAAAGTAGCCTATGTCCGTTCTTGAGGTTCAACGTATACCTATGCCAAATTTCATTAAAATCGGTTGAGAGGTTTAAGCGGGAAAGCGTAACAGACGGACAGACAGACAGAGTTACTTTCGCATTTATAATATTAGTAGGGATTTATTTATTCATAAAATTTTATCCAAAGCGCTTACAAGAATAATGAAAATAATATAAAACACACAATCAACGAACTACAGTTGTCAAAATAATACGTAGCATAAAAGTATAGATATTCGTCTCACAGCACATAGTTTGCACAACTAGTAAATTAAAAATAACTATTGGACAACATCACATACATTGCTCTGATTCTGTGGTAAGTAGCTTAAGCACTTGTGTTACGGAAATCAGAAACAACGACGGTACCACAACACCCAGACCCGAGACAATACAGAAATATTTGAATTTGTAAGAGAGGTAGGGCATAGCGATTTATCCCTCGAACTGGAGCAGACCGACTGGTGTAATTACCTTATAGAAGACCGCAGCCCAATAACAATCACTTCTGTGTTGTTGTGTTCCTGCGTGTGAGTAAGGTTTACAAAGCTCCTGGGTGGTGCTACATTAGTAGCAGGGGTCAAGCCTTCAAGGTGAGGGCGACAAGTCCAGTAACAGATTTATTATGCTGTACTTACACTACCACTTAACATCAGGTGGGATGAGATCAATCTTGAAGAGCAATATAAAAAAAAAGTTCGTTTCCCACATTGATCCGACTGGGGATCGAACCCAGGAGGGGTACTCTCAAAAACGAAACGAACAAACGAAAGGTTTCGTTTTTGAAGATTATTCAAAAGTTTGGGAATGAAGACGTGGTTTTTGATATATCAAATATATGCATAAATAAATTTTGTTTTTTGGAAAACGCTTAATTTGCATTCGAAGTGATTTCTTTATGATTATGAGGATTAAAAATTGCCATCCGTTGTCGGATCCGACATATTTCGTTTATGAGAGTAGACCCCCAGAACCTTAGAGATGACGCGACACCAAAGACCGGCGCGCTCGCCTCTCGGCTACCGAGGTATTATAAATGGCGAAAGTCTACCCTGTGTGACTTGATGAGAAATTTCTCCAAATCGGTGCGTAATACATACTCTTGCAAAGTGCGTAACACAAACCAGTTACAGATCAGTCGTCGAGTCGATCACGGCCGAACCGGTAATCGAACCCCGATCCACAAGCCTAGTGACCTCATTCGCACACGCGTCTCACTCAACCACAGTGGAAATGAAATCAGAAAACTTTTGATTTATTTTAATTACATCTAGACTCATGTTATAAAGCTAACGAGTTTGTATATTTATTTACTAGCTGTGCCCGCGATTTCGTTCGCGTGGACTACATCCTTTCATGGTCGGTTTTACCCCTTTCTCCCCTAATATTTGAAACAATAAGTAGTCTTTATTTTAATCCAAGTTTCGAGCTATATTTGTGCCAAATTTCATATCTCTAACTTCAAAAATAAACATTTTTCCATATAAACTTTCAAAGGTGGTATTACCCCCATCCCCCCCTTATTTTCTAATAAAAAGTAGCCTATGTCCGTTCTTGAAATTCAACGTATACCTATACCAAATTTCATCAAAATCCGTTCAGCCGTTTAGGCGTGAAAGAGTAACACAGACGGACAGACAGACAGACAGACAGACAGTGTTACTTTCGCATTTATAATATTAGTATGGATTTAAAAACTTTGCACAAATAAGTACAACAGGTGGATTTAATGCTAGGGGCATTCAATACTCAATACTGAATCATATAATGTAGATACAGTAGGTACAGATGGTATTCTTATAATTAGATCATTATAGACCTCGTTAGGGCACTGCAATGTAAGAGAGGACGCTCGCGTTTCAACAACTTAATTGTCTGACAAAAAGGTGACACTTAATAAAAAAAAAAAAATAATAAAATATATAAATATAAATAAACCCACTTTAACGACCTCCGTAGCCAAGAGGCGAGCGGGCCGGACTTTGGCGTCGCGCCATCTCTGAGGTTCCGGTTGTGGTACCGTCATTGTTTCTGATTTCTGTAACACAGGTGCTGAAGCTACTTACCATAAAATCAGAGCCATGTATAAGGTGTTGTCCAGTATTTTTTTTTTTAATTTATTTATAAATTTTTGATAATGTACATTCCGAATGATCAGTTAGTAACGGTTCAAAAAAAAATCTAAACAAAAAACATAAAAAACCTACAAATAAAAAAATTGTCCCAGGTCACTGCCAAGGGGCATGGTGCCAAGAAGGCTGGCTGTGTTCCCTCTTTGTATGGCCAGACTTATTTTCTGGCCAAGGAAAAAGCCCTCTGATCTCCCGACGCTTCTTTAAGCCGTTTGGCTAAAGCGCGGAAGAGGCTGTGTGCGCCCGGTCCCCACGGCCCCAGAGTCTCGACTCCAAACGGCTCAAATTGAAAGTTACCGGATTCGATTCTCGGTCATGTCAATTTGGAAAACGAACTTGTGTCTGGGTGTGCTGGGATGACGCCCCCAGTTAGTATCCGCCGTCTGGTGCTCATAGTACAAGGGGAAACCTTAGCTTGAGACCAGGTGATTGGTGTGATTGTCGGGCGCATTTATTATTATTTGTTAAAAAATATTTATCAACCACCACATTTATCAAATACAGCTGTAATGCTAACCTACACATAGTATTTAACTAAGCCTCTTTACTTCACACAAGTATGGCGTTTTCACTGAACTAAACAAGGTAATTAACGGTACACACAAGTTTAAGGTACTCATTAAATGTAAGTACGTGAGTATATTTCTCTTAGAATCATTCGACTTTTGGTGAAAATTCTAGGGGTTTTACAAAAACACGGAAAATTAGAAAATGTTGATAACATTTCTTAATCTTTTTTTTATATTGCACTTCAAGATTGACCTCATCCCACCTGATGTTAAGTGGTAATGAGGTCCTAGCTTAAGGGCGACAAGTACAGGTAATAAAGTTAGTGGACTTGTCGCTTACCTTGAAGGCTCGACCCCTGCTACTAATGTAGCACCCCGAAGGAGCTCTGGAACTCTCACTCACACGCAGTAACACAACAACATCGGAGTGATTATTGTTGGGCTGCGGTCTTCTGTAAGGTGGGGGTATTTCACCAGTCGGGCTGCTCCAGTTCGAGCCATAAATCGCTATGCCATACCTCTCTTAAAACGCGTTGGACGCCGCGACGGGCCACCAATTATAATATTATGAAACGTCTATATAAAACCTATGAAGCTACCTCCGGTTCGGAACCTATAGCTACAGAGAAGATACCAGCAAGAAACTCTGCAGTACTCATGAAAAAAGAAGCTGAAGTTATAACTTATTTTGAAACAAGACATAAATAACCTTAGAACCTTAGAACCTCTTCAAGAGAGGTAGGGCATAGCGATTTCTGTCGCTCGAACTGGAGCAGCCCGACTGGTGGAATACCTTCACCTAACAGAAGACCGCAGCCAAATAACAATCACTTCTGTGTTGTTGTGTTCCTGCGTGTGAGTAAGGTTTCCAGAGCTCTTGGGGGGTGCTACATTAGTAGCAGGGGTCAAGCCTTCAAGGTAAGGGCGACAAGTCCAGTAAAGATTTATTATGCTGTACTTGTCACCCTTAAGCTAGGACCTCATTACCGCTTAACATCAGGTGGGATGAGGTCAATCTTGAAGTGCAATATAAAAAAAAAAGAAGCAATGAGGATAATGACTGGTTAAAAAACAATGATTCTAGTTAGTGCGTCTGTTAGATTAACAAAGTACATACTTTTTGATTCTACAAATAAATCATTCATCACAGATGATGATGATGTTTGAAACAAAACATCGTGAAGAAACATCTTGCGGGCCAGTGTGGAAATGCTAACGGATAGGATGTTACGTCATCAAATCCGTATGTAATTATTGCTACTGGAACTAATCTGCTGAGTTTCTTAGCAAATACTTTTCTTTCTCTTCTCGGTAGATTTAGGTGGTACAGTACAGGCAGTAGTCACTTCGCATTGTATTCAAAGCAACCTCTTTGAATGAAGATATCTGACTTTGAACTATTTTGTCCCCAGAGCGCTATCCAAGAAGCATGACAGCGGTGGCATCGACAGCATCACGATATCCACTGGGGGGGAGAAGAAAAAGATGAAGAAAAAGAAGCAAAAGCCACCGAAGATCCACTTAGTGCATCCAATGATGGTGGCTCCCATGCAGAAACACGAGAAAGGTCGAGCGTTCTCCACGAAAGCTCAGACTTGGGTGATTGGGACTGATGGGGGTTTGAGGAGTGTGGGGAACTCTTCGAGGCGTGGGAGGGGTATTATGGGCGACCTTTGGGATATAGGGGAGGAGGCTTTGGATGCTGCAGCTGAGCAGGCAGTAGAGAGTGACGCTAAGGAGGACGGGATTACTGATAAGAGCTCTGTAGAAGGTTTGTGGTGGTTTGCATCTTGGTCTTTTTGCAGATTGATGAATAGTAGGGCATAGCGATTTATCGCTCGAACTGGAGCAGCCCGACTGGTGAAACACCTCCGCCTTGCAGAATACCGCAGCCAAATAACAGGCACTTCTGTGTTGTTGTGTTCCTGCGTGTGAGTAAGGTTTCCAGAGCTCCTGGGGGGTGTTACATTAGTAGCAGGGGCCTACAAGGTAAGGGCGACAAGTCCAGTAACAGCTTTATTATGCTGTACTTGTCGCCCTTAAGCTAGGACCTCCATACCACTTAACATCAGGTGGGATGAGGTCAATCTTGAAGTTACAAAAAAAACTTTAGCTTTTATTACTTAATATTAGTAAGATAGTCCAGTCCCAAGTAATCGAAGCCTGATTTTTATTGATAAAACCTTGTAATTTTCAGACAGATTCCATCTCTATGGTTGAGTAAAATATAGTACAAGATTAATGGTAAAATTTGTCTATGGTATTGCATTTTGTTATTGCATCGTGTATGCACGTTTAGCATGAAGATTGTGTGTTGCATTTTGATTTAAAGTTTATCTAATTTGATGTAGTAATTTTTGGTTTAAATATAAGCAATAAAATTGTTAAACAAACTTACTCTTTTCTTCATATTATATACATGGTTAAAGGGACATATTGCGCACAAATTATTTTAAAACATCTTTTGATCTTACTATATTCCTTTATTTGCATGTATGTTAGAACATACTTTTTTTTATTTTATTTCCATGATTATTTAAATAAAATAAAAAAAAAAATTAATGAAATAATTAGTTTTTAATCAGAATTAATGTTTTCGTAAAAAAAAACAGAATTTAATTGAGAAATATGAAAAAAATATGAAAAAAAAATTCTCTAACTTTTTGAATCAAGAAACTATTGAAATTCACGTAAAGTGATAATAGTGTGGTAAAATACTGTTAAATATATCATTACTAGCTGTGCCCGCGACTTCGTTCGCGTGGACTACATCCTTTTATGGTCGGTTTTACCCCTTTCTCCCCTAATACTCAAAACAAAAAGTAGTCTATATTTTAATCCTAGTTTCGAGCTATATTTCTGCCAAATTTCATATCTCTAACTTCAAAAATAAACATTTTTCAATATAAACTTCCAAAGGTGGTATTACCCCCCTCCCCCCCTTATTTTCTAATAAAAAGTAGCCTATGTTCGTTCTTGAGATTCAACGTATACCTATACCAAATTTCATCAAAATCGGTTGAGAGGTTTAAGCAGGAAAGCGTAACAGACACACAGACAGACAGACAGACAGAGTTACTTTCGCATTTATAATATTAGTAGGGATAAAGTAGGGAAGTAGGGATTCGTATAGTAAGAAATTTGCATGAAAATTAAAAATGTTCATTACTGCAGGTGTGTTAAGCAAATCTTCTATAACATTCTAGAACAAAGAGGCAAAAAGAAGAAAAAGAAGAAGGCTATTCTGAAGCTGCTCATCCTTGGAGCTGTATTGAAGGCCAAGATTGGAACTCTTCTGCAGATTCTGTCTTTCAAACTTCAGGTGAGTAATTTCATAATTTGTCATGAGAAACTGTATGAGATTTTAAATAATAGTGATTTACGTCGCACGAGAAAGACAACAAGAGAGAAGAAAGAAAGAAGAAAGAAAAAAAGAAAGATAGAAAGACAGACAGACGGACAGACAGACTGACAGACAGACACGTCAAAATTACAACAACCCGTTGTTTTTGCGCGGAGATAAGACCTTAAATAACCAACTTATTTACAGTCAATTCTCAAATTCTACTCACAGTACCTTTTTATTTACTTCCAAAAAAATGTCTACTCATATTTATTTCTTACATATATGTAATAAAATATGTGGCTTCTATTATTTTTTCTAATCTCAAATTCTTCTCCATCAGGTCAAATTCTTCCTCATTGCGCTGATAGGCTTGGGCATCAACCTAGCTCGACTCTGGATTGACATCAAGAACAAGCATAGCCAACAACCGCAGAAGGTAAGTCAATTAAATTCATGAAATTTATTTCAGCTATTTTCAAGGTTTAAAAGGTCATACGGTCTTCTACGGGGCTCTGCTTCAGACCAGTGTTGTTATGGAGCTCCGTATCCGAAACCGAAACGATCGGATATCCGAAATAAAATAAGATCTGGGGGTCTACTCCCAAAAACGAAATATGTCGGATCCGATAAGGGATAGCAATTTTTAATTCTCATTATCGACCAATCGACCTCAAATGCGAATAAGGCGTTTTAGAAAAACAAAATATTATTTACGCAAATCAAAAACCACGTTTCAATTCGCAAACTTTTGTTTAATCTTCAAAAACGAAACCTTTCGTTTGGTCGTTTCGTTTATGGGGGTAGACCCTCTGTTACCGAATCCGATATGAAAGTTTCAGATAGTTTCGAATGGTCTAACTATATAGTGTTTGTAATTTCAACGCGTTTTTTAATGTTAAGAAATAATTATATACAAAATCGAGAAGCTGTAAAAAAATTCACTTGTTTAACTGATTTTAAAACCTGCAAAGTACAATTAACGTCAAATCATTTATATTCTTACTAGCTGTGCCCGCGACTTCGTTCGCGTGGACTACATTCTTTTATGGTCGGTTTTACCCCTTTCTCCACTAATATTCGAAACAAAAAGAAGTCTATATTTTAATCCAAGCTTCGAGCTATATTTGTGCCAAATTTCATATTTTTTTTCCATATAAACTTTAAAGGTGGTCTTACCCCCCTCCCCCCCTTATTTTCTAATAAAAAGTAGCCTATGTCCGTTCTTGAGATTCAACGTATACCTATACCAAATTTCATCAAAATCAGTTGAGAGGTTTATGCAGGAAAGCGTAACAGACACACAGACAGACAGACAGAGTTACTTTCGCATTTATAATATTAGTAGGGATTTGTATTTCATTTCAACACTTCCATAAAAACCTCATATCCACCGATACTATCGGATAATCCGAAATAATTTCAAATGCGTAACCGAAACCGATATAATATTTTACAAATATTGGTATCCACATCCATATTCTTATCATCCGAGCTTCTGACCAAGTCCGTCTATAACTAAGCTAGACCATTGGGCACACAAGAATTCGGAGCCCTTTTGGAAAGAAGAAAAAGCTAATTATACTCAATTTTCTTATTAAATCTGACTATTTATTATAGGTAATCAAATACCATTAAAAGCGATTTATCGCTCGAACTGGAGCAGCCCGACTGGTGAAATACGAAGACCGCAGCCAAATAACAATCACTTCTGTCTTGTTGTGTTCCGGCGTGGGAGTTAGGTTTCTAGAGCTTCTGGGGGGTGCTACATTAGTAGCAGGGGTCAAGCCTTCAAGGTAAGGGCGACAAGTCCAGTAACAGCTTTATTATGCTGCACTTGTCGCCTTTAAGCTAGGACCTCATTACCACTTAACATCAGGTGGGATGAGGTCAATCTCAAGTGTAACACAACGGGAACACAACAACACAGAAGTGATTGTTATTTGGCTGCGGTATTCTGCAAGGTGGAGGTGTTTCACCAGTCGGACTACTCCAGTTCGAGCGATTAATCGCTATGCCCTGCCTCTCTTAAAGTGAGATATAATATATGTACCTTCTTTGTTTATACTCTAACATATCATTCTCGAGTCGTCTCGTTACAAGAGAAAGTGACCTTAATCTAGAATCACACATAAGTGTAATTACTGTGCACACATGTAACCCTTCAACACTTTGGCGGGTCTATGAGACCGACGTATTGAATTCGAGGTAAAAAATCATCATAGTATAAAAAATATATATCGAATTGAGAAGAAAGAAAGAAAGAATATCAATATTATTTAAATCTAAGTATACCTCCATAATTTATATATTATATTCTAATTAATTTATATAGTACGTATGCGTATTATTATCGTATATTTAAAAGATACCGTAATGTTATTTTTAATGCTTAATTTATTGTTGTTTAAAATGATTTCTTTTTTTTTCTCCCCTGTTACCGCACCCATATACAAACTATCTGCATGACCCAAGGGTTGACTGGTATTAAGTCCACCTGTTGTACCTATTTGTGCAATAAAGTTTTCAAATAAATAAAGAAAGAAAGAAAAAACATTTACAGGCACACATAGACACACAACTTCTGTACATATAGTAGGTGCTTAGATAAGGTACATATATGTGCCAAAAGGTCCTAGCCTCAGCATGAGTTGCTGCGCAATGCTGCATCAGCCCTGGTTTTCAATTGAGAACCTCCTCCTTTTTTTTGAAGTCGGGTTTTTCTCTATGAAATATAAATATATTTATTTGCATAAAATATGGTGCAAAAGATGTTAAAAATAAAATAAATCCACACATATATGTTCCAATGTATGCTTAGATCTTTAAAACTACGCAACGGGTTTTGATGTAGTTTTGTTTCTTATATAGTTTGATTCAAGAAGGTTTTTCTTTGCAATAAAAAATAGAAAAGTCAATATTACTAAGTATTTACATTGCATCCGTGCGAAGCCGGGGCGGGTCGCTTGTATTAGTAGACATAAAAACCACTAATTAAATAAATAAATAAACATTGGACAACATCACATACATTGTTCCAATTATGTGGTAAGTAGCTTAAGCACTTGTATTACAGATATCAGGAACAACGACGGTACCACAACACCCAGACCCGAAACAGTATAGAAAAGTACATTGTTCCGACCGGGCATCGAACCTGGAAAATCAATAGTAATAAGTAGACAAGAAAATTATATCGGTCTATTAGACCACTGTGAATTGTCTGTTATAATTATAATTTTCTTTTTGTTAGAATCATTGCAGGGTTAAGTAGCGGTAGTCTTTAAGACAAGTAGATTTTAATTAAATCTTATAATAACGGAGTTAATAGTGCACGCATACCCATTACATGAATTAACTCATGTGGCGGGTCGTTACATTCCCTTAAATATGGTTGAGTGAAGCGATGGCTGGCACATACGTCATGCTTGTGAACAGGTGCCACCTTTGGGGACTGGTCTGCTCCAGCTTACCTCTCAACAATAAATACTTAATGTTTCTTCACGCATCAAAACAAAACTATATGACTTGGTCCAAAGTTGTCCACACATAGCAATAAGTTAGATACTTTTTTTTTTATATTGCACTTTAAGATTGACCTCATCCCACCTGATGGTAAGTGGTAATGAGGTCCTAGCCTAAGGGCTAAAAGTACAACATAATAAATCTGTTACTTGACTTGTCGCCCTTACCTTGAAGGCTTGACCCCTGTTACTAATGTAGCACCCCCCAGAAGCTCTGGAAACCTTACTCACACGCAGGAACACAACAACACAGAAGTGATTGTTATTTGGCTGCGGTCTCCTGTAAGGTGGAGGTATTTCACCAGTCGGGCTGCTCCAGTTCGAGCGATAAATCGCTATTATGCCATACCTCTCTTAAATATACTGCTACTGTAACTGATCTGCTGAGTTTCTTACCGATGTTTTCTCGGTAGATATAGGTTCCGAACCGGCAATAGACACTATGCATTGTATACAATGACGATTCAAAAGTGTTATTTGTAACCTACTTAAATAAAGAAATATTTGAGTTTGAGTTAACTTCTCCGTGATGTTATATAGTCTAAAGCCTTCCTCGATAAATGTATGTACGATCCAGCAACATCACATACATTGCTCTGATTCTGTGGATAAAACATTCGTTGCATTAATTATAAAAATATTCAACAAGTTACCGCAAGGTATTATGGACTTACCCATGAATAGATTTAAGGTCTATGTTAAATCATGTTTAATGAAAAAAGGGTACTACAAACTAGATGAATATTTCAATGATAAACGTATAAATAATAATAAATAAATGCGCCAGACAATCACACCAATCACCTGGTCTCAAACTAAGGTTTTCCCTTGTACTATGAGCACCAGACGACGGATACTAACTGGGGGCGTCATCACAGCACACCCAGACCCAAGTCAATTTAGAAAAGTTCGTTTTCCAAATTGCCCCGACCGGGAATCGAACCCAGGACCTTTCGCGCTTGGGCCGCCACCTCAGTCACTGCGCCACCGAGGTCGTCGAATATGGACATGACTGTCTGCATGCTCGCACACCATATTTTTAAGTTCTCTAGCCCCAAATATTGTAAAGATTAGGATAACTACAGAGTTTCTTGACGGATTCTTCTCGGTAGGATTAGGATCCGAACCGGCTGTAGCTTCAATTGTTTGTATTCATTTTGACGATGCATAAGCGTTACTTGTAAACTACATGAATAAATGAATTGATTATGCTAAGCGCAAACCAACTATTCAGCTTTATAATATAAGTATGTATATGTATTCTGATACGCCCAGTACAGCTTGCCATTCAAGTTTTCTCCTCACGAAACTCGTGGTGATTTGCAAATAATATAAGTGGGATGCGCAAAGTGAAAGCATGACCTTAAATTGTGGTGAGGTTGCAGGTGGAATGCGCATTCAACGTGGTTAAGCTTATAGGTTTGTCGATGTAATGTCTAAAGCAGATATGTAACTAAAAGAGGTAGTGCATAGCGATTTATCGCTCGAACTGGAGCACACCGACTGGTGAAACACCTCCACCTTAAAGAAGACCGCAGCCAAATAACAATCACTTCTGTGTTGTTGTGTTCCTGCGTGTGAGTAAGGTTTACAGAGCTCCTGGGATGCTGCGTTTATAGGGGTCAAGCCTTCAAGGTGAGGCGACAAGTCCAGTAACAGATGTTATTATTATGCTGTTCTTGTCGCCCTTAAGCTTTCTCATTACCACTTAACATCAGGTGGGATGAGGTCATTATTGAAGTGCAGTATAAAAAAACTGATCTCTTTCATTAAGGTGACTTTGCGGTCCGTCTGTCCGTCACCAAAATGTAGTTTAAGAACGGTGATAGTTAGCTAAAAATAATCAATATCTAAACCTTTTGTTAGAATGATTAAAGTCTAATTTAAATATTTCAAGAAATCAGAGAACCTTCATATTTACTTCAACCCCTGCTATTCTCAGTAATCACGAGATGATTTATAAAACAGATTAAAATTCACGATTTTCAAGACTTTCAATGAAGAACCTGCATGCCGAATTTGAATTGGAATAACTTCGTTCAATCTTAAATATTAATATGATAAGTATGTAGTTCTAAACATATTCGGCAGAGGGCACTTACCGGAGGCTAACGGTTGATACAGCAGAAAAATTTCATCGCCTACGATAACTTGCGGTAAGCTCAGTTGGTAAGAGCAGCACCCGCGATACGTGAAAGTCGTGGGTTCGATTCCCGCACCGCAAGGGGAGATAAAATTTTCTGTTTCTAATATTTATAGTTCGCTAGTAAGGCGTAAAGAACTATTAAAATAATAAAATTCTTTTAATCTTCTTTTAATCAGAGATCTTTCATAGAAACTTACAACCTCCTTTTAGCGGATAATTGACAAAAAATATTTTACAAGCATTTCATGTCATACCAACTTAAAGTATAGGCCCTGCTTTGATAGATCAGTCAGCCAGTCAGCTTCTTTTTTTTTATATTGACCTCATCCTGATGTTAAGTGATAATGAGCTCCTAGCTTAAGGGTAACAAGTACAGCATAATAAATCTGTTACTGGACTCGCCCTTACCTTGAAGGCTTGCCCCCTGCTACTAACGTAGCACCCCCAGGAGCTCTGTAAACCTTACTCACACGCAGGAACACAACAACACAGTATTGATATTGCTTACGTCGATTTATGCCCAGTTCCAATATTTGAAAAACAATCCGTTCGTTCGATAGTCATTTTTCCCTACTAATATTATAAATGCGAAAGTTACTCTGTCTGTCTGTCTGTTACGCTTTTCTGCTTAAACCTCTCAACCGATTTTGATGAAATTTGGTATAGGTATACGTTGAATCTCAAGAACGGACATAGGCTACTTTTTATTAGAAAATAAGGGGGGGAGGGGGGTAATACCACCTTTGGAAGTTTATATGGAAAAATGATTATTTTTGTAGTTAGAGATATGAAATTTGGCACAACTATAGCTCGAAACTTGGATTAAAATATAGACTACTTTTTGTTTCGAATATTAGGGGAGAAAGGGGTAAAACCGACCATAAAAGGACGTAGTCCACGCGAACGAAGTCGCGGGCACAGCTAGTAACCCATAATTCAGATCACGACCTGCATTAAGAAGTGCTTTAGTAGCTGGAATCGAACCCACGACCCGGTCGCATTGTTTCAACGGTACAATCGATGAAAGGGAATCTCCTATTAGGGATTTCTCTAGCAAAATTGGAGCCGACACGATTAGGGCTGCCGCTAGTGACTTTATTTAAACAAATAGACGTAAATATTACGTCAAAAAGATTCAAGCAAAGTGTTTACTATCGATTGTAAATCGAATGTTAATCGATTAACAATAGATTGACAATCGACTGTCAATTGATTGTTAAGCTATTGTCTATCGATTGTTAACTGATTGTTAACGAATATCGTATGCATATCAGAATAGAATTCAAAATATCTTTATTAATGTAAGCTTTACAAAAGCACTTATGAGTCGTCAGCACAAGTACAGTATTCTACCGCCGTGTGAGGAATGTTGATCATCAGGCCTAGCATACGCAACGCGACTAAATTTTATCGCGCTCTTAACAAACGTCAAAATCGATTGAAGTCAGTGCGTCAGCTGTTGATTGGCTGAAAACACGAGTGCGGTGTGCTATTAGCCAATCAACAGTATCGCAACTTTTGTCGTCTGATGTGATAAATTTGACATATTGCGTATGCTAGGCCTGTATGTCGAGAAGAACCAGCGAGAACACTCGACACTTACTGTTTTAAAATATAACAATGTTTCCTTAAACTAGGTACTTAAATAAAATATGCGAGCAAAAAAAATTAAAAAAAAACATTTCTTATATAGGAGCCCCTCTTAAACAATAATTATATTTTTAGAATCCCTACTAATATTATAAATGTAAAAGTAACTCTGTCTATCTGTTACGCGTTCCTGCTTAAACCTCTCAACCGATTTTGATGAAATTTGGTATAGGTATACGTTGAACCTCAAGAACGGATATAGGCTTGTTTTTGTTAGAAAATAAGGGAGGGGGGGGGGAAGATGTTTTTTTTTTTTTAAGTTAGATATATGAAATATAGTTCGAAACTTGGATAAAAATATAGACTACTTTTTGTTTCGAATATTAGGGGAGATAGGGGTTAAACCGACTATGAAAGGATGTAGTCCACGCGAACGAAGTCGCAGGCACAGCTAGTTTGTTATAACGGAAACAGAAATAAGTAATCTGTGAAAATTACAACTTTAGCTCTCACGGTTTTTTAGATACAGCCTGGTGACAGACAGCGAAGTTTTGGTAATAGGGTCCTGTTTTTACCTTTTGGGTACGAAACCCTAAAAATAAACTCCACGCGTACGAAGTCGCGGGCGGTCACTAGTCCCCACTTCCCTACTAATATTATAAATGCGAAAGTAACTCTGTCTGTCTGTCTGTTACGCTTTCCCGCTTAAACCTCTCAACCGATTTTGATGAAATTTGGCATAGGTATACGTTGAACCTCAAGAAAGGACATAGGGTACTTTTTGTTAGAAATTAAGGGGGGGGGGGGTTAATGCCACCTTTGAAAGTTTATATGGGAAAATGTTTATTTTTGAAGTAAGAGATATGAAAGTTGGCTCTATTAAAATATAGACTACTTTTTGTTTCGAATATTAGGGGAGATAGGGGTAAAACCGACCATGAAAGGAAGTCGCGGGCACGGCTAGTTCTTTATAAAGATGATTTTAACGCGAGGTAACCCTATACAATACTTTCGCTTTATCTTTGAATCTTAACCTCTCGCAGTGAAAAGGCCATGAACTCAAAGCAAGTAAAGATTACAGTTTGCAAACATTTCATGTTTTAGAAACTAGCTTCTAGTTAAGAAGGAATGTTTCTCACCAATATACAAGCATTATCTATACTTATATTATAAAGCTGAAGATTCTGTTATCATATGTTTGTATTGACTTATCGCTCGAACTGGAGCAGCTTGACTGGTGAAATACCTCCACCTTACAGAAGACCGCAGCCAAATAACAATCACTTCTGTGTTGTTGTGTTCCTGCGTGTGAGTAAGGTTAACAGAGCTCCTGGGGAGTGCTGCATTAGTAGCAGGGGTCAAGCCTTCAAGGTAAGGGCGACAAGTCCAATAACAGCTTTATTATGCTGTACTTGTCGCCTTTAAGCTACGACCTTAGGGCACATCCTGTTGGTGTGCACTAAATGGGCGAAATAGTGTCGTCAGCTGTCCGTGAACGTGGGGCAAAGTTTTTCACTCTCAAGCATGGTAAAAGCAATGCTTGAGAATGAGACTGTATGGAGAGGAGCTGCTTCCTTCTGTGAGGAAGTTATGACTCAGAAGGAAGCAGACGAGAGGGTCAGGGCAGACGAGCCGTCCGCCCCTGAATGCTGCAAACGGAGGCGGCTAAAAGCGCGGCGGCAATACGCCAGCGCTAAACCGGCCGGCTGATGGTGTGAGGGCACTTCAGTCGACATTGCACCCACGGTCATCGGTCTCTGCAGCGAGGTGGGGGCGATCCAGTTGGATCGGCCGTCCCCATTGTCCCCCCAACCACCAGGGGGGAGCAGACGGGAATATGGCACAGACAATCTTTAGACCCTGAGAAAGGGCATAGGCCTTTTATTGCGAAAAAACCCCCTGTAGTCCACGCGAACGAAGTCGCGGGCACAGCTAGTTATGTATAAAGTTAGCTAGTGTAGTGCGCTAGTTTAGGCGTGAAGCCGGACAGACAGACAGTTACTTTCGTATAATATCAGAATGGATATACTAATATCTTCTCTGAACTAAACGACTCACAAATTACCCAAACTTTTCAAACGAAATCTTCCCACGCTTCTATTCTGTGTCTTCTCTTCAAACAAATATACTACTTATTTATTTACTTATACTGAAGTCTATTGTAAGTAAGTAGTGAAAACTTGCATATTATAAGTGACAGCATTAGCTTAACGTAAACAAAATGGCTGCGATTCTCTTATGATTTGAGTCATATATTTTTCATCTTAAACTAGCTGTTTAAGACTAACTAACTAGTTGATAATACTGAAGTCTATTGTAAGTAAGTAGTGAAAACTTGCATATTATAAGTGACAGCATTAGCTTAACGTAAACAAAATGGCTGCGATTCTCTTATGATTTGAGTCATATATTTTTCATCTTAAACTAGCTGTTTGCTATTTAACTGACGACCTCGGTGACGCTATGGCTAAGGTAGGCGGCCAAAGCGCGAAAGGTCCTAGGTCAATTTGGAAAACAAACTTTTCTAAATTGACTTGAGTCTGGGTGTGCTGGGATGACGCCCCCAGTTAGTATCAGTTGTCTGGTACTTACTTACTTACTTACAAAGACCTTAGTTTGAGACCAGGTGATTGGTGTGGTTGTCTGGCGCATTTATTTATTTATTTATATGAGTGTGTATCTGTCTATGGCATCGCAGCTCCCGAAAAACCAAACCGATTTTTGATTGTATTGCTTAAAAGATGAATAAGTCGAGAGTGTTCTTAGCTATGTTTGATAAAAATCGACGCAAGATGGCCGCCGTCACAAAATTATGGATTGCATGTTTAAACACAACTCCCACAATATGGGTACCTATCATAAAAAAAGCCTTAACTAGCAAAATATATTCTGACAAATTACAAATCCAAGATGGCCGCCGCTAGGAAATGACGGATTTCCTATTTTTTTTTGTCACGACTCCCTCAATGAAGGTATAAATTTTTTTCACACTTTTTGTATTAAAACGCTTTGCTCTCATTCAAAGTGAGTTGGTTATAATCCATAATTTATAATCGGATATGACATACGTTTTTGACAGTAGAGATACAACGTATCCATTAAATGCCTGTTACAGTTAACCAAGTGACCTTACCAATCTTCGTAACACAGTCCAACTCTTTGTATGTAAATAAATACTCAACCGAACAGTTTTCTATATCCAATGGAAAGTCCGAGTGTATGACAATTTCTATTCGTCTGTCCGTCCGTCCCGATTACCTATATACATAGAATTAACCAGTAAGGCTGCGTTTGAATAAGCTGACAACCATGTACAGTCATCAGCAAACCATGATAAACTTTTGCAGTGTTATATTAACTCTTATGCGCTCGTCATAAGGGCTATACATAGTCCAAAGTGTCTATTCTGACGTGCTTTTCTCTGTACATCGATTAGAATATGTCTATCTCGCTTGCACTCGTTGAAAAGTCAATAAGAAGACGCGTTCTCTTTCACTCACTCGCTCAAGAAATGGTCGTTTGAGATTTCTCTTGAGTATTGACTATCTAATTAAAACATTAACATTTTCCCATATAAACTTCAAAGAAGTTCAACTTATACCTATATCAAATTTTATCAAAATCGGTTCAGTGGTGTAGGTGTGAAAGTCGGACAGACAAACAGACAGACAGAGTTACTTTCGTATTTAACATCAGTATTTTTTATGAATATTTTAAAGAAACAGAAACATTTTATCTTCCGGTGCGGTGCGGGGCTAAACCCACGACCTTCACGAGAAGAGCAGCACGCGCGATAGCGCGTGCTGCTCTTCCAACTGAGCTAACCGCAAGTTATCTTAGGCGATGAAATGTATCTGCCGAATATGTTTACACACAAGGAACGTATGTTCTTTACTAAAAGTGTAAGTACTTCCGCCGAGCTAGGTGTTACCTGCTCGGGGACCAAGGCCCAACTACCAATCTTGGTTTGTTGTATAAATAGTTAGTGGCGACGATAACTCAGACATCGCGATGTAGGATCGATGTATAGATCGGCTAATCGTGCATTACGTATGGAGCGTTGTTTACTACGCCAATTCTGCTGACGCCGTATATGTGTCGACTTGTATGTAATGTCATAATTAATTTGGCAAATGAAAAAATAAATGTCCAATATTTTTTCCATAACAGCCTTAAAACAATCTGATTTTTTTTCGCTTCCATTGCACCAACATGCATTGGAAAATTATCGAGAATTCGAGAAACAATTACCTAACGAATTTTCATAGAAACGGTTGGGTTACGTTAGAATCCTTTAAAATAATTTAACGGGTCAAAACGCGACACCATTTTTATTTAGTAGTTAATACGAACTACTTACTGCCCGACGTTTTACCCGTTAAATTATTTTCAAATGTTAAAAATGGAACGCGAAAGTCTTAAAATTTATACGTTAGAATCCGTTCATACTATTCGATACTGGCAGTACCGTTTGAGTAACTATGAAGAAACTTGAGTCTATGGCTCTGAATCAAATAACGTAATATTATAACTAGCTACCCACAGTGGCTCGCACGCGCACTACCCTCGTTTTTTTATACATTTTCCACTGATTCTTCGCTGCTATTGGACGCAGCGTGATGTTATATAGCCTAAAGCCTTCCTCGATAAATGAACTACCCAACACAAAAGCAAGAGAGGTAAGGCATAGCAATTTATTGCTCGAACTGGAGCAGCCCGACTGGTGACATACTTCCACCTTACAGAAGACCACAGCCGAATAACAATCACTTCGGGGCTGTCCTGCGTGTGAGTTAGGTTTCCTGAGCTCCTGGGGGAGCTGCATTAGTAGCAGGGGTCAAGCCTTCAAGGTAAGGGCGACAAGTCCAGTAACAGATTTATTATGCTGTACTTGTCGCTCTTAAGCTAGGACCTCATTACCACTTAACGTCAAGTGGGATGAAGTCAATCTTGAAGTGTGATATAACAAAATATATATATTAAACTCGTCGAGTAGCAGCTCGAGGAGCCGGTGTTTCTGTATACCTACCGTTAACATACAGAAAATATATGTTATAGCTGTTATTAAGATTCACCAAATTATATCCAAAAGTATATCATTAGCAGCGTTATATTCACCTACTGCTATGTACACACAAAAACATGATTGGCACTGGCCAGACATAACAACCAGTGAAAGTGCTCACAGGTTATTCTGATAATTGCAGTAGTGCTGCCGAAATATCGATAGTTTTAGGTATCGATACTTTTCGTCTAAAAAAAGAGGGCTTTGTTCATGGACTACCAATTATATCGATATAAAATAAAAAATAATAAAACAATTCGTTTATTCAAGAAAACACATAAACAGTGCATTTTGTGAACTGCTCTCATATAAGGTCGCCCTGTGTTATGAGAGTCAGGCTCTTCTAATCGTACAAAATTATAACAAGTGTGTTTTAATATATATATTTTTTATATATGAATACTTATATATTTTTAATATATATATATATATATATATATATATATATATATATATATATATATATATATATATATATATATATATATATATTATCAAGCTGAAGAGTTTGTTTATTTAAATACGCTAATCTCATGTCTGTTGGCCTACACCCAAGGACAAACGAAAGCTTTCGTTTTAGAAGATTAATCAATAGTTAGGGAGTTAAAACGTATTTTTTGATTTGCATACGCTTTTAGACCGCTTTATGCCCCGTTCCTATATTTTAAAAACGATCCGTTATAGGTACAGATAGTAATTAATTATACGAAACGTAAGCTAAAAACAACTGATGACAGCTGATATGGAAAGTAAATTATGTAACGGTATTAACGACTCGTAGTCGGTTGGAAAATAACGGATAGTAATTTTTGACACATTACGAATCGTAAAATATTGGAAATGGAGATAAGTCTCATAGCAGGGAGTTGCCTAAGATTATGAGAATTAAAAATGGCTGTCTGTCATCGGATCAGACTTAATTCATTTTTGGTAGTCAACCCCGTGGTTCGATTTGATAAATTATTATTATTTTCGTTTTATATTGCAAGATTGACCTCATCCCACCTGGTGTTAAGTGGTAACGAGGTCGTAGCTTAATGGCAAAAAGTACAGCATAATGAAGTTACTGGACTTGTCGCCCTTACCTTGAAGACTTGACCCCTGCTACTTATGTAGCACCCCCCAGGAGCTCCGGAAACCTAACTCACACGCAGGACAGCACCGAAGTGATTGTTATTCGGCTGTGGTCTTCTGTAAGGTGGAAGTATGTCACCAGTCGGGCTGCTCCAGTTCGAGCAATAAATTGCTATGCCTTACTTTTGTTGGGTAGTCCATTTATCGAGGAAGGCTTTAGGCTACATAACATCACGCTGCGGCCAATAGGAGCGAAGAGTCAGTGGAAAATACGGGGGTAGTAAAGTATACGTGTGAAACGGTAGAGTGCTTCTAGCCACACCCTACTCGCCCTTTAGTTTTTAGATATAGGGTGACCACTGAAAACCAGCGTCGTTACATTTGGGCCTCCTATCCAAATGAACGGCATAATGCTGACACTTAAAACTATGTATCTATATAATTACTGTTTTTGTGCAAAATATTTTTTTTTCTTTCATAAGAAAGCTGTCAATGGTTTTCGCTTCATCACCAAACTTTAGCTTTGAAACAAACTTTATTAGTGTTCTCTGTGTTCACTCGTTTCTTTGCCATCTATTCTTTTTTTTTTTTATAATGCACTTCAAGATTGACCTCATCCCACCTGATGTTAAGTGGTAATGAGGTCCTAGCTTAAGGATGACAAGTACAGCATAATAAATCTATTACTGGACTTGTCGCTCTTACCTTGAAGGCTTGACCCCTGCTACTAATGTAGCACCTCCTCCTCCCAGGAGCTCTGTAAACCTTACTCACACGCAGGAACACAACAACACAGAAGTGATTGTTATTTGGCTGCGGTCTTCTGTGAGGTGGAGGTATTTCACCAGTCGGGCTGCTCCAGTTCGAGCGATAGCGATTCTGACATGGGAAGAGGAAAAAAAAGAAAGTTTACTAACTTAATCCACCAGCTCTGTTGACCTCGCATCGATCGGAATTGTGTGAATAAACACTTAAACACACGTCTGGTACTTTCACCCGCAGTTATAATATGGACGCCATTGACCACTGCTTTTGTCTATGGCATTCTTATTCCGGAAGTCCGTTTGTCTACGAATCTGTATACTTTTTTAAACTTTATTGTACAAAAGTGTAAATAGAAAACCATTTCAAAACGATCGGGTCAATATGGGCAACGAATTTGTCTATATTGTCTCGGGTCTGGGTGTTGTTGTGCCTTCGTTGTTTCTGATATCTGTAACACAAGTGCATGAGCTAATTACCACAGAATCAGAGCATTGTATGTGATGTGGTCCAATATTCATCAATAAGTAGATATAAGTAATTAATTAGTTATTCTCGATTACAAGTAATATGGCCCAAACAAAATTGATTAAACACCAATAAAAATGATTTTAGAACAAATCAAATAATATCATATTTTCTGAAGTTTAAATATAGTTGAGTTTTATTTGTGTTTCTTAATTAAGTTGTTTTTGATGATGACGAATATGGGAAATTGAACAATGAATTGAATTATAAAAACTTTAGAGTACAAAACTATTTTTCATTTAACATAAAGTTGTATCATTTCTCATGTTACTCTATTAAAAATCTGAGTATATATTTTGAGTCTAAGAGAAGTAGGGCATAGCGATTTATCGCTCGAACTGGAGCAGCCTGACTGGTGAAACACCTCCACCTTACAGAAGACCGCAGCCAAATAACAATCACTTCTGTGTTGTTGTGTTCCTGCGTGTGAGTAAGGTTTACATAACTCCTGGGGGGTGCTAAATTTTTAGCAGAGATTAGGCCTTCAAGGTAAGGGCGACAAGTCCAGTGATAGATTTAATAAGCTGTACTAGTCGCCCTTAAACTAGGACCTCATTACCACTTAAACTCAGGTGGGATGAGGTCAATCTTGAAATGTAATATAAAAAAAGAAGTCTGCGTACTTTAAACCGTTGAAAAAGTATGTAATTAGTACGCAAAAATACTATGTTTTACTATGTCTTCTTGGCTACGTAGTCGTTATGTGAACTGATGTCTCATGTTTCGTTTCTTTCTTCCACAGGTTATATACTATGAGCACGCTCAGCATCAACACCACTATGACCACGAAGAAGACCATGGCTGGGGACCCTGGTCCAGGAGTATAGACCCTGAGGTGAGGAATTGAGGTTCAGCAGTTATCAGGCATACGGGCACCAGCTGTGCCTGCGATTTCGTTCGCGTGGACTACAGGGTTTTGCCAGTTTTTTCCCGCTAACTCCCATTCCTGTGGGAATTGGCTACTTGACAGTTTTTGAAAAAGTATTGCAAAATGTGCGCCCGTTCATTTTATATCCCAAGCAATTCGATTTATCTGGAAAAAATGTAAATAACCAGAGAAAAATAAGATTTTGTGTAACACATTTAAAAAGCGCGCAAAAACGCCAAGTCATGTCACTGTTGAAATTATGACGTCAACGTTGTAGACAACGAACCGATACGCATAGGAACGACTTCATTTAGATAAACGGAAAATGTTTCAATAAATTTTTAATACGATTAAAGACACAATAATTCAATTTAATCGGTAAAATAATCATTGTTTCGCCACATTAAAATAAATTATTTTCGCCGACAGCTGTCATTTCCGAATTGCAATGGTGGTTTCCGTTTCGGTTCTTTTGTTCCACAGATAAAAAAAGTAAAATTTATTTTGCAAAATTAAAATACTAACTATGCTTTTAATTATAAAATAAAAATGTAAAATTATTACTTTACTAATAAGCTAACATATCTAACACTTTTCATATTTTATTGTTAACACTGTCAAGTAGCCAATTGTACAATATCCTGTCGCAACTAAGCTTTAAGTTTACTAACGCAGGTAGCATGCCAAATTTCAAGCAACTTTCAAAGATTTTCCCGCTAATTCCCGTTCCCGTGGGAATTACGGGAATTCTTTTGTTAGTGCACCTCTACGGTACCTAAGCTACGTCCCTTCCAAATTTCAAGTGCCTACGTTTAGCCGTTTAGGCTCTGCGTTGATATGTCAGTCAGTCAGTCAGTTTCTCCTTTTATAAATTTAGAAGATACCCAGCCTCTAACCTGGGATCAGATTTTTTAATTCAGTTCGTCGTTGCTCCTACACTTTGGTGAGTGATAACTCGAGTTAATTGTCTGCGGAGGGGGTGGGGGGAGCCAGCAGCCATAAACGAACTACAACGAATGTGCCACGGGCCGATAAGTATCTAGTTCTAAACATATTGGGCAGAGGGCACTTACCGGAGACTAAGAGGTTGACACAACAGAAAAATTCATCGCCTATGATGACTTGCTTTTAGCTCAGTTGGAAGAGCAGCACGCGCGATACGTGAAGGTCGGTGGTTCGAGCCGGCAAGAGGAGATGTAATTTATCTGTTTTCTTCAAATAGTTAAGGTTCGCTAGTTTCTCAGTATACTTTACAAAATCTATCTTGTATTCCAGGAAACAGCAGACTTGGAGGACCTCCCCCAGTCGCCGTACCACGCTCAGGAGAGACAGGACGTTCAATATAGGCCGCTGCTCACGAAAGACTAGAAGACCAGTAGAACTGGATGCCTGATAACCCCCCTACATAATACACATACGGAAGACGGACAGCTTAATGCCCGGTCAAATATTTTACGATTCGTAATGTGTCATAAATACCGTTCCATAATTTACTTTTTATACCAGCTTTCATCAGTCGCCCATCAGTCGTTCTTGGCCTACACCTCGTATAATTTATTACTATTACTGTAAATGAGTGGAAGGCAGAAGAGACCTCCTCACGACTTATGCGGTCCTGGTACCTCAATGCACCAAGCTTGCTTATCACAATGGAGGTTGCTGATCCAAAAACTTCAGAAACGATTCATGTTTTGTTTCTGTCTAATAGTTTTCAATAAGACAGAGATAAACATAGTTGCTTATTTAATAAGTCTTATTTTAAATGTATAAACCATAGAATAAGGAATTATATCTATGGTATAAACGATATGTAGTTTCGGAATTCGAATGTGTGTGATCGGTAAGCTGAACTTCGTTGCCCAAACCAGTTATTACTTCCTCTTGCTTTATGCTTTCTCGGTAATTCTACCCAATGTCTTAGAGGATAGTATTCTTTGCTTCTTAATTGTTCTTAATTAATCCTAGCAATTCCAGAGGCAAGTCTGGTTATAATATAGGTGGAATATGCTCATTCGAAAGCTGATACCTCCTAACGTCTTATGCGATCCTAGTACTTCATATTCGCGAATACATGATTTCTGGTCTGGTCTGGATCTGTTCTCAAACTAAATCCCTCTTATTTCGAGTCCAAAAAATGGGTATTTACTAGGGAGGGGCGTAAATCTAGTACACCCAGACCCAGTTTTCCTGTTTGAAATTGACACGGCCAAGACTCGAACACGGGACCTTAGCCACTACGCCTCCGAAGTCTCCAATGGGGGGGATCAACAAGCTTCACTTTTAGACTAATCAGCCAGTCACTTAGTTTTAATTATTTATTGATTTAGCTAAGTTAATTTATTTTAGTACTTAAGACACAAATTAGTAATCAAAAGAAATGAGACAGTATTTTTGTACAAAACTGATTATTAAAACAAGACATTTTCACTCCTGGATTTTTTTAACATATTCAGGAGTGGTAACGTCTAGAATTGTAATGTAATAATTATTTATTTAATTCTTGTTATAAATAATGAAGATATTGTACACTAGTATAAGTTGAGGCCATAATGTGTGTTCCGCTTTATTTATTGTGTAGGTGTGTGAATATCATTATGCCTTATCTGGAATAAATGTTTTTCGAATATTATTTCGATTTTTTCTAACCTTCCTACAAAATTTGTTATTCAATGAAAAGCCAAGCCTTTTCATAAAACATCTTCATTAATTCAGTTTCTGTGACATGAAAACCAAAATCTATAATTAAACCACAATAATATCTATCTACTTTTATAAAGAAACAGTAGGAAGGAATAATCTTCCTTTGCGGTGTGCACGATACGTGAAGGTCGTGGGTTCGAGCCCCACAGCGCAAGTGGAGGTGAAATATTTCTGTTTCTTTAAAATATATATTTACTTATATTAAAAAGCTTATTTGTTTGAAAGCGCTACTCACTCGGGAACTATGTACTTACTGTCGCCGTCAGATATATTGGCTTTATCGCTTCACCGTGGAAAATATTCCATCACGAACCAAAAAGTTCGGTAACTCTTATCTTTGCCGGACCATAAAGAAGTGGAACTCGTTGCCGGCTCATGTGTTCCCTCCTTCCTTTGACATGGATTCCTTCAAAAGGAGCGTGAAGAAACATCTTGCGGGCCAGTATGGCGATGCTAACGGATAGGATATTTCGATATCAAATCCGTTGTCATCGCGATGTGGGTTCCTCTCTTGCTTACCATCAGCCTGGGAGGAGCCAATATACTGCGCTACTATATACAAAAAAAAAAAAGACCAAATGCTTCTGAACAGTTAAAATATCAAAAAGTTCCATACACCACAAGTTACCATTAATATCTGAACATTCATTTTAATAATATCTGAGCAGGAACTTATAGACATTTTTAACTGTTCAGAAGTATTTGGTCACTTTGTCTGCTCCGATATATCTGACGGCGACAGTACTGGTTCGAAATAAAAAAATATTTTTGCTTTGCATAATCCATTTATCATTGAGATGAGGAGGGGTTTAATAGGATACTGTGTTTGTACTGCTGTTGTACCCATTTCTCAACAATTAATATATACTGCTACTGTAACTGATCTGCTAAGTTTCTTACCGGTGTCTTCTCGGTAGATATAGGTTCCGAACCGGCAGTAGAGTCACTTTGCATTGTATTCAATGACGATTCAACAGTGTTACATGTAACCTGATTGAATAAAGAAATATTTGAGTTTGAGTTTGAGAATTATTATTTACTCTAACTAATGGTTTGGAAGAGATAGTTTTTTAGTTAAATGACCGCTAAATCCCTACCAATATTATAAATGCGAAAGTAACTGTCTGTCTGTCTGTCTGTTACGCTTTCCTGCTTAAACCTCTCAACCGATTTTGATGAAATTTGGTATAGGTATACGTTGAATCTCAAGAACGGACATAGGCTACTTTTTATTAGAAAATAAGGTGGGGAGGGGGAGTTAAAATACCACCTTTGAAAGTTTATATGGAAAAATGTTAATTTTTGAAGTTAGAGATATGAAATTTGGCACAAATGTAGCTCGAAACTTGGTTTTAAATATAGACTACTTTTTGTTTCGAATATTAGGGGAGAAAGTGGTAAAACCGACCATGAAAGGATGTAGCCCACGCGAACGAAGTCGCGGGCACAGCTAGTTGACTATAAAACCAATTTCTATAAATGTTTTGTGCAAATGCGTTGTAATTTTATAACAACGGGCTCACCTACCCCAACCAAATGTTTAAACTTTGTTCCGACTAATCAGGGGATGGTTTGTGTGAAGTTTGCACAAAATCTGTAAAGTGGTTATCATTTATCACATTCTTTGTAACAAATGTATATGAGTTTAAAATGTTATATTTTGATATATTTCTTATGCCAGTTCCAATATTTCAAAAACGTACTGTTTAGTTGCGAAAAGTAATAAATCATACGTTACATTCCCTTCAATATGGTTGAGTGAAGCGATGGCTGGCACATATGTCATGCTTGTGAACAGGTGCCACTTTTGGGGACTGGTCTGCTCCAGTTTACCTCTTAAAATAACATAATACTTAATGCTTTTTTCACTCATCAAAATAAAACTATATGACTTGGTCCAAAGTGTTCTACACATAGCTATAAGTTAGATACTGATACTGTAAATGATCTGCTGAGTTTCTTACCGGTGTCTTCTCGGTAGATATAGGTTCCGAACCGGAAGTAGAATCACTTTGCATTATATACAATGACGATTCGAAAGTGTTATTATATGTAACCTACTTGAATAAACAAATATTGAATTTGAAAATTTGAATTTGATACGAGGCGTAAGCTAAAACCGTTGTGGAATCGTAGTCAGTTGAAAAAAAACGGATAGTCATTGACACATTTCGAATCATAAAATACTGGAACAGGTCATTAATGAAGTTTGATAAATAAAACGCATATGACATAAAAAACCAAAAAATATATTTCGTCCACGAACCTACCGCGGCGAATACCTAGGATTCTCTGGCGCGTAAGTGAAACTACGCAATTCGTAAGATACGCCATTTTGATTCTCATAACCGATCTCCTTCACGCCCCTAATCTCAGAATCGAACTCGCTTGAACCTCCGAATACGCGGTTCGGCGTTCGGTCTTGCTGTTTTTTCTCCTCGCCCTTTTTCGGTTCGCCCTTTTCTGTGTCCTCGCTCTTTGGGATCGGACGGAATAGCGAGTGGGCGGTCGCCGTGTCCAAGTCTGCTTTCCGTGATACGATGATGCGGATATCAGTATGGAGGTAAAGTTTACCGGATTTTGATGTCATGAATCTGTAAAAGAAAAATAGCGGGGTTAGAAATAAAAAAAATTCTGTTTGTTCGACATTACACCGTATTGAATGGTTCAATTAGAAAGCGTATTGGGTCAAAAACACCAAGTTTAATTTTAAATAAAATATAGTTAATTTTAATATGTGACATCACATACGTTGCTCTGATTCTATGGTAAGTAGCTAAAGCACTTGTATTACAGAAAGTCTAGGCAGTGTTTTAGAATCTCTAGGCAGAAGACATTTTTAGCTGATAGCCAATATGGATGTAGCATAAAATACTAACTCATATTGCAGAGGAAACCCCTTAACATTTACTTTTAGTTTTCGAGAAAATAAATGCTAAAGTTGCCTATTTGGGCGACGGGTCAAACAGGTAAAATACATTTTTTCCCTTATTAGTGCCAGTTGAAAGGATTAATTTATTACCGCATTATAGAGCATTATATTGTACGTTGTTCAAATCTTACATTGACTATGAGTTGTAAATAGGTACAATGATATTGGCAAAAAACGTTATTTTAGATATTATTTCTTATCTCTTTAATAACATCGTACATGCAACTTATTTTATATAGATTTACATTATAAATAGTTTATCCCATTTTTGGAAAAAAATCAGGCACCAAATCGGTAATTAATTAAAATCCTTAACTCCTGTAAATTTAGTAACAGCAAAGAAAAATTGTCACTTTGCTATTTCTTGTAGAACATACTCGTAGCGGTTTAAAGTTACATTTTGAAAATAGTTTAAGGTTTCATGCACACTACTCTACGTCTATCAACTCCATATTGTGGGTATTTGTACATACTCTCTGTAGCAATTCTACTACACAATTCCTAGTAATTCTTTAGAAGTATTTCCAATGATGAGTTACAAGTAGTGCAGGAAGAGATCCACCCTCAGTAGGCACTTGCTGAAACCCCGCATCTATATATGTAGCTCGGAGGAAGCGGGGGTGAGGTGTCATGGAGCCGTTACGAACCGATGCAATGCCGCCACCTGCGAAGCTGTGGATAACGACACCTGTGTCCTTCAATCTCCAGAGGTATCCGCAAATATATCCTTCCCGCACTACTTGTAACCCATCATTGGAAAAACTTCTAAAGAATTACTTGGAATTGTGTAGTAGAATTGCTACAGATAGTATGTACATATACCCACAATATGGAGTAGATAGACTTTCAACTTGCACTCTCTCTTTGGTCGGTCCCTCATATCTGACGATCGTGGTCAGCATGTTGGTTGCATCTGGAACGGACGATCTGCCTCCACCGGTTTCTATCCAGTGCGTCTCTCACAACCGTATACAATTAATAAGGGAAAAAATGTATTTTACCTGTTTGACAAGTCGCCCAAATAGGCAACTTTAGCATTTATTTTCTCGAAAACTAAAAGTAATCGATAAGGGATTTCCTCTGCAATATGAGTTAGTATTTTATGCTACATCCATATTGGCTATCAGCTAAAAATGTCTTCTGCCTGACCCTGAAATAAGTTGCTTAACTTCGGTCACCCATTCGATTCTCGGCAGACACGGGTCGCTTAGCTCCGGACACCCATCCGATTCTCGGTGGAGACACGGGTCGCTTAGCTCCGGTCACCCATCCGATTCTCTGTAGAGGCTCGGGTCGCTTAGCTCCGGTCACCCATCCGATTCTCGGCAGAGACACGGGTCGCATAGCTCCGGTCACCCATCCGATTCTCGGCAGAGTCAAGAGTCGCTTAGCTCCGGTCACCCATCCGATTCTCGGCAGAGACACGGGTCGCATAGCTCCGGTCACCCATCCGATTCTCGGCAGAGTCAAGAGTCGCTTAGCTCCGGTCACCCATCCGATTCTCGGCAGAGTCAAGAGTCGCTTAGCTCCGGTCACCCATCCGATTCTCAGCAGAGACACGGGTCGCTTAACTCCGGTCACCCATCCAATCCTCGTCAGAGGCGCGTCCCGCGCGGGTCTCACCTGAGGTGTATCAGGTAGCGCAGCCACTTGTGCAGGTGCGCGGCGGGCGGGTCGGCCCCCGCGGGCATGTACAGCGTCCGCTGCCGCAGGAAGGTGCGCGCCATCGGCGGCATGCACGTCAGGTCGTACAGCACCACGAACATCTTCACGAGCGTGCCGTGAGGGTTGAACAGCGAGACCTGCACGGTCCCGGAGCGGGCCACGCGGTAGCCGCCAGGACCGAGGTTGATGTGACCCTGTGGGCGAGGAAACATAGGTACGGCTAACTAAAGCGTTAACACATCTTAATGTTAGCGACCGAATGAAATGCTTAATGCAATATTTTTTGGAATTAAGATTTACAAGGAAATAAAAGCCGGTGGAAAATAGTGCGACATTTATTAAGCTAAGATAAATAAATAAATGCGCCAGACAATCACACCAATCACCTGACGACGGATACTAACTGGGGGCGTCATCCCAGTACACCCAGACCCAAGTCAATTGAGAAAAGTTCGTTTCCAAATTGACCGGACCGGGAATCGAACCCGGGACCTTACGTGTTTTGGGCGCCTACGTTAGCCACTGCGCCACCGAGGTCGTCAAATCATAAAGAAGAAAAGTGAGAAAAAGTTTTAAACTAAACAGGTGCATCCTGCTCAATAATGTCGCTTGACAACGGACACCCATTCTTACATTGGCAGAGGCTAGTAGAGTCGCTTGACGCCGGACACCCATCCTAACTTTGGCAGAGGCTACTGTCGCTTGACTTCGGTCCCCCATCCTAATATTGACAGACACTAGCGATGCTTGATTTCGGTTACCCATTATAATATTGACGGGCTATCGTCGCTTGATAATGGTCACTCATCCTAACTTTGGCAGACATGAGCGTCGCTTAACTACGGTCACCCATCCTAACATTGCCATACACGAGGGTCGCTTAACTAGGGACACCCATCCTAATATAAGAGGAAGCTACCGTCGCTTAACCACGGACACTCGTCACAATATTAGCAGAGACTACCGTCGCTTTACCACGGACACCCATCCTAATATTGACAGACACTAGCGTCGCTTGAGTTCGGTCACCAATCCTAATATTGACAGACAGGAGCATCGCTTAACTCCGGTCACCCATCCAACTCCCGCCACTCACCATATACGGCGCGTTGGTCCCGCCCGGCGCGTAGAAGAACACAGTGACCGGCAGCCGTCGGTGCGGCGGGCAGAACGCGCCGGACGCACCCAGCTCCGCCGCGAACCCGTGCACCGTCGCCACCGGCTCCAGCCGGCCCTTCAGCGCTGACTCCTCGAAGCTACCTGCAGACAAGACACATAGACGACGTCAATGACCAGTGTTACTTTGTCAGCAATTGCCTACTTGACAGTTTAAGAAAAAGTATTGTAAAATGTGCGCCCGTTCATTTTATATCCCAAGCAATTCGATTTATCTGGAAAAAATGTAAATTACTAGAGAAAAACAAGATTTTGTAAAACACATTTAAAAAGCGCCAAGTCACGTGACCGTTGAAATCATGACGTCAACGTTCTTATAAATCATACCGGAACGCCTTTCATTTTAAATCCATCGACTTTTTAAATTGAAAATGTTTAACTAAATCCTTAATAAGGTTAGCGACACAATAATTCAATTTAATCGGTGAAATATGAATTGTTTCGCCACATTAAGATAAATAATTTTCGCCGACATCTGTCATTTCCGAGTTGCAATGGTGGTTCCCGTTTCGGTCCTTTTGTTCCACAGATAAAAAATATTTAACTTATTTTGCGAAAATAAAATACTTACTATGCTTTTAAATAAAAATTAAAAATGTAGAATTAATTATTACTTATAAGCTAACATATCCAATACTTTCATATTTTATTGCTAACACTGTCAAGTAGCCAATTCCAATGGCAGGCCTGGCTTATTTCGTAAAAGTTACCGACGCGGGATACACACCACACACACACACACACACATACACACACACTAATTATTATTTAATTTTTGAGTAAAAGTACTTAACTTGATTTTATGTTTGATACACATGTATCATTAACATATGTTCATTATAAATTCAATATCATAATCCATACTAATATTATAAATGCGAAAGTAACTTTGTCTGTCTGTCTGTCTGTCCGTCTGTTACTCTTTCACGCCTAAACGGCTGAACGGATTTTGATGAAATTTGGTATAGGTATACGTTGAATCTCAAGAACGGACATAGGCTACTTTTTATTAGAAAATAAGGGGGGGATGGGGGTAATACCACCTTTGAAAGTTTATATGGAAAAATGTTTATTTTTGAAGTTAGAGATATGAAATTTGGCACAAATATAGCTCGAAACTTGGATTAAAATATAGGCTACTTTTTGTTTCGAATATTAGGGGAGAAAGGGGTAAAACCGACCATGAAAGGATGTAGTCCACGCGAACGAAGTCGCGGGCACAGCTAGTGTTATATATTCATGAGTTTTTGTATGTTTACACACACACACACACACACACACACGAGTTACGTTAAACTCGAGTTAACTTGAGTTAGTTACTCGAGTGGACCATTACCACCAACGGCACCAACCCATGCCTATAATAATTTATAATGACTCAGGCTAACTCACCAAGCAGGCCAGTACTGGGGCCGATCTTTAGTTTAGGCGCCTCGTTCCTCTTGCTCTTCGGGGTCTCGGGCGACACTTTAGGCTCCCGCTTGGGCGCCGGCGACGGCTGGGGCGACACGGGCGCCGGGGAGGGCGACGGAGACGCGGGGGGCGCCGGCGAAGGGGGCGAGATCGGGTGGAATAAGGCGCTGCAAAATGATGTTACAAATTAGTTGCATCTTGCTTATTTGGTGTAATACAAAAATACAAAAAAAAAAACTTATTTGAGGTTATAGATAGATAGATACACTTTATTGCACAGAAAATTTACAGAAATTGGTTTTACAGACATATTTAAGTATAATATAGGCGGTCTTATTGCTAGAGTGCAATCTCTTCCAGACAACCTTTAGGTAGAGGAAATAGTAGACATCGAGAAACGGGTACAGCCGAGGTTTTTTGTTTTTATTTCATAAAATTATTTTTTCCGTATTTCTTATTGTTACGACCCGCTTTTAATAATTATGGCGTGTAACTGAGTCGGGTACCAGTGACGTGAATGTGTTGATTAGAACCTATCGCATATTGTTCAAAATCGGGACAAAATCGATAGGTCGTCGGAACGCGGGACAATGTCATCGAAATCGGGACTGTCCCGGCAAAATCGGGACGTGTGGCAACTCTGTGTACCTACTCATATGGCTGTGTGGTTCATATGTTGTGATATTGGACAACAACACAGACATTGCCTTGATTCTGTGGTAAGTAGCTTAAGCACTTGTGTTACAGAAATTAGAAACAATATCTTTAAGTAATAAATGTTTCTTTCTTTATTTCTTAGTTTATCGATGTATCGATTCCATCTCCTAGGCGTAAAGCACTATAAATGTTGATAAAGCGAAGATCGTGAGCAACCAGCTTTAGTGTCTATGATTTAGTTTATGGGATTATAGTCTACTGCTTTATGTTTGGTATGTCGATTGTTATTTTCACAACAATAAAAATACCTCTTAATCCCAGATATCCCGTTGATCGAATCATCGAAGTCGAAGCAGTTGTTCCCGCGTCGCAGCGGGGCGGGGCTGGACGTGAGCGGCAGGCCGGTCTTGCTGTGGAACACCATCGACGCGGCAGAGTCGAAGCGCCACCGGAATCTGGGGATAGCAGGCAGAACAACTGTAAGATGAGTCATCGAGCGGCGGGCGACCGCGGGTTTGAACCCGAGTTTGAACGCAACATTGACCACGACTTTGATCACGACTTTGACCGCTACTTTAATCGCAACTTCGCACGCGACTTAGTAGAACGCAACTCCAACCGCAACTACAGCTGCAACTTAGACCACAAGTTCGGCCGCCCGCTAATTTGACCGCGACAACACTGTCGGCGTTTCATAGCATTTATCGCGTTCATTTGAGAAATGTTTTAAAAAAATGAAGAATTATATAATAAAACGAGATAAAAAGTATCCTATACGTCAATCCAATATGTTATCTCTCTTCCTACCAAATTTTGTCCAAATCCGTTCAGTAGGTTTTGCGTGAAAGAGTAACAAATACATCCGGACATGCAAACAAGCCGTTGAGTAATTAGTTAAGACTTTGACATTAGCATTATCGATTTGATGTAATGTCAAATTGATAATAACTCAGCGGCGTAACCTAGTTACTTTGACATTAACTTTACCGATTTGTCACGACTTGACATATGTCAAATCGATAATACTTAGCTGCGTAACCTAGTTTTTTTGACATTTGACATGTCATATGTCAGATCGGTAGTAACTCAGCGGCGTAGCATAGTTACTTTGACAATACCAAATCAAACACTAAAGACATATGTCAAATCTGTAATTAGTAATTACTCAACGGCCTGACTGTATCAGCATCATCATTACCTGTCCATTTCAGTCGGCGACGGCACCAGAGTATCCTGCCCAGCCTTCTTCACATCAGGAAACTTGAACCCATCCTCATCATTCGGGGACCCAACCTCACACCTGTCAAACGTCCCGTAATCGCACTTCTCATACAAAACGTAGTCATCCTCAGAAATAGAATATGTCTTCTGCCTTTTCTTTCCAAACACATCTTTAGGCTGCGAGAAGACCGTATCATCATTCTTCAGATGCAACACCTCCATATCATTCTCCGTACTATGGGAGAATCTATCTGTAACTATCTTCTCTAAGCGTTCTACTATCGGGAAGTGCCTACGCAATTTTGGTCTTTTCACGACCTCGTCCGATTCATTAATACTATTATTATCGACTAAATTCATATCACACGTTATATTAATGCTAGTTATATCACATTTGTGCTTTTTGAGAGCATTCCCATTGTCTTCACGTTTGCGGCGGCCGCCATTCTGCTGGTCTGTGTCGAGAGATGCTAGATCGTAGTTCGCGTCAGATCTGAAACAGAAATAGGGTGTTAAGGCGTGTGTCCAAATACTAAAAGCTCGCGGCTTCATTCGCGTGATGTTAGCTAATGACATATAAATAAAGAAAAATCCTCTTCTAATCTCAAGAGATAATTCAAAAAATATATTTTACACGTGTTTTATTTATGACTTCCAATGAAGAACCAGCATGCTAAATTACGCTAACGGCTAACGGTTGATACAGCAGAAAAATTTCATCGCCTACAATAACTTGCGGTTAGCTCAGTTGGTAAGAGCAGCACGCGCGATACGTGAAGGTCGTGGGTTCAATTCCCGCACCGCAAGGGGAGATAAAAAAATTCTGTTTCTAATATTTAAAGTTCGCTAGTACGGCGTATAGTACTATAAAAATAATAAAATCGATGCTAAATTTTATTGGAACAACTTTGAAAATTAGAGAAGTTTCCAACCTTCTTTTAACTTTCTCAGGTGATGATGATTTTCAAAAAAATATTTCAAATGTATTTTATTATTTTTGATTATTTTCAAACGTCCGAATTTTTGCCAGACAGCATTGTTGTCGGACAACAGAAAATTATAATCGACATCTTAACTATTGTCGGTAATCCGAATTTTAGTCAAACGTCGGAAAAAATGTCAGACATCAAGATTTTCGTCGAACATTCGATTTATTGCCGACAATCCGAATTTTATCAATATCTGAATTATGTAGAACGTTCGAATATTTGTCGGGACATCAGAATTATAATCGAATGCCTATTTTTGTGGGACATCCTAAATTTTGTAAACTAACCTTAGCGCTCCATTTTAAACATTTAAAAGTAAGTTAACGGGTCAAAACGCAACACCATTAAAGGAGTAAGTAGTTCGCATCAACTACTAAATAAAAATTTTCGTTAGCTTATTTTTAAATATCCGAATTGACGGATGTCCCAATTGGCTACTTGACAGTTTTTGAAAAAGTATTGTAAAATGTGCGCCCGTTCATTTTATATCCCAAACAATTCGATTTATCTGGAAATAATCTCAATAACCAGAGAAAAATAAGATTTTGTGTAACACATTTAAAAAGCGCGCGAAAACGCCAAGTCACGTCACTGTTGCAATTATGACGTCAACGTCCTAGACAACGAACCGATACGCATAGAACGATTTAATTAAGATAAACAGAAAATGTTTCAATAAATTCTTTATACGATTAGAGACACAATAATTCAATTTAATCGGTAAAATAATAATTGTTTCGCCACATTAAAATAAATAATTTTCGCCGACAGCTGTCATTTCCGAATTGCAATGGTGGTTTCCGTTTCGGTTCTTTTGTTCCACAGATAAAAAAAACTAAAATTTATTTTGCAAAAATAAAATACTAACTATGCTTTTAATTAAAAAGTAAAAATGTAAAATGATTACTTAACTAATAAGCTAACATATCTAACACTTTTCATATTTTATTGTTAACACTGTCAAGTAGTCAATTATTTTCGGACATCCGAATTCTGGTCGTAACTACCTGACTAGCCGGTTGTGGTCGCAGGCGCCGCACGCGGCCGGCAGCGGCGCGCCGCAGCGGCACGAGGGCTCGTCCGTCTGAGTGCACACCGAGCTGGTCTTCTTCCGCTCCGGGGGAGGAGGGCCGGAGTCTATGAACGGCGACCTCCCCTCCGTGCGGCTGGCGGGCAGCGTGAGGTACGTCTGGTTCCTGTAGCACCCTATTGCGCGGAGCCGGTCGAACCTGAGGAGGGAGGACTTGGGTCACTCTTGCTATTTGCTTGAAGGCTTACGTAGTATTGCCGATCGATGGTTGACTATCGATAGTTAACATCATATCGATAGTATCGATACTATTGTTTCTATATTTTATGTGTTTCTGTATGCGTTTATGTGTGTGAGTGTGATGTTAATGTAAGAGTAAGTGAATCGGTCAGTGTTTGGGTGTTTGTGGGTGTGCGTTAATGTGTGAAAGATAGTGGATCGGTGAAAATGTCGATACGTGTTATGAGAGTGTATGTATCGGCGGGTGTGCGGATGTGTGGGTGTTTGTGAGGTTGCGTTAATGAGTAAGAGTGAGCGAATCCGTGAGTGTGAGGATATGTAGATGTTTGTGAGTGTGCGTGAATGTGTGAGGAGAAGTGAATCGATGAATGTAGAGATGTGTGAGTGTTTGTGAGTGCGCGTAAATGTGTGAGAGTGAGTTTGCTGATGCGTGGGTGTTTGTGAGTGCGCGTAAATGTGTGAGAAAGAGTGCATCGGTGAGATGTGAGGGTGCGTAAACGTGAGAGTGAGGGATTTGGTGAGAGTATGGATACATGAGTATACTCACATAAATGGGCACGCGTGTTTGTTTGTGTGTGTGTGTGTGTGTGTGTGTAAATTTAAACTCGTTTCCCAAACTCACCTAGCAGCCTGCAATATAGGTATCGATGTATGCGTCGTAGCCTTCTGCTGCCCGTCGCCCTCAGAGGAGGTGCTATCACAAAGCTTCTTCAGTTTGCACTCCTTCCTCAACCGCCTCTTGTATTTAGCTATCTCTTTCAGCCGCCTCTCGTCCAGCGTCTTAGTTTCACTTAAACTATTGGAAGATCTGTGATTACCGTCGGACTCCTCGTCGTAATTGCACTTGTGTTTACCATTCTCGCTGCACGGCATATGCATTCTATCATCAACCAACGGTTTGTCCTCTGAACTGTCCTTAGACTGGTACTGGTACTCCGTCGAGCCAGTATTGGATACTATGGACAGGCGCCTGGTGGGTGTACCGATGTTCGAGTTTATGGAGTCCGATGGGTATGAACACCTTGGTCCTATGGTGAGATCATTCAGTTTACCGGTCAGGTCCTCTGGACCGGCCGGGTCGGTTCTACAGGTACATTTGACTGTGGGTATCTCGTCTATACGTGGGAGACTCTCCAGTATTACCTGAGGGGAGACAAAAGGTAAATCCATTTAATTTTTTTTGTTTTTTTTTTATATTACTCTTCAAGATTGACCTCATCCCACCTGATGTTAAGTGGTAATGAGGTCCTAGCTTAAGGGCGACAAGTACAGCATAATAAAGCTACTTACAACAGAATCAGAGCAATGTATGTGATGTTGTCTAATATGATATGATGATATGGTATATGTTGAATCGCATTTGACCGGTTCTTAATCATATTCATATTATTTATTCCACTTCAGAAGTAAGTAATGATGTTACTAAAAGTACAAATTATGTATCTTGGTGGGCACAGCAAAAATAAGGAAGAGAGAGGGGAGGATTTTTTTCAGTCAGTGAGAGGTAGGGTATAGGGATTTATCGCACGAACTGGAGCAGCCCGACTGGTGAAACACCTCCACCTTACAGAAGACCGCAGCCAAATAACAATCACTTCTGTGTCGTGTTCCTGCGTGTGAGTAAGGTTTCCAGGGCTACATTAGTAGCAAGTATCAAGCCTTCAAGGTAAGGACGACAAGTCCAGTAACAGCTTTATTATGCTGTACTTGTCGCCCTTAAGCTAAGACCTCATTACCGCTTAACATCAGGTGGGATGAGGTCAATCATGAAGTACAAAAAAAAACAGCTGAAACCTTGGCGTACCGCGCGTACCTTGAGGTAGAGGTTGTCGGCGAGGCGCGCTGCGGGGAAGCAGTGCGGCGCGGGGGGCCGGCTGAACTGCCCCTGCTGGTACGTCTCGCCGGGTATCTTTATGGAGTATACGATGTTCAGTGAGCGCTCCTCGGGCGGGGGCGGGGATGGTGATTGCGGCATCTTCTTGTAGTTGCACGACTCGCGGCTCAGCTTGCGTCTAGGGTTGAAGGTATGGTTTTGAAACGATTTTTAAAAAAAAAACACATTTCATCTCCTCTTGCGATGTGGGATTCGAACACACGACTCTTACATATCGCCCGTGCTGCTAATCCAACTGCAATTGACTACTTCACAGTTTTTGAAAAAGTATCGTAAGATGCGCGCCCATTCATTTTGTATACCAATCAATTCGATTTCTCTGGAAAGAATGTAAATTACCAGAGAAAAATAAGTTTTTGTGTAACACATTTAACATGCGCGCTAAAACGCTAAGTCACGTGACTGTTGAAGTTGTGACGTCAACGTTCTATACACCAAACCGATACGGGGCGGAACGACTTCACTTTATGAAAATATCGAATTTAAAAAAAAATTAAAATGTTTTAGTTAATCCTTAATACGTTAAGCACAATAATTCAATTTAATCGGTAAAATCATCATCGTTTAACATTTAGCCATATTAAAATAATTAAAATTTGCCGACAGCTGTCATTTGCGAATCGCAGTGTCACACAAATGGTGGTTTTCGTTTCGGTTCTTTTGTTCCACAGATACAAAACAGTAAAATTTATTTTGAAAAAATAAAATACAAACTGCTTTTGATTGGAAAACAAAAATGTAAAATTATTATGTGACTAATAAGCTAACATATCTAACACTTTTAATATTTGACTAGCTGTGCCCGCGACTAATTAACTACTAACCACTAACTCCAGTTCCCGTAGGAATTTTGTAATATCCTATTGCAACTAAGCTGTAAGTTTACTAAGGTACCTGCATGCCAAATTTCAAGCGTCTAACTTAAGCGGTTTAGATTTTTCATACAAAAAACTTTTCCCGCTAATTCCCGTTCCCGTAGGAATTTCAGAAACCTTTTTAGTGCACCTCTACGTTACCTAAGCTACGTCCCTTCCAAATTTAAAGTGCCTACGTTTAGCCGTTTAGGCTGTGCGTTGATATGTCAGTCAGTCAGTCAGTTTCTCCTTTTATATATTTAGAAGATTGTTAATACTGTCAAGTAGCCAATTCGAATCACTCTTCTGAGATTAGCATGTTCAAACAAACTATTCATCTCTGTGATATTAGAATAGATGAAATTTACATAAATACAAATATTTCTGATCGACTGTGGTCACCTTCGCTCCGTCGGATTGTCGTTGTGCCGCTTAAGCCGCGCCAGCCACGCCGACAGCTGCGAGAAGTGAAGCTGTGACCGAACGGCATTCAGTAACCACTGGGAAGTGATGAACGTGGACCCGTCGTGAGGTCTGCAACGGAACCACAAATACATTATCAGTTTGGCTCCTGAGCGGGGAGACGATAAACGAAACAGCCAGTAGGTAGTCTAGTGATCAAGAGTAAGTTTATTAATTATATTATTGCTTATATACTAATATGAATGTGCGTCAGCTGTGACCTAGTGATCAAAGTCTATGCTGACGCTACATCAGTAAGGGTTGATGAATAAAGACCAGTGATGGGATGACACAAGCTATATCTCTGTCCTGGATTCTGGTACAAACTAAACTCACTTGTTCATCAGAGCCTTTATGGTCTACCAGTCGCTGCAGTAGCCTCAAAGCGTGGTGAGGGTATCACATTTGGAAGCTATCCTAGAAAATGCATTAAGCAAGAAAGGGTTCTTTCTGACGCAACCTGAATCCGAAGGCATGTGTGCAGTAGCCTCAAGGCGTGGTGAGGGTATCACATTCGGAAGCTATCCTAGAAAATGCATTAAGCAAGAAAGGGTTCTTTCTGACGCAATCTGAATCCGAAGGCATGTGTGCAGTAGCCTCAAGGCGTGGTGAGGGTATCACATTCGGAAGCTATCCTAGAAAATGCATTAAGCAGAAAGTGTTCTTTCTGACGCAACCTGAATCCGAAGGCATGTGTGCAGTAGCCTCAAGGCGTGGTGAGGGTATCACATTAGGTAGCTATCCTAGAAAATGCATTAATCAAGAATGGGTTCTTTCTGACGCAACCGGAATCCAAAGGCATGTGTGCACACCGTCTGCAGTAGCGCTGACATTAAGGCAGTCTGCCGAAAGTCTCCTCTCGTTCCTCAAGGGACGGTCGTAGACCTATCGTCCTCCAGGTCCTTCAGGTCCCTACATCTCAAGCTCTAAATATTGTAAAAGTTAGGATAACTACTCTTCTCGGTAGGATTAGATTCCGAACCGGCTGTAGCTTCAATTTTGGTTTGTGTTCATTCTGACGATGCATAAGTGTTACTTGTAACCTACATAAATAAATGAATTGACTTTGACTCGAATGATTCTGGTACAAACTGAACTCACTTGTTCGGCAGCGATTGCATGGTCGGTAGACGGGCTGTGCTATTTGACGAAGGGTTCATCAAACGTGACTAGGAAACGGATTTGCAGTCGGGAGTTATACTAGAAGGTTCATTTAAGAATAAAGAAAGAATTACGAGTGCCACCAGAACCCGAAAACAAGTGTCTTCATCTAGAGTCGTGCTGACGAGACCACATCCCATACGTTTATTCCTTTGCGGACCAATCGTGGACTTAACTTAGCTCTTCCTCTGTGTAACGCTTCTAATACAATCAGAATTTACTTGTACCGAAGCGCCTGCATGATCCACCGCTCGAGTAGCAGGCCCCGCTGGCTGTGCTGTTTGTCAAAGGGCCCTACCACATCAGACGTAAGAAGAGAACGGTTTCACAACGGATTTATACCAGAAAATGCATTTAGGAAGAAGAAAGAAAGTGTTCCGAGCGCAACCGGCATCAGAAAACAAGTTTGCACCGTCTACCTTCGCGCTGACATGACCACCTACCACACGTCTCCTTCGTGCGTCAAGGACCAGCCGAGGGCTCACCTTATCTCTTACTATGCCTAACTGGTACAATCTGAACTTACTTGTTCGGAAGCGCCTGCATGGTCCACCGCTCGAGTAGCAGGCCCCGCTGGCTGTGCTGTTTGTCGAAGGTCCCCTCCCCGTCGGAGGTGATGCGTGAACGGCACTCCTCGCAGTCGGGGGCTAACAGCACCTGAAGAGAGTTACCAGTTATTTATATATATAATTCATTTCATAGAAAATCTATAGACGTAAGATTGAGTAAGGTTTCTCCTGGGGGTTGCTACATTAGTAGCAGCGGTCAAGCCTTCTAGATAAGGGCGACAAGTCCAGTAACAGCTTTATTATGCTGTACTTGTCGCCCATAAGCTAGGACCTCATTACCACTTAACATCAGGTGGGATGAGGTCAATCTTGAAGAGAAATTTAAAAAAAACATGATATTGGATTTACAGACACGTTATATCAGGATAAAAAGTATCACATATGTTAATCTAGTAAGCCATCTTTCTTCCTATCAAATTTTATCCAAATCCGTTCAGTAGTTTTGCGTGAAAATATTCGTAGACTTAGGTCTTATCGCTTTCCTCCGAACTATCATCACGTAGAAAAAAAAATTTAAGATTTTTCTTTAACTCCTCACCATTGAGGAGTTGACCATTCATCATCAGCTCAGCCACGTAACATTATTACGATCAGGCGTAAATACTGGTGTAACTTTGACAAATAGACCCTCAAACTCAGAAGAGATATGCTCTCAATAAGACATTATCTTTCTATAGTACACCAAAAGATTGATAGTCCACGCATCTTAGGTGAACTTCGTCTATAAGTTCCTTCAATTTCGTGGGACGCGGCGGGGTTAGTGGCGCCTCGCCGCCGACCTCGCCTACTGGCGCTGCCTGCCGTGCGCACCGAGCGCGCGCGTCATGCTCCCACTACCCGCGCTCTGCGAACTATTGGAGACATTCTTGCTCGGCACTACGAAATCGACCTTTTTGCGGATAGCTTAGGACATCTTTTTTGTCAGTTTTGGAAAATTTTAAATGACATTATCTATCTCTGACTAGTTTTTATAAATTATGAAATAATTTATATTGATGTATTGTAATGTTCCATTTGTAATTTAATTTAATACTGACATTTTATTTTTATTTTTATGACCGACATTGTATCTATTACCTACATACATATATGTGTGGTTTTTAGGTATGAATTATGTAATACTGATATTAATAATGACCGTGTATCTTATAAGCGCTTTGGAATTTTCTGTTAAGCTGTAAGATGTTTGAATAAATAAATAAATAAAAATATTACATGGGCTTTTAAAATTAGAAGGTTGCCTTCGATTTCTTTGGGACCCTATCGTCTGATCATGGTATGGTGACAATGGGATCAACCTGGTAACCTTATTCTTTAAAAAAAAGAGTTTTCCAAATTTGTACACGCGATTTCGCGTTATTCGGGAACTGACATAAATTAAGACATACCCAAGAATTGAACACCTCCCCTTTTTTTTAAATCATTATTTTGGTTGACAGATTAGGTATTGTGTATTTTTTAAGTGACAGACAGCCACATATCAATAGTTACGTCATCTCTTAGAATGGAATGGAACACGCGCTGGGATTGATCCATGACTATGACTCGCGGCGTCCACGGAAACTGTATTCGCAGCAGCGCTAGCTCACTTTTTTAAGCCACGCCCACCGTGCCTTACTTTTCATGGTGCCATTTTCAACCGTTAGAAATGCTTCTATGGGTTTTTCGTTCACTGCATCACGGAGACAGAAGGAGTAGTCCTCTAACGCCCGGTTCCAATATTTTACGATTCGTAATGTGTGAAATGTGTGTTTTTCACCAGCCGACTACGAGTCGTTAATACGGTTCCATAATTTACTTTCCATATCAGCTGTCATCAGTCGTCCGGTCATTTTTAGCTTAAACCTCGTATAATTCATTACTATACGTGTCAAGTGACATCAAAAAACTTAATTTTTACAAAGCCAAACAAACCATAAAAGAATGGTTGTTGGATCTGTCGTATGAAGAGACCGAACGAATCCTTCCTGTATGACATGCTTAACTTTAATCAAATACACACATGCTCAACCTACCCTACACCTACCCACACACACTCACACACACACACAAACTCACACTCAATATTATTATCCAATTGTATTTATAATCTTAAATGTTTAATAGTAGTTTAATAGTTTTTTTTTCTCGCTTACTAAAGTCCATACCGTGTTATAAAAGTTCAGATTTGTAAACATGTATAGTCACTAGTTAGATACTGCGATACAGGCCTGTGAGCCTAGTGCAGTATCTATAGTCATATGGAAATTGTTAACTGAATTTCGTTAATAAAACATATTATTATTATTATTAAGTACGAATCGTTTTTCAAATATTGGAACACGGCATTAGAGGTTAGGTGTAATATTCCTCCTGTATCTTCTGTACCCACCTCGATACAGATCGGTATCTGATCATTCCACAGAGCCTGCACGTGGTTGCTGAGCTGGGCCTCCATGCCCGGCTTCAACACCTCACTCTCTGCCTTCGGTTGGGTAAGCACCTGGAAAGTAAGGAAGACTATCAAATAGGGCAGACTTAAAAAATATATATTTGGTCCAACTCTACACAAATACTTCTTTATTTTAAGAGAGGTAGGGCATAGCGATTTATCGCTTGAACTGGAGCAACTCGACTCGTGAAATATCAAGCCAATTTTTTTTTTGTACTGCACTTCAAGATTGACCTCATCCCACCTGATGTTAAGTGGTAACGAGGTCCTAGCTTAAGGGTGACAAGTACAGCATAATCATTCTGTTACTGGACTTGTCGCCCTTACCTTGAAGGCTTGACCCCTGCTACTAACGTAGCACCCCCCAGGAGCTCTGGAAACCTCACTCACACGCAGGAACACAACAACACAGAAGTGATTGTTATTTGGCTGCGGTCTTCTGTAAGGTGGAGGTATTTTACCAGTCGGGCTGCTCCAGCTCGAGCGATAAATCGCAATGCCCTACCTCTCTTAAGTTTAAACGAATTACAAGTTGTTTCATTGTTTGAACTGATTACTAATTGTTTCGTTATTTAAACTGATTACTGTTATCTTACCTGTCCGCTGGTGGAAGGGCGCGCTGCCCTCAGCTTCGCCTGCAGCAGGCGGTCGTGAGCGGGCGCCGCGCGAGCTGGACTCCCGCCGCGCGACCTGATGATGAGCTGCCCCAACTCCAGGAGGAGGTGGGGGCCCGTGCTCGGCGGCGGGGGGAGAGTCTCGCAACTGTGCATCTGGAACAAGCGATATTCGTCTTTAGGAGCGGCGACGTAAGGTTCACAGTTGATATGGTAACGTGGCGTTGGTTGTAGGGTCACATCATGACGAGGTAAGCACTCTATATATTCTCTATCCATACTAATATTATAAATGCGAAAGTAACTTTGTCTGTCTGTCTGTTACTCTTTCACGCCTAAACGGCTGAACGGATTTTGATGAAATTTGGTGTAGGTATACGTTGAATCTCAAGAACGGACATAGGCTACTTTTTATTAGAAAATAAGGGGGGGTGGGGGTAATACCACCTTTGAAAGTTTATATGGAAAAACGTTTATTTTTAAGTTAGAGATATGAAACTTTTAGACATTTTAACCTGTTCAGAAGTTTTTGGTCACTTTGTCTGCTCCAATATATATGACGGCGACTGTACTTTTCATCGCCCTTATGTCGTTCGCATAAGAACTAATCTGGTAAAGCAAGTACTTCATGCTATTGTACGTACGTAAGCGACCCGCCCCAGTTACCAAAGAGGCTATATTGCGAGTAGGACGCAACTGTATTTAGGGCAAGGCCGATGCATTAGTGCCACTTCCAATATGTATAAAACGATCCGTATAAATTATACGAGGCGTAAGCTGATGACAGCTGATAATGAAAATATTTTTGTTATTAGAATTAACGACTCGTAGTCGGTTAGATTGTAATTTTTAAAGCATTACGAATCGTAAAATATTGGTACCGAGTTTAAGGCTACACTCTCATTTTATTACCCCACTAGCTGAGCCCGCGACTTCGTTCACGTAGACTGCATGTTTTCAATTCAAAAAGTAGCCTATGGCCGTTCTAGAGGTTCAACGTATACATATACCAAATATCATATAAACTATGGCGGTATTACCCCATACCCCCCTTATTTAAAAAAAAAAGTAGCCTATGTCCGTTCTTGAGGTTCAACGTATACCTATACCAAATTTCATCAAAATCGGTTGAGAGGTTTAAACGGGAAAGCGTAACAGACAATGTTACATTCGCATTTATAGTATACTAGCTGTGCCCGCGACTTCGTTCACGTGGACTACATCCTTTCATGGTCGGTTTTACCCCTATCTCCTCTAATATTCGAAACAAAAATTAGTCTAGATTTTAATAGAGCTATATTTGTGCCAACTTTCATATCTCTAATTTAAAAAATAAACATTTTCCCATATAAATTTTCAAAGGTGGCATTAACCCTCCCCCTTCCTTACTTTCTAATGTAGAGGTTCAACGTATACTTATGCCAAATTTCATCAAAATCGGTTGAGAGGTTTAAGCGGGAAGTGTAACAGACAGACAGACAGAGTTACTTTCGCATTTATAATATTAGTAGGGAAGTAAGGATTAACTGTATGTGACTGTAAATTGTATGTTTCTCTAATAAATAAATAATTATTCTGAAAAGTAAATAAATAGTGAAAATCTTTATTTTGATGTCTCATGGGATGAATGATAATCTATCATTAAAGGGTATCTATCTATCTAGATAGATACCCTTTATTGCAAAGAAAAATATCCAGAAATTGGTTTTACAGACATATTCAAGTACAATTCAGGCGGTCTTATTGCCTAGAGAGCAATCTCTTCCAAACAACCTTTAAGTAGAGGAAATAGTAGATATCTAGAAATGGGTGCGTAAAATTTACGGTAAAGTTGACAATCTTAATAATATATATAAATATTGGACAACATCACATCCGGTTCGATCCCCGGTCGGGTCAATATGGGAAACGAACTTTTCTATATTGTCTCGGGTCTGGGTGTTGTGGTACCGTCGTTGTTTCTGATTGCTGTCACACAAGTGCTTTAGCTACTTACCACAGAATCAGAGCACAACCTTATTTTAAAGAAACAGAAAAATTTCATCGCCTACGATAACTTGCGGTTAGCTCAGTTGGAAGAGCAGCACGCGCGATACGTGAAGGTCGTGGGTTCGATTCCCGCACCGCAAAAGGAGATAACAATTTTCTGTTACATTAAAATACTCAATACAAAATTCTGAATAAATGAACACGTTGCTGCCGATATTTTGTCGCGGCTCGGCGCAACAGCCTCAAGCCCGGGTCAGTGGGGGGTGGGGGGGTGGCGGGGTTGCACCGCTGAACTGGGCCAAGGCTATTGCAAGCCGCCACGCCCGGCAGCCATGTCGGAATTGGGTCACAGGGAGGTACTGGCACAGTTCTGATACCTTCGGTGTGGAAATACTCGTACTCTGATTTTAATCAGAAATAATGCCTTTTAAGGCACCTTTCTTTTATTTTGGGCAACGGGAATACTAGCCGAGCCACAAGTCGCCACATACAAAGTGGCTCACTTATGCACTGTTCCAATATTTGAAAAACGATACGTTATAGTAACGGATAGTATTTCTAAACTAGTTTAAAATTGGCTACAAATTTCCCAGTTTCTTTATTATTCAAAAAATTCAAATTCAAAATTCAAAAATTCTTTATTTCTTTTACAAAGACATACTTATAAAGTTAGAGTCTCCTTTTAGGCATAACATTGCCTGTGCCAGGAGACAACGCTCTTCATGAATACTAAAAGTTATAAAGTAGGTATGTATTTTATTTATATACTAATTATTTAACATATTGTTTTTATATTGTATATAATCTGCTTATTGTTTCTAATTTAAACTTCTACCTTCGTGTGTCTGTATACATATATGTATATTATAGTGTATGATGAGTATGCGTACGGATGTGTAAGTGTGATAATGAAGGTGGAAATATATCTAATTTATACTCTTAACAGTCTGAATATATAAAGGTTCATGTATAGGAGTGTTATTGCGTGAATCTTTTTTATTTTTGAATGCTTATCATTTTTTTTAGTTTAATTTGATCAAATCCTCCGTTTCAGCATAGTTTAACTTTTGTAACCAGCTTTTACTGTAGATTTACACACAGATAATGGTTGTTTATGTATATGAAGTTCGTTATTTATTTTATTGTAAATATGTGAAGATTGGGATTCATATTGCACTTTAGCAAATTATACGATTCGTAATGTGAACAAGTCGTTAATACCGTTCTTAAATTTACTTTCCATATTAGCTGTCATAAGTTGTCGTTCACAGCTTACGCCACGTATAAATTTATTACGATCCATTTTAAAAACCTATCGTTTTTCAAATATTGGAACATGTTTTAATTACTATTAAACAAACTAAAAACAATCTGGGAATTTAATTAACCAGTGTAATAAAAAATGTAAAGATGAGGTCACGCAGGCCAATCCCAAGTTGACCTGACCGAACATCGAACCCGGAACCACGCCTAATCTCAACACCACTGCCTCATTCCGGCGGAAAACTACCAGGCGCGCATAAGTCCCCTGGAGATTGGAAAGCGCCAAAAAAACTAGTCTGACCGAAAGTGTGCCAACGCCGAATGTACCAGGCTGTTATGAGTTTGAAGATATCGCCCGTTGCGCGCTTCCAATATTTGAAAAACGAACGTTCTAGTTACGAATCGTAATAAATTATACGAGGCGTTAGCCAAAAACAACTGACGGACGACTGATGACAACTGATATGGAAAGTAAATTTGAAATTAGAATTAACGACTCGTAGACAAACTGATAAGTCATTTTTGACACATAACGAATCGTTAAATATTGGGACCGGACATTAAATAGATAAAAGCATTTTCGAATTACGCGATAACGCGCCCTAATATCTTATTAATAAAAGCTTTATCAAAACGTGGTCAAAGTGTAAGACGACCATTTTGAAAATTACGTCGTTTATTATTGGTTAATAGGACCTGAGTGATAGCTTTTAAATAGTTCGGATAATCTTAAGAGATAAACAATGAAAAGAATTCCTTATTGTAGGTTCAAATAAGGATTGATTTTCAATTAACAATGCCGCTATTTAACAAAAGTTATTAGCAAAATCATGTTTGTGTATTTTGGACACTCTAATGTCAAGAACATTATTTCGTGTTGTATAGTCCATTTATCGAGGAAGGCTTTAGGCTACATAACATCACGCTACGGCCAATAGGAGTGGAGAATCATTAGGAAATGTGATAAAAACGGGGATAATCCGTATGTCAAGTCACGAAAAACATAATAAAAATAATTATGATCCGTCAAAACAAAATTTAACCGTTATCTACAAGATTGATAAACAGAATATTGCTTTAGGATAAGATTGCAAGAACGGCATAGAAACAGTGTGATCATTTTAACCTTTTTTACTCGACTGACCCAGAAATGGAGTAATGTTTTGCGCGTGAACGTATTTCAAAGTCAAAGTCAATTTCTTTTTCATTCAAGTAGGTTCTAAAACACTTTTGAATCGTCATTGAATACAATGCAAAGTGACTCTACTGCCGGTTCGGAACCTATATCTACCGAGAAGACACCGGTAAGAAACTCAGCAGATCAGTTACAGTAGCAGTATCTAACTTAGTGTAGACCACTTTGGAAATCATATAGTTTTGTTTTGAAGTGTGAATAATGGTGGTAAAATATCGGATATAATAGAAAATATCTTAATTAATGTAAGCTTTACAAAAGCACTTATGAATCGTCAGTACAAGTTCAGTATTCTACCGCCGTGTTCGGAATGTTGATCATGCCGAGAAGAACCGGCGAGAACACTCGACACTTACTCTTTTCAAATATGACAAAGTCAAGTCAATCTTTTTTATTCACATAGATTACATTAGTTATACCATGAATAGTCTCTATATAAAGCAAATTAAGCTACCTCCGGTTCGGAACCTATAACTAAAGAAAAGATACCGGCAAGAAACTCAGTAGTTTTTTTTACAAATGAAAGCTCAACTTATTACTAATTTTGCATGTTTCCTCATCTAAATACTTTAATGAAGTGAAATGAGATATTCTAGATTAAACAATTTAGACACAACTTCCTTATATAGGTTTCAAATAAAAGGGTTTGAGTAGTATTATCGAAAGGGCTCAAGTAATATACAGCTCATATCGAAGATATTTGATCAATCATTGCAAAGAGAGGTAGGGCATAGTGATTTATCGCTCGAACTGGCGCAGCCCGACTGGTGAAACACCTCCACCTTACAGAAGACCGCAGATAAATAACAATCACTTCGGTGTTGTTGTGTTCCTGCGTGTGAGTAAGGTTTCCAGAGCTCCTGTGGGGTGCTACATCAGTAGCAGGGGTCAAGCCTTCAAGGTAAGGGCGACAAGTCCAGTAACAATTTCATTATGCTGTGTCACCCTTAAGCTAGCACCTCATTACCACTTAACATCAGGTGGGATGAGGTCAATATTGAAGTGCAATATTAAAATGCCTACGTAAAATATAAGATCCCTGGAGTTTATCGTTCATAATTAGTCACCAAGCTAACATTTGAGTCATACAGATACCTGGAATCACGTCAATCCCGAATAATGATGAAATCATTGTGAAATAATTTCCTGCGTAATTTAATAGCAAGAGATCAGTTTTATGCTCAGTTGCAATACTTTACGATTCGTTATGTGTCGAAAGTGACAATTCGTTTTTCTCCAACCGACTACGAGTCGTTAATTCTAATTTCAAATTTACTTTCCTTATCATCTGTCTTCAGTCGTCTCTCAGTCGTTTTGGCTTACGCCTCGTATAATTTATTACGATGCGTAACTAGAACGTTCGATTCTCAAATATTGGAAGCGGGTAAAGGGCGATATCTTCAAACTCATAACAGCCTGGTACATTCGGCGTTGGCACACTTTCGGTCCGACTAGTTTTTTTTGGCGCTTTCCAATCTCCAGGGGACCTATGCGCGCCTGGTAGTTTTCCGCCGGAGTGACGCAGTGGTATTGAGAAAAACGACGTTTAAGAACAAATTGGGTTATTAATCGAATGACAATAAACGAACTTTAAATATTAGAAACAGAAAATTTTTATCTCCCCTTGCGGTGTGGGAATTGAACCCACGACCTTCACGTATCAGATTAAGATGCCAAGGTGTCTTCGATTCCGTGATTTTCAAACATTTCTGCAACGAATGTACCACGGGCCGATAAGTATGTAGTTCTAAACATATTCGGCAGAGGGCACTTACCGAAAGGTTGATACAGCAGAAAAATTTCATCGCCTACAATAACTTGCGGTTAGCTCAGTTGGTTTGGTAAGAGCAGCACGCGCGATACGTGAAGGTCGTGGGAATTTTTCTGTGTCTAATATTTAAAGTTCGCTAGTACGGCGTATAGTACTATAAAAATAATAAAATCGACAATAACCGAACTTCATAATCATAATCAATTCATTTATTCATGTTGGTTAAAAGTAACACATGCATCGTCAAAATGAATATAAACCAAAATTGAAGCTACAGCCTGGTTCGGAACCTAATCCTACCGAGAAGAACCCATATTTTCGTCAACCATACAAAATTATATCACCTTTTCCACTAATAAAATGGCTTACTAGGTCGCAGCGTGGTGATCTTCTAAATATAACAAGAAACTGACTGACTGACTGACACATCAACGCACAGCCTAAACGGCTAATCGTAGGCACATGAAATTTGGAAGGGACGTAGCTTAGGTACCGTAGAGGTGCACTAAGAAAGGAATTCCCAAAATTCAAACAGGAACGGAAATTAGTGGGAAAATCCTGTTGTATGAAAAATGTAAACCGCTTAAGATAGACGCTTGAAATTTGGCATGCAGGTACCTTAGTAAACTTAAAGCTTAGTTGCAATAGGATATTGCAAAATTCCCACGGGAACGGGAGTTAGCGGGAAAAAACTTTTGTATGAAAAAATCTAAACCGCGTAAGATATAAATATAAATAAATATAACAAATATAAATGTTGGACAAAATCACATACATTGCTCTGATTCTGTGGTAAGTAGCTATAGCACTTCTGTTACAGAAATCAGAAACAACGACAAACACCCACAACACCCAGACTCGAGACAAAGTAGAAAAGTTTGTTTCCCATATTGACCCGACCGGGGATCGAACCCGGAACCTCAGAGATGGCGCGACGCCAAAGTCCGGCACGCTTGCCTTTCGGCTACGGAGGTCGTCAAAGCAAATGCATCTATGCATATGTCACCGTAAGATTGTAAAAATCGTTAGATTACAATCTATCTCGCGAGATTGTAAACTGTCGACAGATTGTGAACCGTAACATTATGATTGCAATTTAACGCATTATTTTTCGCTATATTGTAATCTATCGATGGGAATCGGTCAAATTGTGAACTGACGTAGAACGAAATGCATCTCGCGCGCTGATTGGTTGAGAGTTATGTGCCCCCCGCCGCCCCGGCATTCGCCATATTTGTTTGTAATCGTTTGTTGTTTTTATACAATTAATTTATGGTATGTTTAAAGGACTAAATATTTGTTTATAAGAGTTTCTTAAAATTTTCCAATTTTAATTTGTGTTAAAAGACAAAATAATTGTTTCATTTTGTTGTAATTTTCAATTAAAATTTTGAGTGTTTGAAGAAGAAATATTGCGGTACAATTATTTCTCAAAGTATGTCAGGATTATTGATTACCTAGTAAATAAATACTTGAAGATTTTTTGAAGTGCATTTAATTTATTTAAACGACATCTCTATTTTTTTAAATAAAAGAAATGATTTGATTTGAATTTCATTCCTACCTTTACGGGGACTTAAAAGGTTTGTCGTGATTGGTCGCTCATACAATAAACAGACCAATCAGGAAGAGCTTTCGGACAGTTGACAGTTTGACGCCGGACAGATTACAATTTAACGGTTTCACTTCGATAGATTACAATACAGCGAAAAATAAACCGTTAAATTGCAATCCCAAGTTACGGTTCACAATCTGTCAACAGTTTACAATCTCGCGAGATAGATTGTAATCTAACGGTTTTTACAATCTTACGGTGACATATACATACCTTAGTAAATATTAAGTTTACACATACAAAGATCTCTCTTTTATAACACGCCACGCGGACGAAGTCGCGAGCAAAAGCTGGTATAGCCTAAAGCCTTCCTCGATAAATGGACTATACAACACAAAAATATTTTTTCAATTCGAACCATTAGCTCATGAGATAAGCGGATTCAAACAAACTCTTCAGTATTATAATATAAGTATAGATTTAAATTGTCATAGAAGTCATACAAATGAATACAAGTCGGTAACTACCTGCAAATACGAATCAACCTGTAGCAACGTTATATTGTTATCGGCAGGATGGCCTTGTGATAACAGCTGTTCCGATAACAAGTATTAGGTCACTCGCACACTACCAACATTATATGATATTTGAAATGTTCCAGCTGACTTCCTAATCGATGAAATTATAGACACACAGGCCTAGCATACGCCGCGCGAGTAAATTTTATCGCGCTCTTAAGAAATGTCAAAATCAACGCGTCAACTGCTGATTGGCTGAATACACGAGTACGGTGTTCTATCACCCAATCAACGGGATAAAAACTTTTGACGTCTCATGCGATAAATTTGACATATTGCGCATGCTAGGCCTACTAGCAAGCGCCACGCAAAATTTTATCGCGCTCTTAACAAACGTCAAAATCGCTTGAAGTCATTGCGTCAGCTGATTGGCTGAAAATACGAGTGCGGTGTGCTATTAGCCAATCAACAGTATCCAAACTATATTCGCTATGCTAGAAAAAATAGCTTAACCAAGTGAATAGAAAAATCTTGCACCAGTTACTTTTTCAAAATGTCAGATATTGATTTCAGTTTAAATTTAAATAAATAAATAATTGATTTAAATTTAAACTGCTCCAATTCTATGGTAAGTAGCTTAAACACTTGTTTTACAGTAATCAGAAAAAACGACAGTAATGCAACACCCAGACCCGAGACAATATAGATAAGATCGTTAAATATTTTAAAGAAACAGAAACATTTCATCTTCTCTTCTCTACGACCTTCACGTATGCTGTTCTTCCAACTGAGCTAACCGTAAGTTATCTTAGGCGATGCGTCGTATACTATACTATAAAAAACATAATAGTCGTTCCCATATTGACTCGACCGGGGATCGAACCCGGGACCACAGATATTTGCTGTTGATACGAACTATTATGAACTGAATATAATATCGATATATCATCGATATATCTAAGAATATCGATGCTATAATCGATATTATTCCTACATTTCAAGATCAACTAAATCAAAGTACCAGGCAATCATAAACACCCAATAGGTTCATCTAACGCTGCATTTAAACAAAAAGCGAACCGCTATTCGGAACGGACACGATCACACGCCATTCTATATTAGTACTTATAAGCACTGCATAAGGGCTATGCAAAGTCCGAAGTATATAGTCTGGACGTGCCGTTATCGTACCGTCCGTATCCTTATATGATCGGCATAAGGTCCATTTTCGAACTACAAATGTTTCCCTTGATGTGCTATCGAACACGCCTTTGGACCGCTCTTGCCGTGCGCATAAGGTCTAAAATCCGACTGCATGTGTTTCACGTCAACCGTACAAATGGTTGTAGTGCAGTAATTATGGCATCAATATTCATGCACTCCCTAATGCGTCGTTTGTATGCGGGTCTGGGCGTTGCAACCATGCGTTTGGACTTGGGTTTTAATTTTTAATATCATTTTTTAACTTGCCCTCTCTTTCTTTGGGATGGCAGTTAAATATTATGAAAAGCCCATATCTTAGCTTTAAGGCTATATTTGTAACAAATTTCATCTAAATGGGTTCAGCAGTTTAGGCTTGAAAGGCAGACAGACAGGTATAAAACTATCTTTGTACCAAATTTCTTCTAAATCGGTTCAGCAGTTTAGAGAAAGACAGGCTGAAGACTTTGTATCTTTTTTTTGATCTTTGTACCAAAATATAAATCAGTTCAACAGTTTAGGCGAGAAAGACAAACAAACAGTTTAGGACTATCTTTGTGCCAAATTTCATCTAAATCAGTTCAGCAGTTTAGAAAACAAGAGAGACAGACAGGTTTACGACTATCTTTGTGCAAAATTTCATCTTAATTGGTTCGCAGTTTAAGCGAGAAAGAGAGACAGACAGGTATAAAACTATCTTTGTACCAAATTTCTTCTAAATCGGTTCAGCGGTTTAGAGAAAGATAGGTTGAAGACTTAGTATCTTTTTTTTTTTTCTTTGTACCAAAATAGAAATCAGTTCAACAGTTTAGGCGAGAAAGACAAACAAACAGTTTCGGACTATCTTTGTGCCAAATTTCATCTAAATCGGTTCAGCAGTTTAGAAAACAAGAGAGACAGACAGGTTTACGACTATCTTTGTGCTAAATTTCATCTTAATTGGTACAACAGTTTAGGCAAGAAAGAGAGACAGACAGATTTAAGACTGTGTTTGTGCCCAATTTCATCTTAATTGGTTCAACAGTTTAGGCAAGAAAGAGAGACAGACAGATTTAAGACTGTCTTTGTGCCAAATTTCATCTTAATTGGTTCAACAATTTAGGAAACAAGAGAGACAGACAGGTTGAAGACTATCTTTGTAGGAAATTTCATCTTATTCTGTTCAGCAGCTTAGGCGTGAAAGACGGACAGGTTAATTACTATCTTCGTACTATAATTAACCAAGTTTAAAACACTCTTTGGACTTTGACACCGCCCTTATTACGTTAGCCATTAGGATCAATATTGAAATGCAATTGTTTACCTTGAGGCGCATATAATTATACTGCACTATATATGAAGTGTGTACTGAATTATCTCATTTGTGATAAGAACTTAAATTATAACGTTGCATAACAATTACGCCATATTTATTTCATTGCTGCACTTTACACCTTCGGATCAAATGGATCATATATGACACGTGTTTAAGGGGCCATCCATAAAGTACGTCACACGTAAATGGGGGGGAGGGGGTCGAAAAAGTGTGACATGGTGTGACAAGGGGTGGGAGGGGTCCTAAGTTTCGTGACATTACATTTCAAAATCTAAGGTACTAATCGCGTAATTTGAAATATTAATTAAACTAAAAAATATGTCCAACTCTATCTTTAGGGCAATACGGTTTAAATTGTATTGTTGACAAGTTCATAGTTCATAGGGTTCAAAGTCCATGGACTGAAGATGATTGAGTTACTTTTTCTTTATATTAATTAGTTTTTTTTTAGTTATTGTTTCAAATATTTGATATTATGTTGATTTCATAAAAAAGTATTTAATTTAAATGGAAATAAAACTAATTTCGGAACTGCTATTTTAATTTAATAATTTTTCGATATTAAATTGCAAAACATGTGACGTCACACTAGGGAGGGGAGGGTCTCAGAAATGTGACCACCTGTGAAACGGACGTGGGGGGGGGGGGGCTCAAAACACATAAAATTAGTGTGACGTACTTTATGGATGACCCCTAATTAACATACCGTATAGTAATATGACAGAGAGAGATAAAACACTAATATAATATGTGTTCTACACATAGCAATAAGTTAGATACTGCTACTGTAACTGATCTGTTGAGTTTCTTACCGGTGTCTTCTGGGTAGATATAGGTTCCGACTTAAATTAAATATCTGATGAATGATTATTATGTAATATATTTATGAGCTTATGTATGTTTATAATGTTACGATAATATGAATATAATTTTAAAAATAAAAACTGTATTTATGTTGCACGGCGATCTTTCACGCCGAACCGATTTTTTTATATTACACTTCAAGATTGACCTCATCCCACCTGATGTTCAGTGGTAATTAGGTCCTAGCTTAAAGGCGACAAGTACAGCACAATAAAGCTATTACTGGACTTGTCGCCCTTACTTTGAAGGCTTGACCCCTGTTACTAATGTAGCACCCTAGGAGCTCTGTAAACCTTACTCACACGCAGTAACACAACAACACAGAAGTGATTGTTATGTGGCTGCGGTCTCCTGTATGGTGGAGGTATTTCACAAGTCGGGCTGCTCCAGTTCAATTTTTAAAATTTAACAAACTGTAGTCGGTTGGAGAGATAAACGGATAATCATTTTTGACATATTACGAATCGTACAATATTGAAACCGGGCATTTAACGCTTAGCGTAACCCCACAATAGCGTTCTTTGAGCGTCGACGCCCACGCAACGCCGACGCGACGTCGACGCAACGTCGAAATGACGAACGCCAGGACTGCGCTCCACAGGCGCCGCGCCGGCCCGACGCCTGCGCAGCGTTTATTTTGACAACAGTACAATGATCAACTCAATTGTTTCGGCCCGCCCCCGTGTTTTAGAATCAGTAGGAAGAAGACTTTTTAGCTGATAGCAAATATGGATGTAGCTTAAAATACTAGCTCATATTGCCGAAGAAACCCATTTTCAATTAAGTACTTACTTTTAGTTTTCCAGAAAATAAATGCTAAAGTTGCCTTTTCGTGCTATGTGTCAAATAGGTAAAATATATTTTTTCCTTAACAAGTTGAAAGCATTAATTTATCACTGCAATATAAAACATTATATTGTGCGTTATTCAAATCTTACATTTCCATTTTCGAAATAACTGTACATGACGTCAGCGCGGCGCGACGCTCGAACGCGATGTGCAGAGGACGCCCAGCGCAAGCGCCGCTCAAACGCCGCGCCGACGCTGGGCTGGCGCCGCGTCGACGCTGAGCGGGCGCCGCGTCGACGCTGAGCGGGCGCCGCGTCGACGCTGAGCGGGCGCCGCGTCGACGCTGAGCGGGCGCCGCGTCGACGCAACGCCCAAACAACGTCGGCGCGGCAAGACGCTGACGCTCGAAAGACGCTAGTGTGGGGTCCCTCTTAGTTCGCATTCGAGGTGCATTACGATTATGAGAATTATAAATTGCTCTGCGTCATCATCGGTTCCGACATATTTCATTTTTAGGAGAAAAGCACCAGCTCTTTTATTGTTCAAACTGTTTTATTGGTGTGAAAGATTCTGTTTTGATACAACTGGAAGTTCGCCAAGTATGTCAACTATTATTATTACAATAGGGAAGCGCATAGCTATTTTAATTAGGCGCGTTTGAGTGACTTTAATGAATTTATTAAGAGAGGTTCAGCGATTTATCGCTCGAACTGGAGCAGCCCGACCGGTGAAATACCTCCACCTTACAGAAGACCGCAGCCAAATAACAATCACTTCTGTGTTGTTGTTCCTGCGTGTGAGTAAGGTGTCCAGAGCTCCTGGGGGGTGCTACGTTAGTAGCAGGGGTCGAGCCTTCAAGGTAAGCGACAAGTCCAGTAACAGCTTTATTATGCTGTACTTGTCGGTCGCCCTTAAGCTAGGACCTCATAACCACTTAATATGTGAGATGAGGTCAATCTTAAAGTATAATATAAAAAAAAAACTTAATACCGTTCCATATAGCTGTAATCAGTCGTCTGTCGGTTTTTAGCTTACGCCCCGTATAATTAATTATTACTAGACATCCGTAACTAAAACGGATCGTTTTTCAAATATTGGAACCGTGCATTAAATGACTTGTATCGGTCGTTGCTGATAATTCTTGCCAACAAGAAATCTCAATGAACACGGAAGAAAAAAACCGAATAAATTATAACCTCACCCAAACATACACTACAGTTATCACTCCGCCATCTTTGTTGTGACTTGGTGGAACCGAGACGGCGATAATTTGACCGTTGGAGCGAGAGAGACGAACGATTGTTTGTCAACATTGCGCGCAATTTTAAATTTAGAATAGGAGCGTTCTTCCGCGTTTTGAATTTAGATTAATACGAATGTTTTTTTCATAGGATGAATACGCGTTAACAAAGAGGATACCTAGTATTCATTTTATTTTGATACGGAGTTTGCTTGGGTCGTTACTAAGATAATGCTATAGATATTTAAAATGTTACTGTAAGGTTAACGTAACAGAAATTGTTCGATAAACTTTGATCATTTTTAACGTTACTGTTAAAGTGTAAAATGTAGCTAATAATACGTTGTCTTTCAGGCCTAGCATACGCAATATGTCAAATTTATCGCATCAGACGACAAAAGTTTCGATACTGCTGATTGGCTAATAGCACACCGCACTCGTATTTTCAGCCAATCAGCAGCTGACGCACTGACTTCAATCGATTTTGACGTTTGTTAAGAGGTCGATAAAATTTAGTCGCGTTGCGTATGCTAGGCCCGTTTGTCACTTAAATTCAGCGTCTTCCTAAATATCTGAAGTGAACGAAACCTCTGGCAACGCGCGTTTAAACAAACAAACAAAATCTTTAGCTCTTTAATATAAGCATAGATTTATAAACAAAACATTTACTCTCAAAATTTCACGTGTACTACAATTTTCTAGGCCACTTATTTAGAGTTAATTTGTTAATTAACTCGTTGAAAGGGACGCAACTACAATTTAACGCGTGTTGGAAAAAGACGGAAATACCTTGAATTTAGATTTAGTTCAGCGTACAGTCACGAGTGTAAAATGTAAACACTTTAGCTCTTTTGGGCGTTATCATTAGATTCAATTTAGAATGAGGTTGAATACATGTTTTTGAGCGTGTTGTACCAGGAACACATAAAGGGCAATGAGGAAGAAGTCGTTTAGGCTACGGAGGGCAAAGGGCTTCATTGAAATACAAACGTACCTAAGATCACGACTGAAAGTACCAGGAATAATCATTAATCAGCGAGGAGGGCGATATTTGATTTAGGCTTAGGAGATCAGAAGCAGTCACTATATTGTTTAACACTAGGATCGTAGCTAGGAGTACCAGGAAAGCATATACAGTTAGGAGGTCGGTAACTTGTTTAGGTTACAGGTTTATTGTTGGACTTGCCTCCAAGATATTGGCAAGAAGTACCAGGACTGCATAAAGAGGTAAAAAGTTTATAACTGGTTTGCATAAAGAGGTAAGAGGTCGGTACCGGGGTTTGGGATACGAGACCAGAAGCAGTCGCTCTATTGACCTTGCCCTAAGGATCATGGCAAGGAGCACCAGGACTGCATAAATAGGTAAGAGGTCGATAACTAACTGGTTTAGGATACAGATATCAGAAGCAGTTTGCTACATTCTAACAGTCAGACTTGGATCCAGATCCAAGTCCAGATTCCAGAATCATGGCAAGGAGTAACAGGAATTTATAAAGGGTCAGAAGGTCAGTAACTAGTTTAGGCTACATAGATCAGAAAGCTGTGGGCTTATATTGTAACAACCAGAATTGCCTCTTGACATGATCAAGGAGTATCAGGAATAAATGAAGCGCTGAAAGGGCGATATCTGCTTGGGTCACAGGTATCAGCGGATAGCTGTTCTGGAATAATCAGGCTCTATGATCATGGCACCAGGAATCCACAAAAAGCGAGAAGTTATAATTTTAGTTTGGGCTGCGGACATCAGAAACAGTTGCTCTATTATAACAATCATACTTGGCTCTATGATGATTATGTCAAGGAATACCAGGTTTTCATGAGGCACTAGGAGGTAAGTATCTGGTTTGAAACAAAGGGCTAGCCTATTAGATACATTGGAACAGCCACAGATGTCTCAAGTATCGTGGATAAGAGTACCAGGCACGTATAAAGCGGCAAGAGGTCCTAGTCATTTGAATTACGAAAACAAATGGTAATCGATATTGTTTAAATTAGAGATGAAACGGATAGTTGTTTTGCCGGATACCGGATACCGAATATCCGGACCACCTTAAGGCCGGATAGCCGAATATCCGGCCGAACATAGTCGCGTGGCGACACGAGTGAATCAGTAATTAAGCGATCGGGTGGACTCGGCCGACTTCTTCGTTTATGAGTGACATTAGTTGAATGAATGAACCTTTGTTGTTGTCTTGCCACTACGATCTTAGGAGGTTATGAAAAAACGTGTTTGAGTTTTGTGGTAATATTAATTAATAGTGTTTTGTTTTCTATCAATCTAAAGTTAGTAACGAAGAAAAATGTCTTCGATAAAAAAAAGATCACCTTTATGGAAATATTTTGATATGAAAAGTGACAAGATCATGATTATTTACGTTAAATAAAGTTCCTTCAGTCTTTATGTCATATTTATTTGATATTCGGTATCCGGCCGGATACTGAAAATAGGCCGGATAGGCCGGATACCGGATAGTTACCGGATATCCGTTTCATATCTAGTTTAAATACATTGAACTGAAAACGCGGTAAACAGTTAGTAAATATGTATATAGCATTTATATTGTAGCCAGGCCTTGAAGAAACTACCTTTTCGCTGGAATGAAATACAGTACAATTTATATTTTCACACCGAATGTCAGGATTGTCAGGCGTTCCGTAAAATATATCGAGTTGGCTAACAACGCCATCTGTCGACGCGTTAAAGTACTGTTAAATGAGATGTCGCATCGCACCCTTATATAGGTGCACAATAAAACCTCGAATCGCATGCGTCTATTATTAGTGAGATTACTATTTCTGTATTTGACATGGACTTAGTATAATAAACAGGACCGAGCACTCGCAGCCAAAAAACGAGCCGAGCGAGATAGCTACCACAGAGGCGCGTGTCCCTTTCTAATAGGGTGACAACAAGATTTATTTTGATAACGGACATTTGATTAAATAATTAAAATTTAGCCCGTTGTCCCCACTACATCTAGTAAAATAAATAAATAAATAAATATTGGACAACATCACATACATTGCTCAGATTCTGTGGTAAGTAGCTAAAGCACTTGTGTTACATAAATCATAAACAACGACGGTACCACAACATCCAGACCCGAGACAATACAGAAAAGATCGTTTCCCTTATTGACCCGACCGGGTTCGAACCCGGGACCTCAGAGATGGTACAACAACAAAGTCCGGCCCGCTCGCATCTGGCCACGGTGGTCGTCACGTTCCAAAGTTATCGTCTGGACAGATTTGACTGTTGAAAACAACCGGGACAGCATTACTTTTATGTTTATAGGTTTGAAAAAATTATCTTGAATTATTTCAATAGAATTTATGTATAATTTTACTCCCTTTCACTCCAATGGGGACAATGGCAATAAATTTGAATCATTTATTGAATTTTCCACTGTCCCTACTGCTGGGGACGCGCCTGGTAGGGACAACGAGAATAACCCTAAATTTATTTATTATTATTATTATATTTAGCCATTTACATGCTTTGGTTGATACAGATGACAAGAAAATATAGTTGAAACAATGCTTAAAATAATTGCTAGTAAGTACAATTACAGCCGCTTCGGCTACATGTTTAATGAATGGCTTTTGTAATAATTGTACGCCAGTCTATGTCTACGATTTTTTACCTAACTTCTGATCACGGTGGGCAATAGATTGTTTTCAGTGCCAATATTAATATTAACCAAAAAACATCGTTTGAACATTTTGATCGATTAAACGACTTTTTAAACATGATAATATCTTCAAGAGGTGGCAGGATGTAGGATTTCTTCGTCAGAGTCCAGACTCTGACGAAGAAATACATTGAGCCACCGACCACTACCAGTAGTGGTCGGTGGCTCAATGTATTACTGAGAACTTATTTTTTTTGGTCTGTAAAATAAACATTACAGTTAACTTAGTGCAACATATTACATCCAGTTTATGACCTACAAAATAATACTCATAAATAAACCGGGCCAAGTACATAAGTCGTAAAGGTTTTACTATATTTTACTGTAAAACGAATCCTTCTTAAGTATTTATTTTATTTCAATTTAATTATTTGTCTTTAAATAAAGTGTATTCCGTCAATATTTTAAGTGTCTAACTGTAATAGCTATCAATATCCGGCAAGCTATAAAATCACGTATGTTGTATGGGAGCCCTTTACATACGTATATTATCTTGTTTTTTAGTATTAAGTATTTGATGTTGTTATAAAGGCATCAAAAAATTAAAATTATAACTAACTATCACTGTTCACAAGATACAGCCTGATGGCAGTTAGACGGAAAGCGAAGTCTTAGTAATTGGGTTCCGTTTTACCCCTTGGGTATGGAACCTAAAAGACTATGTATAATGTATATACAAATAGTGTTTTTTAAAATACTTGATTAGGTGTTTAAACAAAGATTCCTAAAATTAAATCTTGTTGTGTGTTGTTGCGTTGAAGCATGATAAACAATTACTAATGATACTTACTACAGGAGAAATCGTAGGTATAGCAAGTCCCGGCTGCATACGACAGAATTTTTAGTGATTTTTTGCTTTACGTGTATTGCTGAGCCATTTTTGTCGCATTACTTCATTTTTAAGGTAGGTAACTGTAAATAAATGTACAACAGTGAAGAACTAACTCGAGCACACAATTGAAATATTACGAGAATTATGGGTACCCTAGTGGTAAGATTTACAGTAAGATTATTTTAAGCTTACCTGTGGAACGATATATGGCAATCACTATATGATTCACTTGAACAAGTATAAACGCAACATTTTTTCACCATTTTATCTTAAAAGGTGCCTAAGAATTATATTAAGAATAATATTTTGATAAACTCAATCAATGACAGTTTGACTTACTAACACCATGACAGTCATGGTGATGCTTTAGAGGGTTACCACTAGGAAATTAGAAATAAGCAAATACTATTTTACGTTTTCTTTATAGTTTATGTATAAAATCAAAGAAATAAATTAAAATATAATTTATTATTTTACAATTGTTGAAATAACAATTAAATACAAGTGCATAAACTGAGTTTTTGATCAGGCAAAATTTAGATCAGAAATATTATTTTATGCTGGCAAGATCTAAGAAAGATCAAAGAACGAGACACACGCCTCCGGCCTGGCTATCTCTGTCGGCTCGGATTTGCATCTGTGTAAAGCGCACAGGAATTATAACTTTATTGCATTGCAATAGTGTTCATTTTTCATAATGAAAATTTTCAGAGTTATCAGTCCTGTTTATTATATTAGGTCCATGGTATTTGAAGGCATGGCGACGCAACGATATGTCTGACTGACGCAATCACGCCTTGGCACTCTTTTTACCAATACCGATCACGTGTTTAAAGTTTTTAAACGTTAATGCGCGTGGATTAGGTAATTTATTTCCAATGCCAGGTGTTACCGGTGTTACGAAAAAAAAAGTAAATACGGTTTTGAATTTCGAACGCTCGCATTTTAAACACAAGGAAGTCGGTAGCTAGTGTTGCCAGGTGTCCCGATTTGCGCGGGACGTCCCGATTTTCAGGGGTCTGGGGACGCGTCCCGATTTGTACCTGATCGGGACACTAAATGTCACGATTAAAATACTTGCACTAGTAGTTTAAAATGCAACAAATTAAACTCACTTAAAAACTCCCTGTTTTTTACTGTCCCGATCTGCAACCCTTAATCCCGATTTTTCGGACCTCATGTACCGATTTAAAATCAAATGGACCTGGTAACACTATCGGTAGCCGAGAGGCGAGCGGGTCGGATCGGACTTAGGTATTGCTGTCTCTGAGTTCCCGGGTTCGATTCCCGGTTGGTTCAATATGGACAAGCAACTTTTTTACATTTATTTATTTTTATTTTAAAACTATATTGCACAAACAAGTACAACAGGTGGACTTAATGCCAGGTGCATTTTCTACCAATGCAGCGCAATTACCACAGAATCAGAGCAATGTGCGTACGTAATGTTGTCCAGTACATAGGTAATCATTTATTTTAGTTTATTAATCAAAAAAGAAGAGGAACAAAAAAAATATCGTGTTCACGTTACAAGCGCGATTGTATTTAATAGAGTTACAAGCAGGTTATTTCCCGCTTGACAACAACGTATCTGTGTCAAAAGGGCTCGGGGAGAGGTCGAGTGACGTCACGCTGCATTCGAATCTCGTTCCGATTTCGAAAAGGCAAGAAACCTTCGCCTCTCCATTCGATTACTAACTTTATTACTGACATGCAAGGTTCAAAATCTAATAGGACTGCATAGGCTGGCAGGTTTGATATTTAAAAGGATGCGATTAGACGAAACTTAGCTCTATATTAAACGGTTACGTCTTAAAATCGGTAAACAGTGCGTTACCTTGCCACAAAATTGGTAATAGGAAGGTCGGACACGTGCAGGTTTTAAATTGAAATGAACTATAATCTAATGGAGTTAATGTTTAAATTCGTTTGTGATTAGTGCGTTGCGTTAGTATTGGCAAGTAGATACAAAGGACGTTCTACACAAGTGTGTCATGTGTTTGCGTGTCATTATCATGGTCTTTGTCTTATTTAGAGATAACCGATTGTAATTATAGTAAAAAAAAACAATTGATCGCGCTTGCTGAAGTTAATGACTCTCAAGGCTGTATGTACTCTATTCTTCTGACAATTAAGAAAAAAAAGCATATTGTTGACCGTTTGACATTAAGATGTTTCCTGTACGCCTCGCTATAAGAATAGCTACCTTTATTTACATGAAATGACAAAAATGAACAAATAAGATTCTTGCAAGAAGTCTATTTCTGCCAAAGTCGATTAAAAATGGTTTTGTTATTTGAAAATAGTGATATTTCTAACATTTTCATAGCGTAAACTTATGTTTAACTAGCTGTTCCCGCGACTTCATTCACGTGGACTACGTTACTTTCATGGTCGGTTTTTCCCCTATATCCCCAAATATTCGAAACAAAAAGTAGTCCATATTTTAATCACTTAAAAAAATTAAAAAAAACTTTCAAAGGTGGTATGACTTCTTTCCCTCTTATTTTCAAAACAAAAAGTATCATATGTCCGTGCTAGAGGTCAACGTATACCCTATACAAAATTTCATCAATATCGGTTCAGTGGTTTAGGCGTGAAAGCCGGACAGACAAACAGAGTTACTTTCGCATTTATAATATTAGTATGGATCTATACCTAATGTGATAAACGCTAATCACAGGAACTGGTTCGTATAGTTTATTTTTGTATTGCTTAGCTCATTTATCGAGGAAGGCTTTAGGCTATATAATATCACGCTGCAACCAATAGGTGCGATCCAGCAGTGGAAAATATGGAAAAAAACGGCGATAGTACATATTTTCAAATTCAAATTCAAAATTCTTTTATTCATGTAAATTACACCAGTAATATTTATGAAACGTCTATACAATGCAAATGACGCTACCTCCGGTTCGGAACCTATAACTTACAGAGAAGATCCCGGCAAGAAACTCTGTCGTTCATATTACAAATATAGTTGAACTTATAACAAGTTTTGCACTAAGACATACAGTGTAGTAATAAGATAAAATAATGCAGCAAATTGTAAAAAATATAATTAATTGATTCAATCAAAGTAATAAGATTTTTTTTTAAATATATATATTTAAATTAAACAAACTGTAGGCCCTAACACACACACTTTTTGACACAACTCCTTTAATACAATATATATCAAATGAAAGGAAACTATATAATGGCATATTTTAAACTAATAAAACTGTATTTATGTTGCACGGCCGTACCCATTTGTCGCCATCTACTATTTCCTCTACCTTAAGGTTGTCTGGAAGAGATCGCTTTCTAGCGATAAGACCGCCTAAATTATACTATATTTTTTCTGTAAAACCTATTTCTGTAAAGTTTTTGTGCAATAAAGTATATCTATTTATCTATCTATTTTAAACGCAAAATGCGGTAATATCTAGTTTTATAATTTTTATAGCGCTTTAATCCGCAACAGCGAACTTAAAATATTTTAAAGAAACTGAAAAAGATAAGTATGTACTTAATTCTAAACATATCGCAACTATCCGGTATTCGGCCGAATAGTATAATAATGGCCGGATACCGGATAGCAAGCGGATATCCATTGCATCTTTTTTTTTTCCTACCTGACTATCGATGATGGCTGCCAAGCCTTATCATCTTCACCGAGCTTTCGGGGGAGCGCAGATGGCTCTCACCCCTTTAATTTTGGGTGGGTTCTTTTGGTGAACATGTTTAAACTCCTAGATTAATCAGACTAATTTGAGACTGCTCACCCACATGTACTTACTAACAATACTTTTTGTAGCACACGTAATCGAAATCGCATACTTTTAGGGCGACTAATTTCTTGGGTGAACTTCTCTTTTTTGTAGCTGGTGGGCGTTGAAATGTTTAATTCATTGTGTTGCATATTCCAGTACAAAATAATCACTCAGCTATTGACGCACGTGGGAGACGGCTCTAATGTAAATACGGATGTTTCTTTAGAATGTCTTGACCTATGCTTAAAGTTTAAAAAAAAAATTGTCTTGGTAAAACCCGATCAAATTAAAACGTCTCACCCATGTACTACCAACAATATTTAGGACGCACTTTTCAAAATGGTCGTCTTATATTTACAGTACAAACGTCAGAAACGATAGTGAATCGGAAAGTCTAATGCTTTGTCTGTTTCTAATCGCTTAAAGAATGAATGAGAAAACACAGTGACCGTATTCGAATACGATTCCGCTGTTTTAGTGAATAACTAAGGAGGTACAAATAAAAGGCACGTCAGACCGCAAACTTTGGACTTTAAACCGTCCTTATGACGTTCAGTTAAGGTCTTATATCGAAGGGTTTACCTTGACTGACGTGCCGTTACCGTAAGTTTTTGTAGCGCAGGGCTTCAGCGAAAAATCAAAATGGCGGACGTGAAATATCAAAATTGACATTAACCTATTTTGTTTTCTTTCGTTTTTCACAAACGTGTTTTTAAATTGAAAAAATTGATAAGCTTCGCTTAAGTTCATGCAAATTAATGTAAAATATACCATAAAGCAAACGTGTTACGTTGCAAAATCCTTGATATTATTATTTTTAAATTCATTATCCTAACACGCGCTACAAAGGAAATTAAGAATTCACATTTTGACAGATATTCAATCAACAAATGCCTATCTCGACTGACCTTGTAATAATAATCCTTTGTTTTTGTGTGGTTATTTAAAAAAAGTTTGTAAACAAAACCTATAATATTTGCTTATAATTTTCATAATTACATTGGTTTATTAACAGTTTTAGAATAGACAAACTTTAGTATGACTTGGTGCAAAATTAGTTTTATTTATGTTCAGCTAAATAAATCACGCTTTTATACATGTATAATTGGACTAGATGTGCCCGCGACTTCGTTCGCGTGGACATCCTTTCATGGTCGGTTTTACTCCTTTCTCCCCTAATATTTGAAACAAAAAGTAGTCTATATTTTAATCCAAGTTTCGAGCTATATTTGTGCCAAATTTCATATATCTAACTTTAAAAATAAACATTTTCCCATATAAACTTTCAAAGGTGGTATTACCCCCCTCCCCCCCTTATTTTCTAATAAAATGTAGCCTATGTCCGTTCTTGAGATTCAACGTATACCTTAACATCAGGTGGGATGAGGTCAATCTTTAAGTGTAATATTAAAAAACACTGTTTTATTCCAATAAAACTAAAAAGTAGACACTACTTTTGTAATTAAAACTAGATTATCGATAATATCAATACTGTCGACATTATCGATAATATCTGTATGACGTCAGCTATCCATCTGCAGCACTACAATGCCCCGTTCCATTCCGCACTTTACAAAGTCGAATAAAAAATTAGAACGCTCTCGCTGCGCTTAGAACGTGAAACGGAGCGTCCTCAATATCCGTCCAAACGGCCTTTTGTCAAAATGGCTGGCTGTTATTTGATGACGTCATATCCCTTACGAAACAGGGCCCGTACTGTGAACATTGAAATACGGTTACGAAATGGAAAGGGCTTTTTACGCCGCTAAATTAGACCCAGAAGGGAGTGCAAGCTTTTGGTTTATTTATAAATAGAAATACTCTAAACTTTACACTGATTCCCATTTAAAAACAATAAGAACTTTGATTGCTAATGCACAAAATGGTTGCTAACTGATTCGGAACACATGAAAAAAAGAAGGATACCTACTTACTCTGTGGTTTTTTGGCGCTATGAATATATGAGACTTGTCAAATGGAAAAAACATCTTTTAATTTGGCTTGGAAGATTAAAAGTATTCTGATCGAAACAAGGGATTCCTCGCAATTGCATTGAAATGCATGAGTTCTTTAATTTTATTTTAGTACTTAACGAAGCACTTATAATATCCATTGTTTTTGTTTTTAAAAGTGTTTTGGTTTTCGTTTATTTTAGATAAAAGACAATTATAGCGTGTTTAGATGCAGCGCTGGTCACCGTATCTACTGCGCCTCAGGTTTACGAAGAATAACAGCGTCGTGGTGCGCACAGCGTCACCACGACATATGCTGAGCGGAGACCTTTTAGGCACCTCTACCATGTTAGTTTAATTTAATTCACGTTTATGTACGAACAGTACCTAATAAAACATTTTTATTTCTGTCTTTCTTTCTTTCTTGATATAAAATTTATAGGAGTTAATTGGAATAAGTTTGATGTGTGTCCATTTTGAAAGAAATAAACGTTTATTTAGAGATAAAACCTACCTACATTGAATTTATAAAACATTAATTATTGACGACCTCCGTAGCCGATGGGCTGGCCGGGCTTTGGCGTCGCGTCTCTGAGGTCCCGGGTTCAATTCGGGTTTTTATTCAAAAGAAAAAATCTTTTTAAAGCTATACCTAAATTTGCTGCGGCAATTTGTAAATGGCGTACGAATCGTCGATCAAATATTCAGGCAATTTAAATAACGACACAGAAATACATATTTTGCCTTCGACATTTTACAAACCATCACTCGTTTAGTATGTAAGCGGCAGATTAAATCAAAATGCCTGCGACATGTACCTACACGCTTAGTAAACAAATGAAACATTAATGCAAAGATATCTGATATTACTCTAAATCCAATATGGAGAATTAACCAAGATGGCGTACTCGTTAATTTTTCTGCACTACCACAAACATAGGTCATATCAAATAAAAGAGCTTGCTATAGTATCAGTAAAAATACTTATAAAACTAAGCTTTATTTAAATGATCCTTTAAGCGAATTTCAGAAATCAGAAACAAAAACGGTACCACAACACCCAGACCCGACATAATACACAAAAATTCGTAATCAACATTGACTCGACCGTTAATCTAACCCAGAGAGGTAGGGAATATTTAAGAGAGGCAGGGCATAGCGATTTATCGCTCGAACTGGAGCAGCCCGACTGGTGAAATACCTCCGCCTTACAGAAGATCACAGCCAAATAACAATCACTTCTGTGTTGTTGTGTTCCTGCGTGTGAGTAAGGTGTCCAGAGCTCCTGGGGGGCGCTACGTTAGTAGCAGGGGTCAAGCCTTCAAGGTAGGGCGACAGATTTATTATGCTGTACGTGTCAAGCTAGGACCACATTACAACTTAACATCAGGTGGGACGAGGTCAATCTTGAAGTGCAATAAAAAAAAAGTAGCATACAAAATCTAATTCAACATAATAACATTTCTAAGATTGTTTTGTTCACCATCATAAATGCGTAGATAGCGACAGACGCTAACAAAAACGCTATTGAGTCACAATGGCGTAACTGTTATAGCGAGTGACGTCATCAACAATTATAATGGCTTCCAGCGGCGAGTATTGGACGACTGAATTAAATTTACAAACCATTATTAATAGGAAAGCGAACTAATATTTGTTTGTCAGTTCGTCTTTTAGATTATATTATAATATGGGACACGTATTTTTGTATTTTCCAACTAATCAAAAAACAACAGCTACACATTGAACTGAATTGAAGCGTGACGTCATCAGTTGGTATATTTTTATCCACCAGAGAACCCACCCCGCAACTTAACGTGGTTTTATTAAAGTATTTTTTTTTTTAATTTAAAAAGCAAATAAATGCTATTTAACGAACTAAAGTACGGTAAAAATACTTAAAAATAAAAATACTTATAACTTTTATTTCGTGTTAAGGCTACCGGGATAGATCAGTAAACTTACTACCAAATAATTAAATCGAAAATATAAAAAAAACCGACATAAAGTGTGAAAGAAATCCGTCATTTACTGGCGGCAGCCATCTTGGATTTGAAATTTATTATTTATGAATATATTATGCGAGTTAAGCCCTTTTATATGATACCCATATTGTGGGAGTTGTGTTAATACATGCAATCCATAATTTTGTAACGGCGGCCATCTTGGCTTGATTTTTATCAAACATATATAGCTATACTCCCGACTTATTCATCTTCAAACAACAAAATCAAAATCGGTTCATTTGTTCAGGAGCTGCGATGCCATAGACAAATACACACAGAGACACGTCAAAAACTTATAACACCTCGTCGTTTTTGCGTCGGGGGTTAAAAAAAAGAAATACACAAGAAAAGTTTACTTAGTACTAGGGTTGCCAACCGTACTATAATATATAGTATTGTACTATATTTCGGGTCTGCGTACTATATACTGTTGAAAAAATATATAGTACGTAAAAATACTATATTTTCAACACCGAAAAAACTAACAACCAAATCCTTCATAAAAAAAAAATAAGAACGCGCCTTTAAAGTAAGTACCCGATAGGCGATACCATGTATCCGAACGCTTCCGTAACGAACTTGTCAATGTCAAATTGACGTCAATTTTGACGTCGTCAAACGAACGACTGCTATACTCATATATCGGCAGAATTGTTTAGAGTTGTTGTTATTTCATTTAAAAAGTTGAAATCCTAAATAAATTAAGTATGGAAAGTGGTAGTAGTGACAACGAAAGTGCGTCAAATTCTAGTGCGCCGCTAACACCAATTAAAAAGCGAAAAATTACAAAAAAACTCCAAAAATTTAAACCGGAGTGGGAAAGAGAGTATGGCTATGGCTGAAGATCCCCAAAATATTTATAATGCGAAACATTGTAATATAACATTTTCTGTGGGGAAAAGTGGCATTGGCCAGGTTAGATCTTTTAGGTTATGTTAAATTCTTGCATCTTCTGTTGTTTTATTTTTTTCAATGAAATTGCCAACTGATTTGGTTTGCATGATAAGTGGTACTTAAAATGTTTACTTACAATTCATTGCAGATTAAACAACACGGTGAAACAAAGCACCACAAACTTAAAACTGAACTTTACAAGAAAACTTCTACATTAGACAGGTTTTTTGGTTCGACGGGCTCTTCATCTACCTCTCTTACTTGTGATGACAAGATTTCAGCTAGTGAACTTGCTTTAACCTACCATACTGTAAAACACAATCTTTCTTATAACAGCATGGACTGTACTGTAAAATTAAACAAAATCAGTTATGCTGATTCTAAAACCGCTTTGAACATAAAATTAGGACGCACTAAAATGGAAGCACTGGTTAATGAGGTTTTGGGACCTTATGCATTACCAACTTTATTGAATGACTTAAATGCTCCTAATTTATATTTTTGTTTGCAAACTGATGCAAGTAATAGAAAAAATATTAAATTATTTCCTTTAGTTGTACAATATTTTGATATTGAGAATGGGATACAAAACAAGTTATTAGACTTTTACGAAAATTGTGATGAATGTGCAAACGGTATGTTTGATGCTATAAACAGTTCACTATCCTACCACAACCTTTCCTTTGATAGAGTGTCTGGTCTGAGTGCGGATAATACCAATGCAAATTTTGGTATTCACCATTATCTTTATAAAAATATTGAACAAGTAGTTCCTAATTTGGTTAAAGGTAATTGTCATGCACATATAGTTTACAACACAGTGAAGCATGCAATGATTTTTTTAAGCATTGATATTGAAAATATTATTTTAAAAATCTACAGCCATTTCTCCATTTCTGCAGTCCGTAGAGAAGAGCTTAAGAAATTTGTCGCTGCTGTTGAAGGTGAATGGCATGAGCTGAAACGACATGTTGGTACTAGGTGGCTTTCATTGCTTCCTTGCGTGGACAACATACTTTTGAATTGGAAGGCTTTGAGTGATTATTTTTTTAGTTTAGGTGAAGAATGTCCTACACATATTCAAAATATTTTGATGATGAACAAAAGTAATGGAAACAGTAAAGTTCTAATCTTTTTGCATATCGCGAGTCATTTTTTACATAACTTTCATAAAGCTGTTAAACAACTTGAAGGCAATAACATCACAGTCATAGATGTGTATCATATTATGTCAATTTTAAAATCGGCGCTAGAACAACGTAAAAAAGATATTTTTTTTGATTACGAAACCAAAAAAATGTTGCAATCATTAGAAGCAAAATCCCCTACAGAAAGTTATGCAATTCAAAAGAATTTTTTGTTATTTATTGATAAATGTTTACACTATCTTAATAAATGGTTTGATTTTGGTGATAGCAATTGGTTATGTAAAACCCAAAATTAAATTTAAAAAAGGAGGTTTCATTTAATGACTGTGAGACAATATTAGAAGTTCTAAATTTACAAGAAAAATTATGTATCAAAATGGACGACCCGTACTCTGAAATAACGATATTGAATGAAATCTTTGCTAAAGTAAAAGACTGTAATGACTTTACTGACAAAACTACAGGCCAAAAATGGCAGTATATTTAAAAAAAAACTGAAAATGACTTACCAAATTTATTTAAAGTAATATCATTCCTGCTCTCTATTCCCGCCACTTCGGCATTCACAGAAAGGATATTTTCGGTTATGAATTCGAAGTGGCGAGAAGAAAGAAACAGAAGTAGTATATCATTAATAAAAAATGAGCTTTTGATTTATGTTAATTTAAAAATTGAGTGTGACAAAGCATATGACACTTTTATTTTAAACAAAAAACTGTTACACAGTGCAAGAAGTGCAAAAAAATATAGTTTTTATAAAAATAAATAATTAACAAATATATATTTGTCTCTTTTTTGTTTTTCCCATAAAATACTATATTTTTTTAAAATGTACTATATTTTTTTTACACCTTATTTTGGAATATACTATATTTCGCTGATGAAATGTTGGCAACCCTACTTAGTACCATGTACGTGAAGTTATGCACTTGCAATCCGTGGCATACAAATATTTACTATTATTTTACAAATATTATTACTATATATACTATCTATTTCAAGATTTCTCCTCATTTCTACACTCAAACAGGCCTAGCATGCGCATCGCGACTAAATTTTATCGCGCTCTTAACAAACGGCAAATAGGCCTACCATGTGCAATACGTCAAATTTATCGCATGAGACGACAAAAGTTTCTATAACGTTGTTTGGGTGATAGTACACCGTACTCGTAATTTCAGCCAATCAGCAGTTGACGCACTGATTTCAATCATACTACATAATTCGTTTGGACATTAACCATAGCTAAATTAACACAAATTACCATTGACAACAGCCACGCCCGGCAGAGACAATAGAAGTTAGAAGTTCACGGGGCTGCGGGCACGACCTCGATGCCCATAAATAACCGCGGTACCTTTTTTTAAACCGGCCCTTTGCAGGCTGTGACATATAACATACAGCCTATATGGGCCGGGAAATTGGGTCGGCGTATGATATTGAGCTTTCGAAAATCATTTATTTTTTCTTAACTGAATAGTTTGCGCGAGAGAAGTTATAAAAGCTATACTGTGAATAAAAAGATGTATTCGGTGAACCGCATTAAGATTTTCATACAAAAACAGAAAAAAAAGCAATGCATTTTTGGGATTGCCCTTACTTAGAACAAAACTCAAAAATTTTTTTTTATCAAACCCTTAAGTGTGGGTATCTATGGATAGGTCTTCATTTTGACCCGTTAAATTATTTTAAATGTTTAAAATGGAACGCGAATGTCATAAAATGATATTGAGGTATTTAATATCATGTTTTTCTATTTTCTAAACTGAATAGTTTGCGCGAGAGGGGTGGGGGGACCAAATGGGTGTCCCCCACCCCTCTAACTTTTAAAATAAGAGAATGAGAAAACTAAAACAATATACGATGTACATTACTATGCAAACTACCAGCGAAAAATTGGTTCGAACGACATCTAGTAAGTAGTTACTACGCCATAAATCGTAAACCGCAATTTACCTTTAATTCAATCAACTCAAATATAAACTGTTATATTATGCTACTTGCTCATCGGGAACGAGAAAGCTGATGAACTTGCTAAAGCTGGGGCGCGAAGCCAACAGATTGGACCAGAACCATTCTGTGGCATTTCAAAGAACCAGGCTATGCAACTACTAAAAGAAAAACTAAAAGTCGCGTCGGAAAAATACTGGATAAATCAACCAGGCTTAGAACACTCAAAAAAAACTCATAGTTGGCTACTCGCGCAAATGGACCGAAGAACTGCTACAACTTAGCAGGCCTAGGGCCAGTGCGCTAGTTAGAGCCTTGACTGGACACTGCAAACTAAAAAGACACCAGTTGCATATGAAGCTGAGTGACTCTGATGAATGCAGATTCTGCAAGGAGGAAAAGGAAACACCTCTTCACCTCCTGTGCGACTGTGAATCTCTTATCCACAAACGAAGCATCCACCTGGGACGACATATAGCCCAACCGGATGAATTAAAAACCCTGAAAGCTAGGAAAATGCTAGACTTCCTAGAATCGACCCGGCTAAAGGAGTTACTCTAACAGGTGGCGAGTCACAATAGATCTAACAGGTCGCAGTGACCACAGTTCACTGAACTGCATAGCCCCAAGTACCCCTAATAATAATAATGCTACTTGCTGCTACGGAACCCGAGTCCGACTCGCACTTGGCCGGTTTTTATACAAAACTAGCTGTTGTTCGCCTGCAATGTCTCAGGATACATTATTTTTTATATTATTGTATGGAAGCCCCCCCCCCCCCTTTAATAATTATTTTATTTTGTTTTTAGTATTTGATGTTACACCGGCAACAGAAATACATAAGCTGTGAAAATGTCTCTCTATTTATTACAGTTCTTGAGGTACAGCCTGGTAACAGACGGACGGACGTGCAGCGAAGTACTAGGGTCCCGTTTTTACCATTTAGGTACGGAACACTAAAACCGTTGTTAGACTCTAATAATTCGTTGTATTTTTACTTCAAAAGTTAATAATTGTGTCTAGTGTTCAAAAGATAAAAGAGAGGTGGGGCATAGTGATTTGTCGCTCGAACTGTAGCAGCCCGACTGGTGAAACACCTCCACCTTACAGAAGACCGCAGCCAAATAACAATCACTTCTGTGTTGTTGTGCTCCTGTGTGTGGGTAAGGTTTGCAGAGCTCCTGGGTGGTGCTACATTAGTAGCAGGGGTCAAGCCTTCAAGGTCAGGGCGACAAGTCCAGTAACAGCATTACTATGCTATACTTGTCGCTCTCATTACCACTTAACATCAGGTGGGATGAGGTCAATCTTGAAGTGTAATACATATAAAAAAAAAGAAAATGTACGAACCCATCGTACGCGAGTCCGACTCGCAATTGGCCGGTTAATAAATACAAATCTATGGATAATGTTTAATCATCAACAAAATTCCTAGGAATTACCTTAAATTCCAAACTGCAATGGAATCCTTATATCGTTGCCCTGCCAATGTATTTTGCCAATTCTGCTGACGCCGTATTTGTGTCATAGGTCAGCACAACAGAAAAGTTAGTTTCCCATATTGACCCGACCGGTTTAAGGGGTGAGAGCCATCTGCGCTCCCCCGAAAGCTCGGTAAAGATGATAAGGCTTCGCAGCCATCATCGAAAGTCAGGTAGGAAAAAAAAAAGACCCGACCGGGGATCGAACCTCAAGAGATGGCGCGACTCCAAATTCCGGCCCGCCCGCCTCTCAGCTAAGGAGGTCGTCAAATTTCGACATAAATATTTGTTTAACCCGAAACGGCTCATTGTATCGCCCACGTTTCACCGAAGGCATAGTACACGCGTCTATTTTTGTATGTGGTTCGTTCACACAAGGCTGAATGAAAACTACGGAGTTATGAGAATCTAAGCTAATAGTGAGGAGTTTGGTTGTGTGTACATTTTAATTAATCCACATATTTTTATTATCCATACTAATATTATAAATGCGAAAGTAACTCTGTCTGTCTGTCTGTCCGTCTGTTACTCTTTCACGCCTAAACGCCTGAACGGATTTTGATGAAATTTGGTATAGGTATACGTTGAATTTCAAGAACGGACATAGGCTACTTTTTATTAGAAAATAAGGGGGGATGGGGGTAATAACACCTTTGAAAGTTTATATGGAAAAATGTTTATTTTTGAAGTTAGAGATATGAAATTTGGCACAAATATAGCTCGAAACTTGGATTAAAATATAAACTACTTTTTGTTTCGAATATTAGGGGAGAAAGGGGTAAAACCGACCATGAAAGGATGCAGTCCAAGCGAACGAAGTCGCGGGCACAGCTAGTTAATTATAAAAATAAAAAACACGCTTTTAACACGCACTAAAAATTACAAAAGAATTCTTACTTTCATGTGGCGCATGCTGTGCCTATTATGCCTGTTCCACACTACTCGCGAAGTTACTCGGCGAAGTTCGCCCGAGGCGAGGCAAAGTATGACGCGGCGAGCACGAGGTGAGCCGAAGTGCCTCTCTACACTATCGTATTCGTCTAACTTCGTTCAACTTCGCGAGTAGTGTGGAGGAGGCATTAGGCTAAACATACTTTGGGGACTGGTCTGCTCCAGCTTACCTCTCGAAAGTAAACACTTACTAGAGTATTTATTTGTTTCATCACTCATCAAAACCAAAACTATATGACTTGGTCCAAAGTGAGCTACACATAGCAATAAGTTAGATACTGATACTGTAAATCATCTGCTGAGTTTCTTACCGGTGTCTTCTCAGTAGATATAGGTTGCGAACCGGCAGTAGAGTCACTTTGCATTGTATTCAATGACGATTCAAAAGTGTTATATGTAACCTACTTGAATAAAGAAATATTTGAGTTTTAGTTTGATACATCGAGACCTCCCTACATTCTCACAAACGCACCCGTTTATTATTTTAGTACGATACCTTGTAAAAATGTTGGCAATCTCACTAATTACACCAAGATCCCCGAACACTTGTGAACAATACAAATAATCCGAAGGTTTTTAAATATACGATAATCACCATTGTGATGTAATTAGCGAATGTTTTTTTAAGTTTTTGAAAAGAGTAACTATCGAGTTTCTTGCCGGTTCTTCTCGATAGAAGCAACATTCCGAACACGGTGGTAGTATAATCTTACGATTCATAAATGCTTTTGTAAAAGTTTACATGAATAAAGACATTTTCTATTCTAACGTGAAAAACAATGCTATTCACAAGAACTCGGGCAAATTTACGTTAAGTTTCAAGGATTTTTTAGGGTTCCGAAGTTTTAATTGAATTAGTCATGTCTTCCTGTCTGTTCGTCCGGATGTCAGTCACTTTTTTCAGGAACTGTAAGACCTATATAAGTCATGTAACGAGTGTAATTTAAACATTGCAAATATTAGCTACGAATATTTCTGTACTTGTTCACTTATACTTGAAGAAAGTTAGTGGATGGCTATAGCGGGGAAGATTGTGTGGCGAGACCAGAGACGCCAAGCTCAGAGTAGGCCTGGCGACTGTATCCCGAGGGGGGTTTCAGGTGGCCTGGCACGCTCCAGCTGCGTATGCGCGGCGAGGTGGGCCGCTTAGCGGCAGGCGCTGTGGGGGAGCCTGTGTAAAGTCCGCAAGGGACCCCGACACACCACTCTGCTCACCGCTGAGAGTGACGGTGCGGTAGGCATTTGCCCCTCGACAAAAAACACCTTACAGAAAGATATTAGAAACAGAAAATGTTTATCTACCCCTGCGGTGCGGGAATCGAACCCACGACCTTCACGTATCGCGCGTGCTGCTCTTACCAACTGAGCTAACCGCAAGTTATCATAGGCGATGAAATTTTTCTGCTGTATCAACCCGTTAGCCTTCGAATATTAGAAACAGAAAAATTTTATCTCCCCTTGCGGTGCGGGAATTGAACCCACGACCTTCACGTATCGCGCATACTGCTCTTACCAACTGAGCTAACCGCAAGTTATCATAGGCGATGAAATTTTTCTGCTGTATCAACCCGTTAGCCTTCGAATATTAGAAACAGAAAAATTTTATCTCCCCTTGCGGTGCGGGAATTGAACCCACGACCTTCACGTATCGCGCGTGCTGCTCTTACCAACTGAGCTAACCGCAAGTTATTGTAGGCGATGAAATTTTTCTGCTGTATCAACCGTTAGCCTCCGTGAAGGTTGTGGGTTCAATTCCCGCACCGCAAGGGGAGATAAAATTTTTCTGTTTCTAATATTTAAAGTTCGCTAGTACGGCGTTTAGTACTATAAAAATAATAAAACCGTTAGCTTTCGGTAAGTGCCCTCTGCCGAATATGTTTAGAACTACATACTTACAGAAAGATGTCTGAACTACACAATACACGTGTATGACCCAGACATCACAGCAGTATACTTGTATGTAAAACAATAGTCACTGTTTGAGCACGCCGCGACACGTGCCAACCAATTTATATATGCAATGATATACGCATTATTTAATTACGAATACAAGCTTCATATTAATTCAACAATGTTTTTAAACTCGGACGCAATAACGACGGGGTGTTATAAGTTTGACGTGCCGGTGTGTGTATCTGTCTATGGTATCGCAGCTTCCGAACAAATGAACCTTTTGATTTTGATTTTTTTTTGTTTGAAAGATGAATAAGTCGGAAGTGTTCTTAGCTATGTTTAATAAAAATCGATCAAAGATGGCCGCCGTCACAAAACTATGGATTCCATGTTTTAACACAACTCCCACAATATGGGTATCGTATAAAAGGGCTTGACTAGCAGAATATATTCATAATGACAAATTTCAAATCCAAGATGGCCCCCGCCGGAAAATTACGAATTTCCTATTTTTTTTGTCACAACTCCCTCAATATGGGCATAGTAGAAAGAGAACAGTAGGTAAACTAGCGCCCCGACCGAACGATGACTGCCTACCCTAGGGCTGACAGTGAAAACTTTCGACACCTATTGTTATGTTTATTTCCCCGTATGGTATGCAAAGCACCAGGGATCTTCAAGAAGGTTGTAAAAAAGTTAGCGTGAAGAAAGATAATTTCTGATTTATCGAGAGGGTATTCAGACAACCGTACACACTGCAGTACCTGTTATATTTAGTTGTTGTACTAGCCATATGTATTGAGGTGATTGTTATTACGATGATCGGATCGGAGAAATTCGCTGCAGCCTGACGCTGATGTTATGCTTTTTAAATCACAACTTTAAAATCAACGAATATATATTTTTTTTGTCACATTAGCACATGTTAAGACTTCATACATATATTTTACGTTTTTCTATTTAATAAATATTAAAATTACATTTTTGTCACTTTTTTGTAATGTTTTATAAGGTAAATTTATGATTTAGAAGATAATTTAAAAAATTACAAAATTATGCACAATCTCCGGTGATTCACCGGTTATCAATCGGTCATGTCAAATTCACCGGTGATTTTCTCCGGTGCCATAATTTCGCACCGGTGCACAGCCCTAACTGAGGTGACTCTGAAAGATTGTGAATATTTGTCAGTGTGTGCGTGGGACGCGCGTCGGTAAAGGGCGGGGCGGGGCGCGCACACATAGTAGCCACGCTCCGTGCGTTTGTTGGAAGATTACATACTTCTCTCTACTACTATGATATAGGTTTCAAAGAAAAGGGCTTTTTATACAATTTTTTGTGTCGGGGGTTTTTACAAGCTTTTATTTAACTTCCAACATATGTACGGCAACAGCACGTCAAAGTAAATACTTGCAGTGCGATATTAGTCCTTATGCGTACGACATAAGGGCGGTGCAAAGTCCAAAGTGTCTAGTCTGTCGTGCTATATCGGTACTAGATGAAGCGACTGTCCGACCTGTGATTCGAATCAGTCGGCTACCTCCCATCGCTTCATGTGTCCCTGGTACTTTTGCATGTAATTCTAAGGCAAGTCGAGTTTACTTAGTTTGTTGTCAACCTCCAGACGACTCATGCATCCCTGGTACTTGTGATCACACAATACTAGGGTAGCCTAGTTTTTTAAATGGATTGACTGCCTTTATGACTTAGGTACGGTCAGCAGCACGTCAAGTTAAACACTTGCAGTGCGATATTAGTCCTTATGCGAACGACATAAGGGCGGTGCAAAGTCCAAAGTGTCTAGTCTGTCGTGCTATATCGGTACTAGATGAAGACTGTCCCACCTGTGCTGTGATTCGAATCAGTCGGCGACCTCCCATCGCTTCATGTGTCCCTGGTACTTTTGCATGTAATTTTAAGGCAAGTCGAGTTATTACAATGAGGCGGTTAGTTTGTCGTCAACCTCCAGACGACTCATGCATCCCTGGTACTTGTGATCACACAATACAAGGGTAGCCTTGTTTTTTAAATGGATTGACTGCCTTTATGACTTAGGTACGGTCAGCAGCACGTCAAGTTAAACACTTGCAGTGCGATATGAGTCCTTATGCGAACGACATAAGGGCGGTGCAAAGTCCAAAGTGTTGTGATTCGAATCAGTCGGCGACCTCTCATCGCTTCATGTGTCCCTGGTACTTTTGCATGTAATTTTAAGGCAAGTCGAGTTATTACAATGAGGCGGTTAGTTTGTCGTCAACCTCCAGACGACTCATGCATCCCTGGTACTTGTGATCACACAATACTAGGGTAGCCTTGTTTTTTAAATGGATTGACTGCCTTTATGACTTAGGTACGTACGGTCAGCAGCACGTCAAGTTAAACACTTGCAGTGCGATATGAGTCCTTATGCGAACGACATAAGGGCGGTGCAAAGTCCAAAGTGTTGTGATTCGAATCAGTCGGCGACCTCCCATCGCTTCATGTGTCCCTGGTACTTTTGCATGTAATTCTAAGGCAAGTTGAGTTTACTTAGTTTGTTGTCAACCTCCAGACGACTCATGCATCCCTGGTACTCGTGATCACACAATACTAGGGTAGCGTAGTTTTTAAAATGGATCGACTGCCTTTATGACTTAGGTACGTTCAGCAGCACTTCGAGGTGAACATACGTCAGAGGGCACTTACCCAGTTACCGGAGGCTAAGAGGTTGATACAACAGAAAAATTCATCGCCTACGATAACTTGTTAGCTCAGTTGGAAGAGCAGCACGCGCGATACGTGAAGGCCGTGATTTCGAATCCAGCAAGGGGAGCAGACATTTTTATGTTTCTTAAAAATATTTGAATTCCGCTAGTGCGTCGTGAAGTTGACATGTAAAGAACTCGAGTCATTGAGAACTACATTTTGAGCTCGACTGGCAAATTGCACGACTCGCTTCATTACAATAGACTCCCAAGACTAGAGGACTTACTTTTGATCGCACCAGAGAACTAGAGAGTTTCACCTTTGGAATTCCTTTTTGAATCAGGTAACGAAATGTTACTATAAACTTTTGTGGGAAGTATAATCATAATGCGTATAAAGATAAAGCCTTAATTAAAAGGAAAAATCATATTAATCTTCATGAAAAATTAAGTTTGATCATCAAAATATAATAATACACGGGCCTAAGCCAAGTGTATATTAATTTGTTATTATAATTATTATTCCAATAATATGTAAGCCACAGGAAAAAATACACAAGGTAAATAAAAAACAAAATTTATCTGATGACCCACATATAAGTTTTATATAAAGACCACTATAATTTGCAATCATTATAAATGAACCTTAATAAGCTAACTCTTTTGAGACTCGAACGTTTTAAAGACTCGAACTCTATTTAAGATTAGAACTCTTTTTAAGAAGAAGACTCGAGTTCTAAGCGAGGTAGGCGAGGTTCATAGCGATTTATCGCTCCAACTGGAGCAGCCCGACTGGTGAAATACCTCCACCTTACAGAAGACCGCAGCCAAATAACAATCACTTCTGTGTTGTTGTGTTCCTGCGTGTGAGTAAGGTTTACAAAGCTCCTGGGGGGTGCTACATTAGTAGCAGGGGTCAAGCCTTCAAGGTAAAGTACGACAAGGCCAGTAACAGCTTTATTATGCTGTACTTGTCGCCCTTAAGCTAGGACCTCATCACCACTAACATCAGGTGGGATGACGTCAATCTCGAAGTGTAATGTAAAAGAAATACCGCTCGAGTCTTTATCAAAAGCACGATTCGACTCGAAACTTCGAGTTTAATTAGTTCACCGAGTCATGTAAAATTAAGCCGAGTCTATCGAATTAGGACTCGAAAGACTCGAGTTTTTTACGACTCTAGAGCAAAGTTTTAATAAAAAATAATTTTAAAAAAGTACTTGGTTGATCAATTGATTGTTTGACTCAGTATTAAATACGTTTTGTTCGCAATCACCTTTGATACGTGGTAACATGATAACAATACCTATTGTATTATCGTGGTCAGTGGTCGAGGACCTAACTATTGTCAGATAAGTACGTAGTAAATAATAATTTAACCGCAATTTTATCTATGTGTCATAGTATATTATACATCATATAAATTTTTATCTATATATGTCATAGTATTAAAAGTTGTCTTTTGAGAAAAGGAAACTACAAAGTAGACTATATTAATGACAAAGATGTGTGGATGACTATGTAACTAGTATGTTGCATTAAATTTTTACTTATCTATACTAGCTTTCCGCCCGCGGCTTCGCCCGCGTAGAATCTATCTAATGCGAAAGTAACTCTGTCTGTCTGTCTGTCTGTCTGTGTGTCTGTTACGCTTTCCTGCTTAAACCTCTCAACCTATTTCGATGAAATTTGGTATAGGTATACGTTGAATCTCAAGAACGGACATAGGCTACTTTTTATTAGAAAATAAGGGGGGAGGGGGGTAATACCACCTTTGGAAGTTTATATGGAAAAATGTTTATTTTTGAAGTTAGAGATATGAAATTTGGCACAAATATAGCTCGAAACTTGGATTAAACTATAGACTACTTTTTGTTTCGAATATTAGGGGAGAAAGGGGTAAAACCGACCATAAAAGGATGAAGTCCACGCGAACGAAGTCGCGGGCACAGCTAGTTCGGTTATATTGCGGAGACCTGTATCACGGGTAAGAGAAACCCGTGATACAGGTAAACTATTCTATTCATGTGTTTAATGTAAACTTATGCCCGGTTCCAATATTTTACGATTTGTAATTTGTTAAAAATGACTATCGGCTTATCTACGAGGCGTTAATTCTAATTTTAAACTTACTGTTTCAGTAGCTTCATCTTCATTTTCATTTTCTTCACAGATGTCGAAATAGTTTGCACACTCACCTGTAAGATAGAAAAATGGAGAATTAATGATCATATCTTCATGACATGTTAGCTTATTAGTTAAGTAATCATTTGATATTTTTATTTTTTAATTTAAAGCATAGTTAGTATTTTATTTTTGCAAAATAAATTTTAGTTTTTTTATCTGTGGAACAAAAGAACCGAAACGGAAACCACCATTGCAATTCGGAAATGACAGCTGTCGGCGAAAATTACACAGGGCAACAATGATTTGGTTTCAAGCAAACCAATTGCTGTTTTAAACTTAAACCGGCGTAGGGAAGCCGAAACTGGCTATAAAATACGTCTATCACCTATAGTTTCTGAGATATTTCACTTAAAAATCTTAAAAACTGTTTTTTTGGGTCTACTTTAAACAGGTTTAACTATTTAACTAATTATTTTTGGCTATTTTAAATATATGCCAAAGGAAGCAAAGACCCTTGCCATGGAATTCATATTAGGTTTATTTATAAATTTAGTATAATTGAAAAAATATTTAAGTTGTCCTCAGCGGTATTATTTTTCATACAATTTATTAGTATCATTCTATATGGAAAAAAATGTTTCAGTGAGAATCAAGAATTCTTCACAAATAATATTACTAAACTGATAATTTAAATTATATTGGAAATAAGAGAAGTATTTCTTTATTTTGTAATATTCAATTATAAAATAAATTTGCTCGAAACTGTCTACAGACCATGGTAAAGTTCCTAAAATTATTGAATTTTGTTTTTTTGATGCAAGATTACCATAAATTTCGAGGTGTTAGAAAAAAAATAAAACTAGATTTATGTACAGCAGACAAATAGCTACAATTACCGTCAACTCGCTTTAAAGCAACATGCAAAACATAAAATTTTGTTGCCTTGTGATTTATTTTAATGTGGCGAAACAATGATTATTTTACCGATTAAATTGAATTATTGTGTCTCTTACCGTATTAAGAATTTATTTAAACATTTTCCGTTTATCTAAATTAAGTCGTTCCTATGCGTATCAGTTCGTTTTCTAGAACGTTGACGTCATAATTGCAACAGTGACGTGACTGAGCGTTTTCGCGCGCTTTTTGAATGTGTTACACAAAATATTATTTTTCTCTGGTTATTTACATTTTTTCCAGATAAACTGACCAAAAATTGAACGGGCTAACATTTTACAATACTTTTTCAAAAACTGTCAAGTAGCCAATTGTACTCTGTACTTTATAAGAATAATATAGGACATCAAAATATTTTATTTTGCATAATTTGCTTTGGCTTCAAGAGAGGTGGGGCATAGCGATTTATCGCTCGAACTGGAGCAGCCCGACTGGTGAAATACCTCCACCTTACAGAAGACCGCAGCCAAATAACAATCACTTCGGTGTTGTTGTGTTACTGCGTGTGAGTAAGGTTTCCAAAAATATTTCTAGCGGAATCATATTTTTCGTTAACTGAAATTTATCGATTAAAATTGAATCGATGTCGCCACTCGCCTCGCCAGCGCCACTTAAGTAAGATAGCCACCTGAGATAGTAATTTAATAAACATAACAAAAAGCAATAATATATTTATACACAAATATAATACTAAAGAAAAATAAATTGTACTTTATTTTTATACTGTATACTTTTTTTTACCTATAATAACCAATGTTCTTTAAATTATAAAAAAAGGTGGCAATCCTAGGTGCAAGAAAATACAAATGAAGTTTTCCGTATATTAATATGTATGGATGATACATAAAACTATAAAAAATAATAATAATAATAATAATTAAAAAATAAAAAAAAATCGCACAAAACTCCGTCAGCATCTACTATTTCCTCTACCTAAAGGTTGTCTGGAACAGATCGCTTCCTAACGATAAGACCGCCTAAATTGTACTATGATAAATTTACAAGGGTGGATCGAAAAGTTCGCGGCCTAACACATAAATACTTGAACTATTTTAATGTAACTAACCTCATTCGATTTGTTTACTCTCTGGTTGTCACATTGTAAAATTCCATTCTAACAGCATCATCTGTTTTTAAAGAATGGAGAAAGTCGAGCAACGTGCGACCATCAAATACCTACTACTAATACTTGGAAAGAGCAGCACGCGCGATACGTGAAGGTCGTGGATTCGATTCCCGCACCGCAAGAGGAGATAAAATTTTTCTGTTTCTAATATTTAAAGTTCGCTAGTTCCGTATCCCTACTAATATTATAAATGCGAAAGTAACTCTGTCTGTCTGTGTGTCTGTTACGCTTTCCTGCTTAAACCTCTCAAACGATTTTGATGAAATTTGGTATAGGTATACGTTGAATCTCAAGAACGGACATAGGCTTTTTATTAGAAAATAAGGGGGGGAGGGGGGTAATACCACCTTTGGAAGTTTATATGGGAAAATGTTTTTTTTTGAAGTTAGAGATATGAAATTTGGCACAAATATAGCTCGAAACTTGGATTAAAATATAGACTACTTTTTGTTTCGAATATTAGGGGGAAAGGGGTAAAACCGACCATAAAAGGATGTAGTCCACGCGAACGAAGTCGCGGGCACAGCTAGTAAAAAATTAACAAAATTAATTTTATTTTTCCACGTAATCTCCACTTAGCTCAATGCAGCTATATTTGTGCCGACTTTCATATCTCTAACTTAAAAAATAAACATTTTCCCATATAAACTTTCAAAGGTGGCATTACCCCTTACTTTCTAACAAAAAGTAGCCTATGTCCGTTCTTGAGGTTCAACGTATACCTATGCCAAATTTCATCAAAATCGGTTGAGAGTTTAAGCGGTAAAGCGTAACAGACAGACAGAGTTACTTTCGCATTTATAATATTAGTAGGGATTTTGTTTTCTTGCTGAGGCCGCGAACTATTCAATCCACTCTCGTATCTGTAATACCAATTTCTGTTAAGTTTTTGTGCAATAAAGCATATATCTATCTTGACAGTATTCCTCTGGATATGCATTTAGAGGTTTAAGACAACGGAACTGAAATGTTATCAAATTAATTCCAAACACCCCCAACCTACCCCAAGGGTGGAAGTCTAACCCAGACCTAGGTCAACGTGCAGACTACAAAGGAACGGGTGTGTTCGATATTTACACTAAACTACTGTTTTATTTGTCTGTCTATGTGTTCAATCTACTACTGAGAGGTACTGAAATTGTGATTGTGTGACCTCTCGTCACATCTGTATAATAAATGTAACAACATTCTGCAAAGTCAAAGTCAAAGTCAATATTTTTTATTCACATAGATTACATTAGTAATACTTATGAATAGTCTCTATATAAAGCAAATGAAGCTACCTCCGGTTCGGAACCTGTAACTAAAGAGAAGATACCGGCAAGAAACTCAGTAGTTTCTTTTACAAATGAAAGCTCAACTTATTACTAATTTTGCACTAAGACACACAGTTAGTTTGTCAATTGCAATTTCACCCACTACACCTTCGCGAATGCAAATCAAAAGTTGTTGCCTGGATTAAAACACTAGACTATAACGAATCAGAATGTTTACTAAAATACTTCAGATAAACAGTTTTGTTTCTCCCAAACACACTTATTTACACAAACAAACACACACATACACACTCACACACCTACACATATATATAAAAAACACACACACACACACAAAATTGTATTGTCCCCTTACTTGTTTTTCAATGTTAGTATTATTGCACATCCAAATTATTTTATTTCGTCTTTAAACGTAGGAAAGTGTTGAGGAAGAGTGGCCTCCTCGGGCACAGGTGCTTATTGCACTTAATAGAGGACAACCCTTGTTTATATCATGTACAAAATGATTTATGATGGAATATATAATTTTTGAATCTAAACTTACGCCGATTCCAATATTTTACGATTCGTTATGTGTCAAAAATGTATCATAAACATCAAATTAGTTTAAAGTAATGAGATTATTTTATGGTTTGATTATATGAGTTACAAGTTACAATTACGATTAAGTATATAAAAAAGGTTAAGAATATTATCACAAAATTCACTTTTCTAAGTTTTGGTTTGGTGTTTTAAATATTTATTTGACTGTTTTCAGTACAAAAACACATTATATATCACTAGTGAGACTATAAAAATGGCTAATTGTGATTGAAAACATATTCAAAGTAAGGCGACAGTAAAAAGGTCATGATTTTTATAAAAAAGTACAAAAAAGATTTTTTTCGATTTTTTTTGCAATTATCGCTCTCTCCCCGCCACGTCCGCTCGCCGCGACGCGTGGGTACAGACTGAGCTATCCGATCAGCTGTTCACTTCGCACCTCCCCTCCACAGGTTGTCTAGACAGGGGGACAGATTGAGAGGTCTATGCACTTTCTGTTTATATCATGTACAAAATGACTTATGATGAAATAAATAATTTTTGAATCTAAACTTACGCCGATTCCAATATTTTACGATTCGTTTTGTGTCAAAAATGACTAGATACATTTTTCTACAAGGCGTTAATTCTAATTTCAAATTTACTTTCCATATCAGCTGTCATCAGTGGTCGGTCGGTCTTTAGCTTACGCCTGGTATAATTTATTACCGTTTATCGTTTTTCAAATATGGGAACCGTGGATTAATGGTTTGACGACCTCCGTAGCCGAGAGGCGAGCGTGCCGGACTTCGGCGTCACGTTATCTCTGAGCTCAATATGGGAAACGGCCTTTTCTATATTGTCTCGGGTCTGGGTGTTGTGGTACCGTCGTTGTTTCTGATTTCTGTAACACAGGTGCTTAAGCTACTTACCACAGAATCAGAACTATGTATGTGATGTTGTCCAATATTTATTTATTTATTACTAGCTGTGCCCGCGACTTCGTTCGCGTGGACTACATCCTTTTATGGTCGGTTTTACCCCTTTCTCCCCTAATATTCGAAACAAAAAGTAGTCTGTATTTTAATCCAAGTTTCGAGCTATATTTGTGCCAAATTTCATATCTAACTTCAAAAATAAACATTTTTCCATATAAACTTCCAAAGGTGGTATTACCCCCCTCCCCCCCCTTATTTTCTAATAAAAAGTAGCCTATGTCCGTTCTTGAGATTCCACGTATACCTATACCAAATTTCATCAAAATCGGTTGAGAGGTTTAAGCAGGAAAGCGTAACAGGCACACAGACAGACAGACAGAGTTACTTTCGCATTTATAATATTAGTAGGGATGGTAAGTATAAACGTCAGACTACGCAAGTCATTACAAAGCAATCTTTCGAGCAGGTACCAGGAATTTATAACAATGCAAGAAATATTTTTACAAAAAGTAGTATTCTGAAAATACAACTGGAGGACTTTTACATACAAAACTAATGAATCGATTTTGATTAATATACATAGATTAATTCGAAAGATCATATTAGATACTAGAAACACAAACAGACAAACAGATATATGGATACATCAAATATTAAAAAATCCTTAATTATTCTGGCCTAAGTAGCAAATCAATCTTCCGACCAGGTACCAGGAGCGCATAACAGTGCAAGAACTCTTTTGAAAATTCAATTGGAGGAGCGAATTATGAAGCTCGGATTTCGAGTTATGTGTACGCAAGTCTAGCCTTTTGTAGTCTGAACGTTGACCTAGGTCTGAAAAGTCTAGCTCCCGTCTAGACGAAAGGTTCCGTCGAGCAGTCAAAATTTAGACACACTATGAAATTTGTACCGCTCTTTAATCAGCATAAGAATCAAAACCGAATTATTTATGTGACGTACTTAAAATACACTTAAGTATCTACACTCTTAAAAAAAAGAGGAAAGATTTGTATTTTTGTTTGTAAGGAACATAAAAAGATATAATCGATGATACCATTTCCAACCTTTATCCAATTTAGTCGATTGTAATCCATAGTCATGTACAATAGACAGTATCGATATCATGTTTCGAAGCAATACTATCATTGTAATCGATAATATCGATCTAATCGATTTTAATTGACATATCGACTAAGATAGTATTGCTGGTATGTTAAGGTTAAGTAGCATACTTTGTTGATGATGTGGTAATGAGTTCCTGGCTTAAGGGCGGAAAGTATAGCATAGTAAAACTGTTACTGGACTTGTCGCCCTTACTTTGAAGGCTTGACCCCTGCTACTAATGTAGCACCCCCCAAGAGCTCTGGAAACCCTACTCACACGCAGGAACACAACAACACAGGAGTGATTGTTATTTGGCTGCGGTCTTCTATAAGGCGGAGGTATTTCACCGGTCGGGCTACTCCAGTCCGAGCGATAAATTGCCCTGCCCTGCCTCTCATAATAATATGTCGCTTTGGTAATAAAAATAAAGATACATATTATATAACTTTTTTGTAAATTGTGCCCCTGTTCTACAGAGGATATTTAAATTATAAACGAAAATATATCTAAAAATAATTGCAGATTAATCGATGGCAATAAAATAATCGCCAGTTTTGGATTCCAGTTTCAATTTAGTCGATGGCATTGCCAATCTGAGCATTTATAAACTTCGTACTGATTCTGTCCACATTTCCCACTGATTCTTCGCTCCTATTGGCCGCAGCGTGATGTTATATAGCCTAAAGCCTTCCTCGATAAATGATAGTCCATCACAAAAATATTTTTTTAATTCGAACCAGTAGTTCCCGAGATTAGAGCGTTCAAACATACTCTTCAGTTTTATATTATTAGTAAATAAAATAATAAATAAATACTGTACAACATCACATACATTGCTCTGATTCTGTGGTAAGTAGCTTAAGCACTTGTGTCACAGAAATCAGAAACAACGACGGTACCACAACACCCAGACCCGAGACAATATAGAAAATTCGTTTCCCATATTGATCCGACCGGGGATCGAACCCGGGACCTCAGAGATGGCGCGACGCCAAAGTCCGGCTCGCCTCTCGGCTACGAAGCTCGTCAACCGATATCGATAGTATCGATAGTCTTATCGATTTTAAGAGCGGACATAATCGATTCATAATCGATGATTAAATAATCGATTATCCGGCAACACTATTATATTCTAAGTAAGTTATACAAAAGGCAGCTTAGACCTTGGTGAGTTTGCTTCAAGGTTTTAATGCGTGGGTGATTAGGCTCATTGGGAAACTGTGTTCTTAAAGCATGAGTTAAATCATGAGATTTTGTTTTAAAGTGTAAAATAACGGTTCCGTTTTTTGGCATTCGCCTGCGGAACCCTAAAAAACATATTACACTGGCCGCAGTACTCCTAAAAATTAAATTAATCTAAATCTTTATAAGTACTCAACCCAGGGCCTAAACTATGTATGTATACATGAAATTTGGCAAATGCTTTATTAGTGTAGTGTACTTTGACCCCTTGTTTCACCCCCCAGCGGTCCCGGCGAACTTCGTTTCGACTTAGTGAATTTTTCCCGCTTTTCTGTTGAAATTTTTCAAATTTTACCAAGGATCCCTAATTTTGTAGCCTATGTCAAATTGGAAGAATGTAGCATTCGGATTTAAGCGAAACATGGTACAATTATAAAGAGCAAAGACAAACATACAAAAATAGGTACAAACTATTTTGTATGTTTGTAATGAATAGGCTCAAAAAGTACTGGGCAGATTTAAAAAATTCTTTCACCAATATAATGCTTCATTCTTCCAATTTGACATAGACTACAAAATTAGGGATAGGTAAAATTTGAAAAATTTCAACAGAAAAGCGGGAAAAATTCTCTAAGGCGAAACAAAGTTCGCCGGGACCGCTAGTCAGTAATTAATTAAAATACTTACTAGCTCCAAAAAGGCAAAACATTACGATTAATTAATACACAACTTTATTGCCAAAAAATATCACAACACATTTACTTATTATCACAGGTACACACAGCTCTCTCATTTATTAAAGTAATTGAATTAATAATTAAATGGCTACGATTCACTTTACTAATTATATTTGAGTAAACATCAAATTAGTTTAAAGTAATGAGATTATTTTATGGTTTGATTATATGAGTTACAAGTTACAATTACGATTAAGTACAAAAAAAAGGTTAAGAATATTATCACAAAATTCACTTTTCTATGTTTTGAATTGGTGTTTTAAATATTAATTTGACTGTTTTCATTACAAAAACACACTATATATCACTAATGGGACTATAAAAATGGCTGATTGTGATTGAAAACATATTCAAAGTAATGCGACAGTAAAGAGGTCATGATTTTTATAAAAAAGTACAAAATTGTTTTTTTTTCGATTTTTTTTTGCAATTATCGCTCTCTCCCCGCCACGTCCGCTCGCCGCGACGCGTGGGTACAGACTGAGCTATCCGATCAGCTGTTCACTTCGCACCTCCCCTCCACAGGTTGTCTAGACAGGGGGACAGATTGAGAGGTCTATGCACTTTCGAATCTCGATTCCTAGACGGTGTTATGACTTTTTTATTTTATATTTTTCAATCTTAGGGCGTAAACTTGCGAGGTTCAATACGAGAGTCGATTTATTTATTTTTTCTCCCCTGTTACCGCACCCATATACAAACTATCTGCATGACCTAAGGGTTGACTGGTAGAGAATGCCCCTAGCATTAAGTCCACCTGTTGTACTTATATGTGCAATAAAGTTTTTTAAATTAAATTAATGTTAAATTTTTCATGAATACTTTATGTACAATTCTTGGCCTGCGTCTAAAAAATATCTTCTAATGTTTGATTCTGTTTTAAAGATCAGTATATAATTACATTATTCCGTCTATACGGATGTTACAGAATTACAAATAAATAAATAAAATAAATGCGCCAGACAATCACACCAATCACCTGGTCTCAAACTAAGGTTTACCCTTGTACTATGAGTACCAGACGACGTATAATAACTGGGGGCGTCATCCCAGCACACCCAGACTCAAGTCAATTTAGAAAAGTTCGTTCTCCAAATTGACCCGACCGGGAATCGAACCCGGAACCTTTCGCGCTTTGGCCGCTTACCTTAGCCACTGCGCCACCGAGGTCGTCAATAACCCACCGTCGTAATAACATAAATATAAAAAAAAACTTTATTCAAGTAGGTTACATTTATAACGCTTTTGAATCGTCATTGAATACAATGCAAAGTGATTCTACTGTCGGTTAGGAACCTATATGTACAGAGAAGACACCGGTAAGAAACTCAGCAGATCAGTTACAGTAGCAGTATCTAACTTATTGCTATGTGTCACTTTGGACGAAGAAACATTAAGTACTTATTATTGAGAGGTAAGCTGGAGCAGACCAGTCCCCGGCGGTGGCACCTGTTCACAAGCATGACGTATGTGCCAGCCATCGCTACACTCAACCATATTGAAAGGAATGTAACTGCCTTTATAGTGTTTTGAAGTATCAGGCTCCTAAACCGTCGAAGGTTCAAAAAGCGCCATGTTCTATCGTGAAGTGGTATCAATTCTCATCTAAAGGAACACTGGCAAGTAGACTTCGGAAAATAAGCCATTCAAAAAAAAAAGAAGAGTCCCAATTTCCTTTCGAGGTGCCCAATAATAAAAACTTATTTTCATCATCACTTTCCTTATTACTTTCTTTACTATGTTGTTTCAAAAGTTTTTTCTAATAATCGTAACAGTTTTTCATGTAGGTTGGTTTGTAACATTTTTCTTTATAATAACTAAAAAAGTTCTTTAATAAGTTTTGGACATGTTAGAACTTGTCCAATTACATTTAATGTTGGTAAATAATTTCTTCGTATCTAGGGTTGCCAACATGTAATTTTATTTTTATATTGTACTAGCGGTCCCGGCGAACTTCGTTTCGCCTTAGAGAATGTTTCCCGCTTTTCTGTTGAAATTTTACCAAGGATCCCTAATTTTGTAGCCTATGTCAAATTGGAAGAATGTAGCATTCTATTGGTGAAATAATTTTTTAAATCAGCCCAGTATTTTTTGAGCCTATTCATTACAAACATACAAAAATAGGTACAAATCTTTCCTCTTATTCTTTCTCTATTAGTGTAGACTTCAAACTTGACCTTATTTTAAGTGGTAACGAGGTCCTATATAGCTTACGCATAGCGATTTCTCGCTGAAACTGGAGCAGCCCGACTGGTGAATACTTTTTTTTTTAACAAAGGTAAGTACATTGATGTACTGTACCGTCACCCGAGGGAAGTGACGGCGTGTGTGGGACTCCCCTGAGAAGGGCAGGACTACCCAATAAAACCCCCCGATTGGACCTTATCGCCGTAAGTGGTGATGCTATGGGAAACTCGGCTCACCCATAACTACCACAGGACCACCGGCAAACTAATGGTGAAACACCTCCACCTTACAGAAGACCGCAGCCAAATAACAATCACTTCTGTGTTGTTGTGTTCCTGCGTGTGAGTTAGGTTTCCAGAGCTCCTGGGGGTGCTACATTAGTAGCAGGGGTCAAGCCTTCAAGGTAAGAGCGACAAGTCCAGTAACAGATTGATTATGCTGTTGTCGCTAAGCTAGTACCTCATTACTACTTAACATCAGGTGGGATGGGGTCAATCTAATTTTTCTAAATGGGTTTGGTGTGGCACACGGACCTTTGTCCATCTGAACGTGTCTCGTATACATTGACGTATTAACGGTAATGACTTTTGGTTTCATTAGTATGTTAGTTTACTTATTTTCGGGAATTTTTATGCAAAATGGACGCGAACTGGGCGATGGACGCGAACAGGCGAACTTACCCGACTTTGACTTAAATTTAGGTAAGTACCTACTTTAAATGAACTACAAACAAATTAACCTACTTGGTGGTTAATGGCAAGACAGATTTTTATCAAATGGTCCCTCATCATGACTATAAGGTTAAAAACCACTGATCTAAATGAAACTATACTCGTACAGATAGAACATTCGTAAACTCACTTTCCATGTCATTGACATAAGAGTTTAAATTGAACTGCAAGCATTTACTTTGAAGTGCAGCGTTCGTACATCGTAGCTTTATTATGCTGTACTTGTCGCTAAGCTAGTACCTCATTACTACTTAACATCAGGTGGGATGAGGTCAATCTTGAAGTGCAATATTAAAAAAACACAGTGTTCTTGGCACAGTCCTTATCACGTGCGCATAAGATCTAATTTTCATCGGCAAGTGTTTACCTCGACTTCCTATAACTCGTGAATCATTTTATTCCGAGGTACTTGACCTAACTGTCTTTGTGTGGTTGTTATGGCTGTCAAAAAAGTTTGAAGTATCAATTTGTATATTGCCTCGGCTTCGCACGAATACAAGTAAATATAAATTAAGTTTTCGGCTTTTTTTTCATATTACACTTCAAGATTGACCTCATCCCATCTGATGTTAAGTAGTAATGAGGTCCTAGCTTAGCGACAAGTACAGCATAATAAATCTGTTACTGGACTTGTCGCCCTTACCATGCAGGCTTGACCCCTGCTACTAATGTAGCACCCCCAGGAGCTCTGTAAACCTTACTCACGCGCATGAACACAACAACACAGAAGTGATTGTTATTTGGCTGCTGTCTTCTGTAAGGTGGAGGTGTTTCACCAGTCGGGCTGCTCCAGTTCGAGCGATAAATCGCTATACCCTACCTCTCTTTGTTGTCTACATTTCTAGTGGGAACCTTATACTCAGGTTGTCGTACCAAGATCAAGGTTATTTGGCACACGACTTTTTCCTAATATTTTTTGCACCACTGACGTTTTTGGCATCAAATCGTGCGCCCACGCATCAAGAAATAAGCCGAGGTTACGCACCTCTGTTTATACGAGGAAAACATTTGAAGGGTTAAAAGTGGATATCGTCAGGGATAGTGCAATAACGAGTAAGGGGCCGTCCATATATTACGTCATTCTAAATTAGGGGGGGGGGGTTGGTCTGCGGATGACGATAAATGATTGATAGGGGGGGGGGGTTGTTCCGAAATTGACGTCATTCTTATTTATTTATAGTTTATTGTTCACGTACAAAAAGATTATTTCTAAAAATAAATTTCTTCCAGCACACCTAGTAAGTAAGACTGCAAATGTGAGAGGCGGCTAAGGCGCGTACAATACTAAAATAACTCATAAAACATACATAGATGTACACAAATACAGTAATAACTACAGATAAAAACTCTAACAATAATATTACATATAATACTAGCAGCCCGCCCCGGCTTCGCCCGTGGTACTTACATGTATTATACATATAAACCTTCCTTAAGAATCACTCTAGCTATTAAAAAAAAAACGCATCAAAATCCGTTGCGTAGTTTTAAAGATCTAAGCATACATAGGGACAGACAGCGAAAGCGACTTTGTTTTATACTATGTATTGATAATCAATTTTGTTAAACTGGTAATGACGTCAATTTTGGGAGAAGGGGGGGGGTCATTAAGAAATGACGATAGGATGATTGTAGGGGGGGGGGGGTCTAAAATCTGAAAAAACCGATGACGTAATTCATGGACGGCCCCTAAGTAGATTTGTCAGTAAGTTCTAATTTAGATTGAAATAATATGAAATAACAAACAAAACTAATCTTTATATCAAACTAGCTGTGCCCGCGACTTCGTTCGCGTGGACTACATCCTTTCATGGTAGGTTTTACCCCCCTTATTTTGTAACAAAAAGTAGCCTATGTCCGTTCTTGAGGTTCAACGAATACCTATACCAAATTTCATCAAAATCGGTTGAGAGGTTTAAGCGGGAAAGCGTAACAGACAGAGTTACTTTCGCATTTCTGATATTAGTAGGGATATTAGATACGAGTTAATGCACTATGCGACGATATGGGTTGTTTCGGTCCCGATAATGTGAGCGGATAATCGATTAATTATATCGATCAATCGATTGTGTCAATATAAAAACCGATAAGACTGTCGATAGCATCGTTAAAATCGATCACATCGATTACATATTCATTTGACGATAATACCAATTAAACGATTCCAGCCATCGCCTCAATTCTTAAGAGCGAAACTCCCGTTCTAATTATACAGCTTCCTTCTTAAAAGAAAATCTTTGCTAAAACCAAAACAGGACGTGCGAATCTCGACTCTATCTTTTCACACATAAGAATCACCTCCAAGGGTACAGAGCATTACTCCCTTTTCTTAAATTGCATTGTTTACGACTAAGTGCAACGTTCTGTGGATGTACGATCGCTGCACTTCAAGGTAAGTGCTTGCAATTCGATTTTAAATCTTATATCAATGCCATAAGGGCCATGGAAAGTGAGTTTTCGAATGTTCTGTCTGTATAGTTTCATTTAGATCAGTGGTTTTTAACCTTATAGTCATGACTAGCTGTGCCCGCGACTTCGTTCGCGTGGACTACATCCTTTCATGGTCGGTTTTACCCCTTTCTCCCCTAATATTCGAAACAAAAAGTAGTCTATGTTTTAATCCAAGTTTCGAGCTATATTTGTGCCAAATTTCATATCTCTAACTTCAAAAGTAAACATTTTTCCATATAAACTTTCAAAGGTGGTATTACCCCCCTCCCCCCCTTATTTTCTAATAAAAAGTAGCCTATGTCCGTTCTTGTGATTCAACGTATACCTATACCAAATTTCATTAAAATCGGTTGAGAGGTTTAAGCAGGAAAGCGTAACAGACAGACAGACAGAGTTACTTTCGCATTTATAATATTAGTAGGGATGAGGGACCATTTGATAAAATTCTGTCTTGCCATTGACCACCAAGTATTATTCGTTTGTGTAGGTACCTAAATGTACATCAAAGTCAAATTCAATATTTTTTATTCACATAGATTACATTAGTAATACTTATGAATAGTATCTATATAAAACAAATGAAGCTACCTAAGATAAGCTAAGCTAAGCTATAGATATTTTAAGAGAGGGCACAGCGATTTATCGTTCGAACTGGAGCAGCCCGACTGGTGAAATACCTCCACCTTACAGAAGACCGCAGCCAAATAACAATTACTTCTGTGTTGTTGTGTAGGGGTGCTACATTAGTAGCAGGGGTCAAGCTTTCAAGGTAAGGGCGACAAGTCCAGTAACAGATTTATTATGCTGTAATACTCACCTTTAAGCTAGGACCTCATTACCTCTTAACATCAGGTGGGATGAGGTCAATCTTGAAGTGTAAAATAAAAAAAAATATTAACACTGTCAAGTAGCCAATTCTGAATTTTGTTTCTAGTAGGCCAAGCATGCGTCTCGCGAGTAACTTTTGTCGCGCTCTTATGAAAATCAATACATCAACTGCTGATTGGCTGTAAATACGAGTACGGTGTACTATCACCAGGGTTGCCAATCTGTGGGGAATTCCCCAAACTGCGGGGAATCTCAAGTTGGTTGGGGATTAATTGGGGATTGGCATTATGTGGGGAAAATGCGGGGATTTTGACATCATATTCTCATCGTAAAATATTTCGTCGTTTATTATCGATAACAACATTTTATGAATAATTAAGTATGGCTCAAGTACTTATGATATGACGGTCTCGTAACGAAAAATAAAAAAACCGGTAATTGGCTACTTGACAGTGTTAAGAATAAAATATGAAAAGTGTTAGATATGTTAGCTTATTAGTAAAGTAATATTTTTACATTTTTATTTTATAATTAAAAGCATAGTTAGTATTTTAATTTTGCAAAATAAATTTTACTTTTTTTATCTGTGGAACAAAAGAACCGAAACGGAAACCACCATTGCACTTCGGAAATGACAGCTGTCGGCGAAAATAATTTATTTTAATGTGGCGAAACAATGATTATTTTACCGATTAAATTGACTTATTGTGTCTGTAATCGTATTAAGAATTGATTGAAACATTTTCCGTTTATCTAAATGAAGTCGTTCCTATGCGTATCGGTTCGTTGTCTACAACGTTGACGTCATAATTTCAACAGTGACATGACTTGGCGTTTTTGCGCGCTTTTTAAATGTGTTACACAAAATCTTATTTTTCTCTGGTTATTTACATTTTTTCCAGAGTAATCGAATTGCTTGGGATATAAAATGAACGGGCGCACATTTTGCAATACTTTTTCAAAAACTGTCAAGTAGCCAATTGCACATCTCTATTTATGGCACATCTAGTTTGTCAGTAGTCTGTCTTGTCTTGTCTATAATCAGGGGATTCCCTTTTTCTTCTTAATTAAATGTTTTGTTTTGTGACTGATAAATTAATGATTGAACATGTAATGCATGCATTGGCTTCGTTCGTTGTTGTTTGTAGTTTATTAGTAGATCCAAGTTTAAAAAAGTTGTGTTTGTTTCTGTCCCAAAGTAGTGATTTTAAGAGCATTTTATAAAAAACTTTTGAGGGGAATTTGTGGGGAATCATCAGATCTTTATCCCCAAATTTGGGGAATTTGATCAGGATTTTTGGGGATTTGGATGAATTAGCTTTGGCAACCCTGACTATCACCCAATCAACGGTATGGAAACTTTTATCGTCTGAAGCGAGAAATTTGACGTATTGCTCGTGTATTGCCTAAAGGTGAAATATATTATCCTTGACATTAAATATCTCGTATTCGAAAGTACAACATACAACAAGTCAAGGTTAATACTTGCAATGCAATATTCGGTCTTATGCGCCGGAAATAAGGGTGATGTGAAGTACAAAGTGTGTCTGACTGCTTTTACCTGTACCAGTTTAGTGGGGAAAGGTCCGACCTTGTAGTTTACATATTAAGATATTACAAGTTACCTTTCTATTTTATTATTCTATACTAATATTACAAAGAAATAAAGTTTGTGTGTTTGTTTATTTGTTAAATAGTAAGGGGTAATCTCGGGATCTACTGAACCGAATTAAAAAAATCTTTCACCAATAGAAAGCCACAGTATTGCCGAGTGTCATCCATACTAATATTATAAATGCGAAAGTAACTCTGTCTGTCTGTCTGTCTGTCTGTCTGTCCGTCTGTTACTCTTTCACGCCTAAACGGCTGAACGGATTTTGATGAAATTTGGTATAGGTATACGTTGAATCTCAAGAACGGACATAGGCTACTTTTTATTAGAAAATAAGGGGGGGATGGGGGTAATACCACCTTTGAAAGTTTATATGGAAAAATGTTTATTTTTTAAGTTAGAGATATGAAATTTGGCACAAATATAGCTCGAAACTTGGATTAAAATATAGACTACTTTTTGTTTCGAATATTAGGGGAGAAAGGGGTAAAACCGACCATGAAAGGATGTAGTCCACGCGAACGAAGTCGCGGGCACAGATAGTAGGTTATATAAAAAACGAAACATGAATAGGCTTTCACGTGGTAGTCCGTTTTGCGAAGTGAATCAGAGAAAAAAACGGTCGAATGAAAGCGTTTCTCACGAACGCTGCCTTAACTATCAAAGATATATTTTTGAAAAAAAAACCATACTTTTTTAAATAAAAGTATGTAGTTCTAAACATATTCGGCAGAGGGCACTTACCGGAAGGCTAACGGTTGATACAGCAGAAAAATTATCGCCTACGATAACTTGCGGTTAGCTCAGTTGGTAAGAGCAGCACGCGCGATACGTGAAGGTCGTGGGTTCGATTCCCGCACCACAAGGGGAGATAAAAAAATTCTGTTTCTAATATGGAACGCGGAAGTCTTAAAGTTTATATTAGCTAGTACTTTCGGTACGATCGATATTATTGTTGATAACAATACTTTTGGCCAATTTAACAATACAATATTGATATGAATTGATACTATCGGTAGTTTATCGATAAATACCATCGATATACCTACACTATCGATTCTATGCAAAATTTGTAATAAGTGTAGCTTTCATTTGTAAAAAAACTACTGAGTTTCTTGCCGGTATCTTCTCTTTAGTTATAGGTTCCGAACCGGAGGTAGCTTCATTTGGTTTCTAGAGACTATTCATAAGTATTACTAATGTAATCTATGTAAATTAAAAAATATTGACTTTGACTTTATCGATACACACTTTCGATAGATATTGAGACTATCGATTAATACTATCGTGAGAATCGAATTTACTGAAAGGATTTGGTTGAAATGTGGTAGAAAAAGAGATGATATCCTAGATTACCGTATAGGATAGTTTATATCCCTAAATAACGCAAGCAAAGTCACAAGTGTATAACAAGTGATTTTAGCAACTCTATGTCTAATGTTGAATTGATGCTACGGAACCCTTCGTACACGAGACCGACTCGCACTTGGCCGGTTTTTTTTTATTTTCCAAGCTCCTTAGGATAAATGACGTCACAAAGTTACCAGGCTAGTATAAAAAGCTGGGAGACCCCGTTCACGGGTGCGTCGACCCCGGCGGAGGTCAGTCGCCCGTCATTTTTCAATTCGCTATAGAAAAATTCGCGAATCAACTTCTCTACATGTCATGATGCCCTGGTACTTTTTATTCCGCGACGCTAGAAAATGTTAATTAAATAAGTCAAAGTCAATAATTTAAAAAATATATATATTCATATAGATTACATTAGTAATACTTATGAATAATCAGTCCTTTTAAAAAATAAATGAAGCTTCCTAAATATAAATATTTCATTGCACAAAACATTACGTTAATTGGTTTTGCGGAACCCACAAAACGTAAATTACTTAAAAACATCGAATTATTGCAGTTCATATAAAATCTGACATTTGTAGAATATGGCGTTTTAAACTCGTCTGACGTTTTTTAGAATCTGACATTTATCGACTAAACTGATATACCCCCATCCCCACTTATTTTCAAAACGATAAGTAGTCTATGTCCGTTCTAGAGGTTCAAGGAACACCTATGCCTCATTCCATCAAAATCTGTTCAGTGGTTTAGGCGTAAAAGCCGGACAAACAGACAGACAGAGTTACTTTCGCATTTGTAATATATGTTGGTAACCATTGTATATGTTATATGTTGGTAACCATAGCAACAGTGGGTCATAAGCCCTGGGATTACAGAACTCGATGTCACGTGGACATACTGAGTAGATACAGTGTAGGACGCATGTGCGGTAGTGATGTCCATCGACTAAATACCGGTTATCGACTAAATACCGGTTATCGATAAAACCGATACGTAAAAAGTCCATACCGATACTTTGAAAAACAATCTCGCGTCTTTTTTTTAATTATTATTTATATGAATAAAACAAGCGAAAAAACATATTTTTAGCAGGTACTAGCGCGTCTTGGATTTGAAATTTATGATAATGTATAGTACTACTCGAGCCCTTTTATTTGACACATATTATTGAGGGAGTTGTGTCAAAATATGTAATTCGACATTTTGTGGCGTCGGTCATTTTGTACCGATACGAGTAATCCGCCATTTTGTAGCGGCCACCATCTAGGACCGCTTTCCATCAAACATAGCTAAGAACACTACCAATTTATTTACCTTTTAAACAAAAACAAATAAAAAAGCTGTTTATCCATTTGAGAGCTACGATACGTGAAGCAGTATAAAATAAAATAAAACTATAAAGTAATATTAGAAACAGAAATTTTTTATCTCCCCTTGCGGTGACGGGAATCGAACCCACGACCTTCACGTATCGCGCGTGCTGCTCTTACCAACTGAGCTTACCGCAAGTTATCGTGGGCGATGAAATTTTTCTGCTGTATCAACCGTTAGCCTTCGGTAAGTGCCCTCTGCCGAATATGTTTAGAACTACATACTTATCGGCCCGTGGTATAAAGTAATATATTTAATAACTAGCAGTTGCCCTCGAATTCGCGCGTTAACTCGGGATAAAATGTATCCTTTATGATAATCTAGTATATGTATAATCTCTCCTACCATATTACATCCCAATTTGTTCAGTAGTTTCTCGTGAAAGATTAGAATATAATAGAAAATATCTTTATTCACGTAATCTTTTTCAAAAGCATTTATGAATTGTCAGATTAAGTTAAACTACCGCCGTGTATGCTGATGCTATCGAGAAGAACCGGCAAGAAACTCGATAGTTACTCTTTTCAAAATACCAAAATGAAAACATACAAACGATACAACTCATGCCTAGTGTACGTACATATAAGCTTTCAAGCCCATATATTTTTATTAACATACTAGCTGTGCCCGCGACTTCGTTCGCGTGGACTACATCCTTTCATGGTCGGTTTTACCCCTTTCTCCCCTAATATTCGAAGCAAAAAGTAGTCTACATTTTAATCCAAGTTTCGAGCTATATTTGTGCCAAATTCCATATCTCTAACTTCAAAAATAAACATTTTTCCATATAAATTTTCAAAGGTGGTATTACTCTCATCCCCCCTTATTTTCTAATAAAAAGTAGCCTATGTCCGTTCTTGAGATTCAACGTATACCTATACCAAATTTCATCAAAATCCGTTCAGCCGTTTAGGCGTGAAAGAGTAACAGACGGACAGACAGACAGACAGAGTTACTTTCGCATTTATAATATTAGTAGGGATTCTTCTATTTCATGAGATAACTTTTAATCAGACACTTAAATCTATGCATAGATAACGCAATGATCTTTTCTGGAGGCTTATTAAACATCTTCAGACTTAACCCCACAAAAAATTACTGATTTAATTGGTAGACACAGAATACCATAACACCGTAGCAACAGAACATAGTGATAACAAAACAATGCATTAAACTTTATCGCATTTTAAATATGTCTACGGTAACGGGCCGTAATTAACTAACCAGTTATCATAACTAATGGTTTGTCTTTAACAAATTGCTTTTTAGCAAAAACGATCATGGTAACAATGTATTGTTCCAAGTTTTAAGTTAAATTATGCATTAAAATTATTTTTTCTCACTGTTGAAAGTAGAATCACTTTCCATTGTATTCAATGACGATTCAATATTGTTATAAATATTTGTGTTTGAGAATTCATTCTATTTTTAACCGACTAAAAAAGGAGGAGGTTCTGAATTCACCTTTCTCTCTCAAAATTTTTAATGTAATATATATATGTTTAGGTATATCTACCGATAACCTATCTGATATTATTTAAACTACAGTAGCATTAACACATAAATATAAATAATAATGTAATAAATAAAGCTAAAATAACTTTAATTCCAATGTATATGTTCTGTTTTATTATGTTTATATCAAGGATCGTGTTAGCTTTGTTAAAAAATTAGCGTCCTCTCTCTATTCTAATTTTAAGTTACCACCTTGTAAACACTGAAGATGCAATAAAAATATTGAGTATTGAGTATTGATATTTCCGTCAATTATAGACGGATTACAATTTTTTTAATATTTATTAATGGTATGATACTTACATACAATTACATGTGTTTGCGGTAAATGGTCATAAATTATGTCCTCTATGTATATGAAGTAATTAAATAAGTTTAGAATTTCCGCAATTAATCAGAAATCGATAGTTCAATGCTCGATTTTATCAAGAATCGATTCTAGTATGATCGATTTAAATCGATTAGGAAATCGATTTTTTTAAAGTTAATTTTTCTTTCAATTTATATTTTGCACTGCCGTAGGTACCCGTTTCTCGATATCTACTATTTCCTTCACCTAAAAGAGATTGCTAGAAGCAATAAGACCGCCCTAAATGTACTTAAATATCTCTGTATTATTTATATATAACCAATTTCTGTAAATTTTCTGTGCAATCAATCGTATTTCAATATTCAATATCTTTATTGCAATTCACATGGAGTAAGTTGACATATTATCTTAAGATTAAGTACATGTGACGCCCTGCAGAGGGCGTTGCAATGATTTTATATCTATCTTTTTTTATATTACACTTCAAGATTGACCTCATCCCACCTGATGTTAAGTGGTAATGAGATCCTTTTTTTTTTACTTTACGGGGGGAAATGCTTGATGCACCGTACCGCCACCCCGAGGGAGGGTGACGGCGTGTGTGGGACTCCCACCTACCTACCACCTCGGAATACCCCCTAAAACCCCCCGGTTTGACCCTCATCGCCTAAGTGGCGGCACTATGGGAGATCGGCTCAGCCTTTACTTCCACAGCGCCGCTGGCGGAATAGCCACTTACGTGGCTCCGTCTACTCCCCCCATTGTGTTGGGGGGAAGCCTGGAGAGGGCCGGTCCAAGTGGTAATGAGATCCTAGTTTAAGGGCGACAAGTACAGCATAGTAAATCTGTTACTGGACTTGTAGCCCTTACCTTGAAGGCTTGACCCCTGCTACTAATGTAGCACCCCCCAGGAGCTCTGGAAACCTTACTCACACGCAGGAACACAACAACACCGAAGTGATTGTTATTTGGCTGCGGTCTTCTGTAAGGCGGAGGTTCACCAGTCGGGCTGCTCCAGTTCAAGCGATAAATCGCTATGCCCTACCTCACTTAATATACGTATACGTGTCTATTGCAACAAATAAACATACTATATATCTATTTATGGATTAACAAAGGCACTACGAGTATGCAACAAATTTACATAACAGTAAATAATCTAAGTACACGTCAGGCATACTTTGAATACTGCACCGTTCTTATAAAACGCGCATAAGGTTTAAAATTCAACTGCAAGTGTTTGCCTTGACTGTAGACCGTATTTACAATAACGACAGCTGCACCATGAATGCATAACATGTGCAACCCGATGCAATAATACATGTACATTATTCTAACCACATTTTTACTTCCACGCTCTTACCACATTTCCCACTGATCCTTCGCTTCTATTCGCCGCAGCGTGATGATGATATATAGCCTAAAGCCTTCCTCGATAAATGGTCTATACAAAACAAGTATATTTTTCAATTCGAACCTGTAGTGCCTGAGTTAAGCGTGTTCAAACAAACAAACCTATTCATCAGCTTTATAATAGTATCGATGTAAGTGACATAAGTCAAAGAATTATGAGTTTCAAGCAATAACTACAGAACGATTTTTAAGAGAGGTAGGGTAGCGATTTATCGCTCGAACTGGAGCAGCCCGACTGGTGAAACAACTCCACCTTACAGAAGACCGCAGCCAAATAACGATCACTTCTGTGTTGGTGTGTTCCTGCGTGTGAGTAAGGTTTACAGAGCTCCTGGGGGTGCTACATTAGTAGCAGGGGTCAAGCCTTCAAGGTAAGGGCGACAAGTCCAGTAACAGATTTATTATGCTGTACTTGTCGCTAAGCTAGGACCTCATTACCACTTAACATCAGGTGGGATGAGTTCAATCTTGAAATGCAATGTAAAAAAAAAGTATTTGGACGAAATTTCGTAGGAAGTGAGACGACATACTAGATAAACATATAAGATACTTTTTATCCTGAAATAATATGAGCAAAGTCGCAGACAACAGCTAGTTCATCAAAAGAAGGAAGTTCTATGTTTGACGGGATGCATGATTTTTCCATATATTTTATATATATTTATTAGAAAAAAAAAACAATATTGTCTTTATATTGCACTTCAAAATTGACCTCATCCCACCTGATGTCAAGTGGTAATGATGTCCTAGCTTAAAGACGACAAGTACAGCATAATAAAGCTGTTACTGGACCTGTCGCCCTTACCCTGAAGGCTTGACCCCTGCTACTAATGTAGCACCCCCCAGCAGCTCTGTTAACCTTACTCACACGCAGGAACACAACAAGACAGAAGTGATTGTTATTTGGCTGCGGTCTACTGTAAGGTGGAGCTGTTTCACCAGTCGGGCTGCTCTAGTTCAAGCGATAAATCGCTATGCCCTACCTATCTTAAAAATATATCACATCGTGGTTACCAAAATACAAGAGGTAAACTCGTTATTTCAAACAAAACAAAGTTATTTACGTAACCTCTTATTATTCAAATTGCCGGAATACCAAATTACTTTTGAGGTAAAATTATAATTTGCTTTATGAAAAGCCATAATTCGACTCTTTGAAATTCTGTGTATTTTATGAACGAAATATTTCTTCCACTTTCAGGACACAGGTTGTGTTCAAATAAATCTAGAAGTACTAAGATTATAAATGTGAAGAGTTTGTTTGTTTGTTTGTACGCGCTAAAATCAGGAACTTCTGTGGTTCCGTAACCAATGGGTGGTCCGTCTGACCGTCCGTCTGTCACTAGCCTATATCTTAAGAATGGTGATAGCTAGACAGTTAAATTTTTCACCAGCAGGCCTAGCATACGCAACGCGACTAAATTTAATCGCGCTCTTCTTAACAAACGTTAAAATCTTTTGAAGTCAGTGCCTTAGCTGTTAATTGGCTAAAAATACGAGTGCGGCATGCCATTAGCCAATCAACAGTATCGAAACTTTTGTCGCAGGTAAACGCTGGGCATTTTGACAAAGTATAATATAAAATTTGTGTCTCTATAAAAACTATTGTTGACCTATCCAATGGAACCCTTCATGCGCGAGTCCGACTCGCACTTGGCCGGCTTTTTTGTAAACAATGCACTACAATGAAGCATTATTGTAATGTGACGTCACAACCGTGTATCACTCGCTCCAAACAGGAAACGCGTCATCCTTACACTATGCATCCGTTTAGTTGTCACCGTATTGACATTTATCATGATGAAGTAATTGCAATCACTACTAATATTACAAATGCGAAAGTAACTCTGTCTGTTACGCTTACCTGCTTAAACCTCTCAACCAATTTTGATAAAATTTGGTATAGGTATAGGTACGTTGAATCTCAAGAACGGACATAGGCTAAAGTTGGCACAAATATAGCTCTATTAAAAAATATACTACTTTTTGTTTCGAATATTAGGGAAGATAGGGGTAAAACCGACCATGAGAGGATGAAGTCCACGCGAACGAAGTCGCGGGCACAGCTAGTATTTCATATTTGTACAATAAGTAAATGGTCTTAAATACCTTAAAATACTACTAATAGTATTTTTTCACATAGACGAAGTCGCGGGCACAGGTAGATTCTTAAATACCGTAAATAATGTCGACAAAGTCACTAGTATCAGATAGTACTGTGACTGACAAACAGGACAGAGTTACTTAGCATTTATAATAAGAATACGGACGACCAAGATAATCGCATTAGTCTTAACAATACTGCAAGCATTATATACATATATATTATATACATATTTATGTAACAGGCCGACCGCTTCGTAACACAATTTACATAACAACCACGCAATTAACAGTAAGGTCAGTTGTTTACACATTAAATGTCGCAGCCATATTTAAAAAATATAATTAAAAACAAAAATATTCGAACCAGAGAACAGACTAGTTAGTATTAAGGTTTCTATTCAAACGTTTCAAATCACGACCTTGTGGCTACGCGTTAAGATTAAAGTTTGATTGGACTGTGTTTGTGAGAGAAAAAAATGGCGGACAAAAACCTGAGTATCAAGTGGCTTTTCTTATAACAAAAAATTTTTGTAGCGGAAAGTTCTTTGAACATAACTTTTTGGAGTCTTAATTTTTTTTTGTTGTGGACTTTGAATACTTGCAATTATCAGATTCAGCAACGTACAAATATTACAAAAACAACAATACGTATTTTAAAGAAACAGAAAAATTTCATCTCCCCTTGCGGTGCAGGCACGAACTCACGACCTTCACGTATCGCGCGTGCTGCTCTTCCAACTGAGCTAACCGCAAGTTATCGTAGGCGATGAATTTTTATGCTCTATCAATCCGTTAGCCATCGGTTTCTGTTTTTCTATTATTCAAAGTTCGCAAGTGCAGTGTAAGGCATTATAAAAATTATAAAAAAACAACAATCATCATCATTTCAGCCTGTTACTGTCCACAGTTGAACATAGGCCTCTCCAACCGATTTCCAGCGCGACCGGTCCATTGCCACCTGCATCCAACGAGACCCAGCAATTTGTACTAGGTCGTCGTTCCATCTGGTAGGTGGCCGTCCCGCACTGCGCTTGGTGGTACGTGGTCTCCACTCAAGAACCTTTTTGTCCCATCGACCGTCCGATCTCATCTTCAGCTTACTAATCCTACGGGCTATGTCAGCAACTTTAGTTCGTCTACGGATTTTCTCATTTCTGATTCGGTCACAACAAGACAAAAAAAACAACAATACTTGTCAAAAAAATAATAGTTTAAAAAACTGGAGCGTTTATGTTATCTTTACTCTTTTTAGACTAAACGCTCCACGCTTTCTTTCTTAAATGTCTGAATTATTTTGTAATTTTTAGTGCGAGCTAAAAGCGTGTTTTTTAGTTTTTTAAACTATTATTTTTATTTTCTACTTTTTAGTTTTCTCATGTATCAATAATTATATAATTCTTTTTCGTATCCCATTCAGCAAACCCTTTCATTTAATACCCATATCATAGGGGTGCATTTCAAATAGCCTGTCCGTTATCTTGGACGCCCGCCATATTGGATTTGAATCACGTGACTATATTTTCCGTATTCCTGACAGCAAACCCTTTCTTTTGATACCCATATCATGGAAGTGCATTTCAAACAGTCAGTTCGCCATCTTGGGGAGGCCGCCATATTGGATTTGTAATGACGTTTCTTAGCTAGTCATGTATTGTCATCAGAACTCAGAGCGTGTGCAAAATTTCATCTTAATCAAAGACCGGGAAGTGGGTCAAATTAAGATTCAAAGATTCCGTTACATACATACAACCCAAGCTAATAAAAGCGTGTTATAAACCAAGTTGCGCAACTCAGTTGTTCTATCGTAAAAAGTTGTGAGATCCATGTAATACAAAGTCGATTATTAATTTATTCAGTACCTACTTAAGGCACCTTCTTTTTTTGTTTTTTATTGAGGGGGTAATGCCTATCGCACCGTCACTCTCAGCGGGGAACAGAGAGTGGTGTGTCGGGCTCGCACCGACTAAAACCCCCTCCGTGGCCGACGTGAGCAGGTGTGGGGGAGTCGGGATTCCTTGCAGATTCTACACAGGCTCCCGCACAGCGCCTACCGCTTGGTGGTCCTCCTTGATGAAAATCGGAACTACTTACTACATAGTAAAATAAATAAAATTATGTATTGCTAGCTGTGCCCGCGTCTTCGTTTGCGTGGACTACATACTTTCACTGTCGGTTTTACCCCTAACCCCCCTAATATTCGATACAAAAAGTATTCTATACTCTAATCCAAGTTTCAAACTTCGTGATAAACTTCATATCTGTAACTTAAAAAATGAACATTTTCCCATATAAACTTTTAAGGGCGGTATTACCCCATCCCCCCTTATTTTCAAAACAAAGTAGTAGTTGTAGTTTTATGACCCTCAATCTGAAAGTTTTTTTTTTATAGTAGCGCAGTATATTGTCTCCTCCCAGCCTGATGGTAAGCAAGAGAGGAACCCACATCGCGATGACAACGGATTTGATATCAAAATATCCTATCCGTTAGCATCGCCATACTGGCCCGCAAACTGAGGTGCGGGTTGTAAGGCCTTATATTAAAATGATAATAAGACATTGCCTCAGAAAACGTTTCATTATTTTCGATCAGTTTCCTCGACAATAATGATTAGCCAATTATGGTTTAATTTAAGGAAACAATTACAATACTACAGCAGGATGCTAGACGGAAAATACGAAGACCCATTCAGGCTTAAGAAATCGTTGTTTTGTTGAAGTAGGGAAGGAAAAATCGAAAAAAAAATTGTTAGAAAACCGATATTGTCCGATAGTCAAAATCAAAAAATTATTATTCAGCAACTACATACGTCAAAAATATTTTAAAATACTTTAAAGTATCGATAATACTTGTGCCAAGAGAGCCCGCTCTTCTATAGTTTAGCGTTACATTATTAGGTAGTTACGAAATAATAGCAAGTACATAGTAGTTAAAATTAAACATAATATTATAGATAGTCATATTTATTAATTTTTTCGCACGCAAACTATCCCCGTTTTTTTTTACATTTTTTAATTATTCTCCGCTCTTATTGGTTCTTAATGTTCTATAGTCTAAAGCAGTGGTTCTTATCCTTTTAGTCATGAAGGACCATTTTACCAAATATTTGTGTTGCCGGGGACCACCTATTAACAACACGCCGCTAAAACAAACAACGAATGGAACGAACCCCCAATTGTTTCTATTCGACTCATTACGTCACGTCACATATTATTAGGATGGCTTCGCGGACCACTTGGAATGCCTCCAGGGACCACCAGTGGTCCGGGGACCACCGGTTGAGGACCGCTGGTCTAAAGCCTTCCTCGATAAATGTACTTACTATCAGACACTAAATATTATTTCAATCCCAAAGTTAGTATAAAACTTTGCCGTTTTTGGAGTCGAATGAAATTTAGTATTACTTAAATTAATGAACTAGACACAGTCATGACCTAATATAAATTTCCTCAATTAAAGTCAAAGTCAAAGTCAATATTTTTTATTCATGTAGATTACATTTGTAATACTTATGAATCGTCTCTATACAATGCAAATGAAGCTACTTCCGGTTCGGAACATATAATTACCGAGAAGATACCGGCAAGAACAATGTCTATTTGGCAGGCAACAGATAAAAAAACATCTCTTAAACTGTGTAATACCTAAAAGAATTATCGTGATGTGAATACCTATTAGAAAGTTGTTGTCCCATTAAATATGTTAGAACGGAAGTTTTATTAATAACATTGAATAACGAGAAGTCAAAACAAACAATATTATTATCTATGCCCGCAATTTCGTCAGCATTGTATAGTGAGTCAGTTGATTTTTTAATTTTATTATTTGGGCTAGTTACTGCATAACTCAAACTCAAATATTTTTTTATTCAAGTAGGTTACATATAACACTTTTGAATCGTCATTGAATACAATGCAAAGTGACTCTACTGCCGGTTCGGAACCTATATCTACCGAGAAGACACCGGTAAGAAACTCAGCAGATTAGTTACAGTAGCAGTATCTAACTTATTGCTATGTGAAGACCACTTTGGACCAAGTCATATAGTTTTGTTTTGATGAGTGATGAAACAATTAAGTGCTCAAGTAAGTATTTACTTTAGAGAGGTAAGCTGGAGCAGACCAGTCCCCAAAGGTGGCACCTGTTCACAAGCATGACGTGTGTGCCAGCCACCGCTTTACTCAAACTAAGATAAGCTATTAATAGTATGACACTGCAAATAGTTAATTAAAGTAGTACTTTGAAAATTAAGTAACTTTCGTAGAAACTTCTAACCCCCGTTTTACGCCATTAGGGGATGAATTTGGAAAAAATAATTCACACGTGTTTCAAAATTTTCAACAAAGTATTTTCACGCTGAATCACCATTCGAATAAGTTCAAAAACGGCAAAAAATTACACTAACTTTGAAACCCCCGTTTTACCCCCTCAGGGGGTGAATTAACTAAGATCCCTTCTTAGGGCTCCCCTACGAAAAGTTATCTTAGCATTCTAATCGGGAGCAACAAGAATTTAAATAAAGAAATTAAGTTTACATTCAGCGAATTAAATCTACTTTAAAAAAATAAGTCGGGTTTTCCTTCCTGACGCTATAACTCCAGAACCCACGGACCGATTTGCACGGTTTTGCATTCGTTGGAAAGGTCTCCGGCTCCGTGAGGTTTATAGAAAGAAAATTCAGGAAAAATTTCAGCAGAAAAGCGGGAAAATCCTCTAAGGCGAAACGAAGTTCGCCGGGACCGCTAGTGACTAATGAAATGAATGAATTTAAACAACTCAATAACTGCATTACTGAAACAACTTGTTTAAGTTCATATTTCTTTACACAACAACGTGACGAAATACATGGCTGGCTATTATCTTTTTAACGACCTTGACAATTTACTTTCATCCTTATAAACGTTTTTTTATTCATATTCATATTATGTATTATGTATTGCACTCCATAAGTAAGTAATGATGTTACATGTAGTATCGTCAAAACTAAAAGTACAAGTTATGGACCTTGGTGGGCACGGCAAAGATAAGAGAGGGGAAGATTGAGTTTTATGTTAGAGAACAATTTGTAAACAACAAAATAAATTAAAAATATTCTTTGTAATTAGTAATTTTGCAGGTACAGTCGCCGTCAGATATATCGGAGCAGACAAAGTGACCAAATACTTCTGAAAAGTTAAAATGTCAAAAAGTTCGATACACCACAAGTTACCATTAATATCTGAACATTCATTACTTCAATTAAACTGTTTCTTAATTAAAAGTTATTAGGTAAATAGTTCGCAAAACTATGCAGTCAAGATGAATTATTATTAAGATAAGGATTGAACCCAAAAGTGGGATCCATACGACTGAATAGTTGCCGTACAACCACAGACAAGAATTTTCTGCCAAGATGGACTACTTAAAAGTTATAATTACCATAGCGTAGTCTTGTTTTAACCGCAGGCACGAAAATTACGAAACAACCATTTTGCCAACACTTCCGAGAGAGTAATACCAACGTGTGAGAGACGTGCAGAAAACATCGAGGTTTTGTGTGTGTTTATTATAGAATAGTTTATTCTAAGCATGATGGGGGAGTACCCCATCCTTCTTTCCAATGATTCAAAACTGTATCGATATTTTTAAATCATTGGAAGCTTTTTTTTTATATTGCACTTCAAGATTGACTTCATCCCACCTGATGTTAAATGGCACTGAGGTTCTAGCTTAAGGGTGACAAGTACAGCATAATAAAGCTGTTACTGGACTTGTCGCCCTTACCTTGAAGGCTTGACCCCTGCTACTAATGTAGCACCCCCCAGGAGCTCTGGAAACCTTACACACACGCAGGAGCACAACAACACAGAAGTGAAGTTATTTGGCTGCGGTCTTCTGCAAGGTGGAGGTATTTCACCAGTCGGGCTGCTCCAGTTCGAGCGATAAATCGCTATGCCCTACTTCTCTTAAACTTACTTAGCTTAGCTCGCGTTATTATTTTTAATGAATATCCATTATTTTTTAATATATTTTTTTATTATTATGTATTTTTTTGCATTATTCACGTTATGGTATTTATGTTTTCTGTTAGTAATTTTTCAATTAACATTTTGCACGGCCGTACCCGTTTCCCGATATCTACTATTAGCTTCACCTAAAGGTTGTCTAGAAGAGATTACTCTCTAGCAATAAGACCACCTAAATTGTACTTGAATATGTCTGAAAAAAACAATTTCTGTACATTTTTCTGTGCAGTAAATATTTTTCTTTTCTTTTTTCTTATCAATCTTTCCAAAATTGAATCGACTTTTGCGGACTAATAGTTGGTAAATATTCATAATATATATACTAGCTGGTGCCTGCGACTTTGCTTGTGTTATTTAAGGATCTTCAAAATGTTATTTAAATCCATTTAGTTGTATTTTCCTGGGAGATTGACAAACGTCCATACAATCTACCTACTCATACATTTTTTTTACGATTACAATGATCGAAAGATTAATAATACCTACCGCATTTAGCCGAGTTTATATTCTAAAACAATGACCTACACTTTTTTTATTTTACCCAAAAACGTATATAATATTCCTACCTTTCTCAAAACAATTTGTAAGGTAACAAAATGTTAATTTATTAAACGGAAAGTTATTAAAAAAATAAGCATTAATGTCATTAAATAGCCTAGTGTTATTTGTCTGTCAATTTTAAGAGAGGTAGGCACAGCGATTTATCGCTCGAACTGGAGTAGCCCGACTGGTGAAATACCTGCACCTTACAGAAGACCGCAGCTGAACAACAACACAGTTGTGCTCCTGCGTGTGAGTTAGGTTTACAGAGCTCCTGGGGGGTGCTACATTAGTAGCAGGGGTCAAGCCTTCAAGGTAAGGGCGACTAGTCCAGTAACAGATTTATTATGCTGTACTTGTCACCCTTAAGCTAGGACCTCATTACCACTTAACATCAGGTGGGATGAGGTCAATCTTGTGCAAGTGCAATATGAAAAAAAAATGGCGTTGAATTCTTAAATAACACGTGTAGACAATGCATAGAAGTGAAAACCTTGACTATTCATTAAGTAGGTACATTGGTACCTAGTATATGGAATAAACTAGGTCATTCGTTTTTATATAAATTTGTAGCTGCCACCAAGTTGATAACTACCTATTTTCGATTTATAGAAGACTATATGTTCACTTCATCCATACCCAAAGAAAAAAGTTGGCATTACAATTATTTCTCGGAAGTAAAAAAGTCACTGGTTAAAAAAAAGGTTAAAAAAAACAAGCATATCTTTGCGTGGTAAAATAAAATAAAAACAAAAGTCTACGATACAAGCACGCAATTTGTTTCGTTTGACGAACTCCTTGAACAAAATGAACAAAGAATTTCTAACTAAACTAAAATCAGATCGCGTTAAAACGCAATTACTTATTATACTTTGTAATAATGAATGCTTCTATTTCCCGAAATATGTTATCCTGTGCATTTTGATACAGTTTTTTTTCAAAAATTACTTTCATTACAAAACGTATTTTACTTCGGTAAGACTTACGGCAAAGGCATTCAACAGTTTTCACTTTCCACACGCAGGTACATCAAAATATGTTTTAATGCTACACATGTTAATAGGATGCTACGTAACATAGAAATAATTACATTAAGTCGGTGTTACAATACGGCAACGATTAAGTTAGGTCGAGCGAAACGAACAAAGAAATCGATATCGGTAGAACCGTTAAGAACCGCCGCACATCACTACGAAACAGGTCTAAAAGGGCCAACCCAGTACCTACCTGCTGCCCAACCCGTTATAAACACAAAAGACAAAATGACATCCACAGGGCTATGCCCTCAAACATATCATACAAAAGAATAAACAGCTGATTTTTATTTTTTTTCGTCAAACCATTTCCTAGAGCCAACATTTTTTTATTCCTTTACCTACATCTTTTTCAGGAATAAAAAGTAGTGCAACTAAGACAATGCAACCGAATTGAAAAGCTGTAAATCTAGGATTGCCCCATGCATTTACAACGTCACCGTAATTCTGCCGCGTTACTTGTAACTTTCTAAATTACCCAGGTTCTAAATCAAGAACGCTCGAATCGCAGTGAAATCTAAACTAAACATATGGAAGGAACGCAACAGCAAAACACACTTACCTTTTTAATAGCAGCTCACTTTATCGTCACTCCAATTAACCATTAGCGCTATAATATAACACTCCGGTTTGCGTGTCTTTTTCGCTTTAAATGCATTATTACACTGTAACACTGAGTCTGGACAAGCGAAGCCGTCCAAATGTGTGATTTTCCAACAATTCGCTTCGTTGTAAATTCGAGCGACGTCCAACGACGATACACCCGTGTCACCAACTAAAATGTCAGCTGGGCTTGCCGCGCTCTCATTGGTAAATCGATTGAAAAGACACTTGATTTGTGTTGCCTCTCTTTCTCGCAATGTTGTCTCACTCGTTCCTCGTCGACCTTGATTGGATTATACTAATTAATCGTTGTACGAAACTTGGAAAACTTAACGCAAACCATCATTTTTAAACATGCCTTATCTATCTACAATAGTATTTTCAAGCAACATGCAATGGTTTCCATAAATCGAATCATATGGGAAACAAAGCACTACGTCAAAGCTTCATATGTGTGCGTGAGCGACAAGGACAGCATATTATTGACATTCAGAGGGATTGCTGCGATTGGTCGGCGCACAGCTGTTTTTGACACAATACTCGATGAAGCTGTGCTAACTGTAAAAGTAAACAACGTTGCCATAATAGCTCTCAGTTCATGGTAATAAGAGTCAACTTGGGATTATAAACGCATAGCTTTGTATACATTTTTGTTACTCAATACATTAACTAGGTGGCAGCACACTCTTATCAACAACAATGAAAACAAACTGTATTGAGTCTAGTTTATAGATTTATATGGTTTAGTTTGCAAAAAAAATGTTTTTGAGATACATTTTTTGGGAATAAAGTATTTCTTTTACAGTAATCTATATTAAAAAGATGGACATTTGACTGTTAGATACTGTTTTGACCAGCACCTCGTTACCATAGCAACGTGTTTGTTTAACTACAATAATGCTACTAAATAAAATTGTCCTTGCAACTCATACAAATCCAGATGTCCACCCCACGTTTTAATTTGATTCTATTGTAAGAAAATGTCAACCAAGACTGGGTGAAGTCAATTTTAGATTTTAAACGTAAAATTATGGATTCTTTAGATCTTTTAGCTCGCGAAGATGAGTTCAAGAAACTTAATAAGCAACTGGAAAAGAAGACTGAGAGTTTAATGAAGGAAATAGAGAATGTTATGGTGAGCGAACACATCCACTTTTTTTATTTATCAGCTATGTACCTACTTAATTTTGATGTACCAATGAGAGTTTACAGTTCAAAATACAAAGTGTGATATTAACTAGTATTAAAAAACAATTAAGTGTAGCGTATACAAGTATTTAAAAGAAATAATCGATATTGTAATCTGAATCAATTCATTTTCTTTCTGATAATTTTGATCAAGTTAATATCGATCTAATAAAAGTGTTTATCTTTGTTGTTATTTATCTATTCATTGCTGCTTTAATGTTATTTAATATATATGTACATAGCCGGAATATGTACCAACTTACTTACTGATACAAAAATATGTAATGTCACCAGACCTTTTTTTTCTAATCACAAGATTAGTCTGAGCATTTTTAAGATTATGTTACTAAATATTCCATTTAATTGAAAACCCTGATTATACCTATAATATTACAATATGTACAATCAAACTTAGTGTTACATGGAACTTTGTAGGGGATACAATGTGTTCCTTGGAATTTTGTAAAAAACTATATTGCTAAGATAATTTTTGTACTTTATGAAATCAGACATATGTATAGAAAACAAATTAAAATTGTTAACATCATTGTACCATTACACAGTATGAACTTACTAGTTTGAAACATCAAAATAAACAAATCCTGTGTCTAGGACAGCAGACCACAAATATAAGATATGTAAATACTTTTAAATTTAAATATTAAACATAACATTCATTGAAGCGATTCAAAAGTAACAACTCCAGCACTTGTGTTATGTAAACCAGAATCAACGGAGGTACTATGATAAATAATTACAAAAAAAGCTTATATTCAACAACCAGACCCATTCTTCTGTACTTCCTCTTCCTCATAGTATTTCATATGCTATGTTCACGCTAGAAAAGGCTAACTTTAAAAATGTGTCAGCACAACCTCTTTGCTGATACTGCCATAAAGTGTGGAAAAGAATTAAAAAGAATAGATGTCAAAAAATCATGAGAAAAATAAAATGATCAAAAAATGTAAAATAGTTATCGCAAGAATAAAATTAAGTAAATGTTGAACGTTATACGTTGTTATTTATCACCACAAATATAATAATTCAGGAATCGATTCATTCATGCTTAATTAATTATTTTATTTATCTTAGCTTATATGTTATATTTATTATTGATTGTTTATTTTTTGTAATCAATACCCACATTCTTAGTGTTACCGCACCCATAAACTAACTATCTGCATGACCCAAGGGTTGACTGGTAGAGAATGCTTCTAGCATTAATTCCACATTTTGTACTTTATTTGTGGAGTTACATTTTCAAATGAATCAATTATAAACACAAATGTTCCTCAATTTTTGTTTGTCATGGTTGGGAATCAAAACCAGAGCCCGTTGTTCAACAACCAATAGCAATAACTATTGTACCTACAGGCTAGTGAAATTCTTCGCTGTTCAATTAAACGTTATATTCTTTTCTAAATACAAATTTAACCCATATCATATTATTTTTCAGCAAAAACCAGATTTCTTCACAGAATTCTCTCATAACCTCTCCATAACCCCTCACAGTACCCCCAAAAGGCACCAATGCCCAACCCCCCCACAAATCACGACCCCAAAGCCGGTCTTGAGACGGAAAACTTTGAAATCAACTAAACAGATCACCGTTGATGAGTCACAGAATGTGGAGGTCAGTTTGAAAGATGTTGGGGTGATGGAGAAATGTGATGAGAAATGTGAGAACCGTGTTGTATGCGAATGCTGTAATCACTCAAAGGTGAAGACAGATGATGAGCAGTTCCTGCAAGCGTTTGTGTCTGTCGGTGTTCAAGAGAAAGTTTTCCCGCAGTCATTTTTGAAAGGTATCTTAAAAATCATAATGAATTCATTTGTTCATGTTGGTTACAACTAACACTTATGCATCAAAATTAATATAAACCAAAATTGAACTTACAGCTGGGTCAGAAACTAATACTGAAAATATATGAAATCCGGCCAAGAATTTACCTAATCCTATCAATGGGTTGCTTCTTAGTAAAACTAATTAAATATCCAATTATTCAAGTAGGTTGCATAAACTTCACATTTAATATAATGCAAAGTGAGTCTATATTGCTGGACCCAATATCTACCGAGAAGACACTGGTAAGAAACTCAGCAGATCAGTTACAGTAGCAGTATCTAACTTATAGCTATGTGTAGACCACTTTGGAGAACGGGATAAAAAAAGCTTTTTTTCTTGTTCTGTGAAATTGTATTCAATGATGATTCAAAAATGTTATGTGTAACCTACTTGAATAAATAATATTTGACAATAATGTAGAAGGTACTGTCACAAGCAATAAAATGTAAACTTTTGAGCTCTTATGACATTGACTTTGGGTCCATTTAAGAATGAGTTTGTAAACATGTTAGTGCACGTGATTGTACAGTTCGATAATAGTTCTTATTTATTTATTTTATTTTATTTATTTGACTCATTTTTGTTAGTTATAAAAGTCTTAACCTATGTTAGTACATTCATTTATAAAACATAATGATTAATGCACAACTCCAGCAGAAGTAGTGTTAATATTCGAAACAAAAAGTACCTAAGTAGTCTATATTTTAATAGCTATATTTGTGCTAACTTTCATATCTCTAACTTAAAAAATTAAACATTTTCCCATATAAACTTTCAAAGGTGGCATTACCCCCCCCCCCCTTACTTTCTAACAAAAACATCAAAATCGGTTGACAGGTTTAAGCGGGAAAGCGTAACAGACAGACAGACAGAGTTACTTTCGCATTTATAATATTAGTATCTAGGGATTTAAAAACTTTATTGCAAAAAGAAAGTACAAAAGGTGGACTTAATGCTAGGAGCATTCTCTACCAGTCAACCGTTAGGTCATGCAGATAGTACGCATGCAGATCTCATATAGCGACAGTCCAGCCTGCTCGCTGTCATAGCTAAGATGCTGTTGGGCCTGCCCCGCACCCGGCGCACCAGGGAGGTGCATCGCGAAGCAGCAGTCGACCACCGTAGCCGAGAGGCGAGCGTGCCGGACTTTGGCGTCGCCTTCTCTGAGGTTCCGGGTTCGATCCCCAGTCGGGTCAACATGTGAAACGAATTTTTCTGTATTGTCTCGGGTCTGGGTGTTGTGGTACCGTCGTTGTTTCTGATTTCTGTAACACAAGTGCTTTAGCAACTTACCACAGGATCAGAGCAATGTATGTGATGTTGTGATGTTGTCCAATATCAGAGGTTTCGTATTTGGTAATAGACCCCAGTGGTTGGATAAAAATATATGTAACACTACTTTTAAACGTATATTTCCAGATAACATATCCATTGAGAGTATATGCAAGTTCTTATCAACGAAAGTGAAGTTAATGCAAGAACAGATTGATAAGCTTCAAACGAATATTGACAAAAAGGTATGAATAGAAATATTAAAAAATTAGCGGAGATGCGCATGCGCATATCCCCGTTTTCCCCACAGTTTTCGCTGATTCTCCTCGCCTATTGGCCGCAGCGTGATGTTATATAGCCTAAAGCCTTCCTGGATAAATGGATTATCAATTGAGAGTGGTAGGGCATAGCGATTTATCGCTCGAACTGGAGCAGCCCGACTGGTGAAATACCTCCACCTTACAGAAAACCGCAGCCAAATAACAATCACTTCTGTGTTGTTGTGTTGCTGCGTGTGAGTAAGGTTTACAGAGCTGGGTGCTACATTAGTAGCAGGTGTCAGGCCTTCAAGGTAAGGGCGACAAGTTCAGTAACAGATTTATTATGCTGTACTTGTCACCCTTAAGCTAGGACCTCATTACCACTTTAAATCAGGTGGGATGAAGTCAATCTTGTAGTGCAATAAAAAAAACAATAGTTTTCTTTGTAATTTTATAACTCAAGAACGGGCTCAACCATCCAAACCAAATTACCTTCAAGGCTTGACCCCTGCTACTAATGTAGCACCCCCCAAGCTCTGTAAACCTTACTCACACGCAGAAACACAACAACACCGAAGTGATTGTTATTTGGCTGCGGTCTTCTGTAAGGTGGAGGTGTTTCAACAGTCGGGCTGCTACAGTTCGAGCGATGAATCGCTATGCTCTGCCTCTCTTCAAATTTTATACTTACTTTGACAGGCGATACAATGCAAATCACATTTAACTCAACTGGCTGAGTTGGAGGGGGAACGATTGACTCTTTTAAGCAAAAATAATAGTTTGAGGGCCAGCGCTGCCGATGCCAAAGCAAAATGGATGGCTGTGGAAAATAGACTCGGTGTAAGTAGACTTCAAATACCTATACATACCTACCGTAGTGCCCATTCCTTATCCTGTCTAATGTTGCTCAATCGATTTTATTATATTTATAGTACTATACGCCGTACTAGCGAACTTTAAATATTTAAACATATTCGGCAGAAGGCACTTACCGGAAGGCTAACGGTTGATACAGCAGAAAAATTTCATCGCCTACGATATCTTGCGGTTAGCTCAGTTGGTAAGAGCAGCACGCCCGATACGTGAATGTCGTGGGTTCAATTCCCGCACCGCAAGGGGAGGTAAAATTTTTCAGTTTCTAATATTTAATGTTGCTCAACTATTGATAATTAAAATTAAAAAAAAATATATATAGTTTAATTTAGTTATAGTTTGATAAGTATCGATATTTGACCTTGAAAAGTAGTAAAAATATCTATAGTGTTGTCCAGTGGTGTAGCTAAGGTGGGGCGGAGGGGGCGGCCCACTCTGTGTGTCACCCCTAAACTCAAACTCAACCTCAAATATTTCTTTATTCAAGTAGGTTACATATAACACTTTTGAATCGTCATTGAATACAATGCAAAGTGATTCTACTGCCGGTTCGGAACCTATATCTACCGAGAAGACACCGGTAAGAAACTCAGCAGATCATTTACAGTATCAGTATCTAACTTATTGCTATGTGTAGCACTTTGGACCAAGTCATATAGTTTTGGTTTTGATGAGTGATGAAACAAATAAGTACTCAAGTAAGTTTTTACTTTCGAGAGGTAAGCTGGAGCAGACCAGTCCCCGAAGGTGGCACCTGTTCACAAGCATGACGTATGTGCCAGCCATCGAAAGCCAAGCGAATGACATCCAACTGTAAACATCAGTAGGCAATGAAAAATGATGAAATGATATCATAATTGTTTTTTATCTACTATTGATTAAGTAAATAAAAAAAATTGATGGTCTATCAGTACAAATGAAAATTTAGACACCAGAGGTGCTCTACAAAATCGTATGCCTGCTATGTACGATTTCCTGTTTATTAGTTATCTTTTTGGTATGCTGTCGATTGTATCAATACAATTTTTTGACGACCTCCGTAGCCGAGAGGCGAGCAGGCCTGACTTTGGCGAGCGCCATCTCTGAGGTTCCGGGTTCGATCCCCGGTCGGGTCAATATGGGAAACGAACTTTTCTATATTGTCTCGGGTCTGGGTGTTGTGGTACCGACGTTGTTTCTGATTTTTATAACACAAGTGCTTCAGCTACTTACCGCAGAATCAGAGCGATGTATGTGATGTTGTCCAAAATGTATTTATTTAATTATACCATAATACTGTTTATATATCTACAGTGTCGATTTAAGTAGAACTATTGATACACTCTATGTTTTATATTTCCGCTATAACAACAAATAAAATAAAACAAATATTCAAGTGTTTTTAAGTCAGCTCCTTCATGGCTAAGGCTTGATTTTGTCTGCTGAAGTACGACGGCTGAGTTTCGCCGGTGATCCGGCGTCCTTCGTTCGAGCGCTAACGCGGACTGCCATGGGGTTCAGTCCGTGCAAGTCGGACATAACCCGCATTAGCTCCTCCCGGGCAGTGCGGGTATCAGGAGGCATTCCCCATGTAAAAAAAAGGCTTGATTTTGTGAGTTAAGGAAACTAATGGAAGCGGCGCACTGATTTTTTCCGCGATTCATTTTAAAAACGCGTTTTGTTATAGAATGTTAGCGGTAAAAAATGCGTGCTTTTTGGGCGGATTCGCGGTTTCATGATTTACCGCTTGCGGGTAAAAACCCTAGTGCGTTAGTTTTATGTTGGTGTCGCGGTTTTTAACTGTAGTGTGTGCGTTTCGGGCGGTTTCGCGATTTATTACTGTGTGGCTTTTTTTTAAAGTTAGCACTCCATTAGGCTCCGTTTACACTTTGGTTAGTGACACATTTAACCTTTAACAAAATTAGGCCTAGCATGAGTAATACGTCAAATTTCTGGCATGAGACAATACGAGTATTTAAAATTATTTAACGGGTCAAAACGCGACACCATTTTTATTTAGTAGTTAATACGAACTACTTACTCACGAGCTGACTGGTCTTGCTCGCCTTCGTCTGTTCGGGAGCTTGCAAATCTTCATCCACCCTCACATTGGTTTCAGGTTGGTGCAACCTAACCGAAACGTCGGGCAGTAAGTAGTTCGTATTAACTACTAAATAAAAATGGTGTCGCGTTTTGACCCGTTAAATTATTTTAAATGTATAAAATGGAACGCGAATGTCTTAAAATTTATTAGACAATACGAGTTGTTTCTTTACCTTTGATTGGGTGATAGTACACCGCACTCGTATTTTCAGCCAATCAACAGCTGATGCACTGATTTTGACATTTCTTATGAGTGCGATATAATCTAGATATCATTTTTAGGAGAAAGATCGTCTTTACAAGGAGCAAAGGAGTGAGTCTGATAGGCTGAGTTGCGAACTGAAAAGGTTGAGGTGCGAATTAACTGGAGTTAGCAGCAGGCACGCCGCTCAAGCTGATACTGTATCAACGCTGACGCAGCAGCTGAAGGCTTCTAAGGCTGAGTATGCGGTAAGGTGCTGAATACACACCCAGACACAAGACAAATATAAATTCAAATATTATATTAAGAGAGGTAGGGCATAGAGAGTTATCGCTCGAACTGGAGCAGCCCGACTAGTGAAATACCGTGTTGTTCTGTGTGTGAGTAAGGTGATATTTACCCCATTCCCCCCCCTCTCTTATTTTCTAACAAAAAGTAGCCTATGTCCGTTTTTGAGGATCAACGTATACCAAATTTCATCAAAATCGGTTGAGAGGTTTAAGCGTGAAAGCGTAACAGACAGACAGAGTTACTTTCGAATGTATTATATTAGTAGGAATTAAACTTCTTCAGGAATTCCGCGAGTCTACGCGGCAACTGGCCATATCCCATCAGCAAGCCATAGCTACGCTAGAAGGCCGTATATCCGCCTACATCTCGACCACAGACAAGCAAACTGCTCTCATAGACAACCTTAGGCGGCAGAATGCGACTCTGGCCGCTGAGCGCGCTCTAGCGGCCATTGAGACGAACTACTGGGAACTGTTGAGCAAAGATGTGAAATAAATTATATTTTTTATATTTTTCTTGTTTAATTTGAATGTGAGCCTAATTTAACGACTCAGGCCTAGCATGCGCAATACGTCGAATTTATTGCATGAGACGACATAAGTTTCGATACTGTTGATTGGCTAATAGCACACCGCACTTGTATTTTCAGCCAATCAGCAGCTGACGCACTGACTTTAATTGATTTTGACGTTTGTTAAGAGCGCGATAAAATTTAGTCGCGTTGCGTATGCTAGGCCTGTACATCACGTTGATAGGAGTGTTGCCGTATAATTGGCTACTTGACAGTTTTTGAAAAAGTATTGTAAAATGTTCATTTCATATCCCAAGCAATTTGATTTATCTCGAAAAAATGTAAATAACCAGAGAAAAATAAGATTTTGTGTAACACATTTAAAAAGCGCGCGAAAACGCCAAGTCACGTCACTGTTGCAATTATGACGTCAACGTTCTAGACATCGAACCGGTACGCATAGGAACGACTTCATAAACGGAAAATGTTTAAATAAATTCTTAATACGATAAGAGACACAGTTATTTTATTATTCAATTTAATCTGTAAAATAATCATTGTTTCGCTACATTAAAATAAATTATTTTCGCCGACAGCTGTCATTTCTGAATTGCAATGATGGTTTCCGTTTCGGTTCTTTTGTTCCACAGATAAAAAAAGTAAAATTTATTTTGCAAAAATAAAATACTAACTATACTTTTAATTAAAAAATAAATATGTAAAATTATTACATAACTAATAAGTTTACACAGTGGCGTGCACACAGTTTTGGTTCATCGTCTTGTCGACTGATAATGTAGGTAATTGCCAAATGCTAGCTCAATATCCATAGATTGACTGATTTTATAGACATATCAATTTACGGATATCCGAAGTGGCCTTTCGGCGCGTTTGTATGATGTTTTGTAATGTTTGTGTGATTTGCAAAATTTAAATGAAAGAAGTGAAAAGATGGTGGGGTAAGTATCATTTTTTTTTTTAATAGACACACCATCTAAACATCTTTCACAGACAATATTATCAATTTTTCACTCTATTAACAACGATAAATCCTAAATATCTGAAAGCGTAGTCACAAACACAACACACATCAAACAATATGGCAACTATTGACTATTGAAATTAGTAGTAAAATAGAGAAATATAATACGACAAAAAAATATTGCCACCAAAATGTATAAAACTCAATGAAACAATGTTAATTTCTAAAATATTTGCATTGCTTATCAAACTTTCATTCGGAAATGTTCGGTAAGAGTCGTAATTTTTCGTGTTACCTATATGGAATCTACAAAAAAGACACTGGCTTTTTATGCAGTTGTGTGCGTGATTTTTGTCATTGTGTGTCAGCAAAGCCCACGTAGCTACAGGAACGCACATACATTAAATCCGCAAGACCGCGACTTACCACGAGAGCACACATACAAAATTTTAGAGATTTATAGTTTGTGTCTTTGCCGTGGCTAGGGCACGCAAGGGCGAGACGGCGCTAGTGCAGCGCGAATCGGTGATGCTAAATAATCAAATTACATGTCGATCTTATCTTAATGATACCACCGGCAATCGATCGGTGGAGCTAATTTATGATTCAAGTTTTATGTTATTTTGTTTATTGATAAAATAGTATTGGATCTATTATCAGACCTAGGGTAGGCAGTGTCTTTCTGTCTTTATGAAACGCACGCCACTGAGTTTACATATCTAACACTTTTCATATTTTATTGTTAACACTGTCAAGTAGCCAATTGTGAATGGATTTATTAATCTATAGTACGAATGGGGTCTGAATATCGTTTTTGCATCGGTGGTTGTGTTGCCAGATCCGATGTTTTAAATCGGTACATGAAGACAAAACATTTAACGTTGCAGTAATAGACAGTAAACAAAAAACAAGGGTTTTTTTTTAATCTCTGTTTTATTTATATGTGACGATCATGTGTGTTTGATTTTGAATTTGACATAGTGATGTACTGAGTAAAAATTACTTAGCGTATTTTTTTCATTTTACGATTAATTGGATTGGATTGTAAGAGAGGTAGGGCATAGCGATTTATCGCTCGAACTGGAGCAGCCCGACTGGTGAAACACCTCCACCTTACAGAAGACCGCAGCCAAATAACAACGTTCTTGCGTGTGAGTTATGTTTCCAGAGCTCATAAAGTGCTAAGGTGCTACATTAGTAGCAGGTGTCAAGCCTTCATAGTAACGGCTTTATTATGCTGTACTTGTCGCACTTAAGCTAGGACCTCATTACCACTTAACATAAGGTGGGATGAGGTCAATCTTTTGACTTGATCGTCTTCTTAACAACTGTATCAGATTCATCTTTGGGCTTCGTAAGTACGATCACATTTCTAGTTTTCGCAGTCAACTTAAATGGCTCCCGATACGTGAACGGAGAAACACTAGAATTCTAGGCCTGTTATTCAATATTCTTAACAATCCATTGTCCCCGTCCTATCTTAAGAAACAATTTCAATACCTCTGTCTATCTCACGACCGTTCTCTTCGCTCCTCAGACAATCTCAGCTTAAGCATTCCAAGACATCATACTAAGTTCTTCTCCAAGTCTTTTACTGTGCAAGCCATCCGGCTTTGGAACACTCTGCCCACCGAAACTCGACAATCCCTCAATAAGGGAATTTTTAAATTAAAAGTTCGTGAATTCTTTTATTCCTCCCCCTCTACATAAAATTTCGTTTGCTCAATTGTTTGCTTTAATTATTCACTTGTTTGCATATATTTATATATATTATTTTGTTTTATATATATATATACATATATTATATTGCTTAATTATTATATTTATTTATCATGAACCTATGTATGAATATTCTATTCTCGTGTGTAATTTTCTGCTATTTATGATTATTAATTTTGTTGTTATCCATACTCACATTTTTACTGTTACCGCACCCATAAACGTACTATCTGCATGACCCAACGGTTGACTGGTAGAGAATGCTCCTAGCATTAAGTCCACCTTTTGTACTTTTTTTTTTTTGTGCAATAAAGTTTTTAAATAAATAAATAAATCTTGAAGTGCAATATAAAAAAAAAATTTGGACATTTAGCGTCCCGATTAGGTACAAATCGGGATTCCAGACCCCAGATCGGGACACCTTGCAACATTAGTCGGACAAGGTATCCTACTACTATTATAAAGGCGAAAGTTTGTAAGTATTGATGTATGGATGTTTGTTACTCTTTCACGCAAAAACTACAGAACGGATTTGGATACAATTTGGTAGGAAGACAGATGACATACTAGATTAACATATAGGATACTTTTTATCCCGAAATAACGCGGGCGAAGTCGCGGGCAACAGCTAGTAAAACATAATTTAAGTGTATACCCTTGGTTTCGCTTTTCGAAATTCATTTTGAGTAAAAACATTCTTAACAAACACGACTTTTGAAGTAAACAAAACACAATTCTTATTTTACTAAAACAAACAAAATACGTAGAAATAAACAATAAACAAGTTTTCACGCATGCAAGCATCGTATAACTAATACGCAGTATTGGGTAAACATGATTCATCCCAACCAGCTCACTACTGACCTCATTTGATGGCTGTATACATATTAAATTGTGAGTAAGTCCACGTCACAAGCTAGTGTTATACAAAACTTGTTCACATTTAGAGTAACCATGATCTGCGTTCAGTTTAGGACGTATGGTAGACAGCAAATTATGGTAAACAAACTGTGCCCGCGATTTCGATCGCTTGGACTACAAGTTATTTCCTTATATAAATTCTTTCACGGTCGTTTTTACCCCTATCTCCCCAAATATTCATAACAAAAATAAGTTCATATATCAACCCAAGTTTCGACCTATATTTGTGCCCAATTTCATATCTTTAACTCAAAAATAAACATTTTCGCATATAAACTTTCAAGGCAGATTTTACCCCCATCCTCTCTAATTTTTGGCACAAATATAGCTACATTTGACCGACCTACGACATGACCTACAGCAGAATTGGCGTAGTAAACAACGCTCCATACGTAATGCACGATTAGCCAATCAATACATCGATCCTACATCGCGATGTCAGAGTTATCGTCGCCACTAACTATATATACAACAAACCAAGATTAGTGGTCAGGCCTTGGTCCCCGAGCAGATAACACTTAGCTTGGCGGAAGTACTTCCACTTTGAGTAAAGAACATACGTTCCCTCCCACCACCATTCCCTCTATTTTTGGCACAAATATAGCTTGAAACTTGGATCATAATTTAGACTACTTTTTGTTTCGAATATTAGGGCAGATAGGTGTAAAACCGACCATACAAATTGTAGTCCAAGCGAACGAAGTAGAGCACAGCTAGTACGCTATAAACAATAGGTGTGTAGTCCGAAGTGTTTTGCACTGTTCACCTGATTATTTCACTTTGATCACCTCGGAAATACATAAATCATCTGGGGGTCTACTTTCAACAACGAAACGAACATACGAAAGGATTCGTTTCTGAAGATTTATCAAAAGTTCGGGAGTTAAAGCGTGGTTAATGATTTGCATAAATAATATTGTGTTTTTTTTAAACGCTTTAGTCGCATTCGAAGTGAATTGGTTGCGTCTATGAGAATTAAAAATTGCTATCCGTTGTCGGATCCTCCTGGGTGATATCACCCTTGTGTTCAAAATTAAATAATTCCGTACAAAGGAGCGTTCAAATATTACGTAACGCAATTTTTGAAGATTTTTACTCGGTACGTTTGTCAGTATTCGCCTTCGCCCTTCGCGCTCTTCTAAAATGTCAAAATCAATGCGTCAACTGCTGATTGGCTGAAAATACGAGTACGGTGTGCTATCACCCAATCAAAGGTGTAGAAACTTTTGTCCTCTCATGCGATAAATTTGACGTATTGCGCGTGCTAAAAAAAGACGACCACACTAATACAATCGACGCCTTCCCCGGAAACCGTAAGGGAACCTAAAAGGTTGCCAATTATGGAGTTTCATTTCTTAAATCTACACTAATATTATAAAGAGGAAAGATTTGTACCTATTTTTGTATGTTTGTAATGAATAGGCTCAAAAAGTACTGGGCCGATTTAAAAAATTCTTTCACCAATAGAATGCTACATTCTTCCAATTTTACATAGGCTACAAAACTAGGGATCCTTGGTAAAATTTGAAAAATTTCAACAGAAAAGCGGGAAAAATTCTCTAAGGCTAAACAAAGTTCGCCGGGACCGTTATGTACTATATATAAATAGTCGGGTTTTCCTTCCTGACGCTGTAACTCCAGAACGCACCACCCGATTTCGTTGGAAAGGTCGAGACCTTTTTGAGGTTTTTAGCAAAGAAAATTCAGGAAAAATTTCAGCAGAAGTGCGGGAAAATCCTCTAAGGCGAAACGAAGTTCGCCGGGACCGCTAGTTTTTATTGAAACTCGTCGTAAAGTTTAACAAATCACCCCACCCCTCCCCCCTATTTGCGTTACGTAAAAGGTACTTGAACGATCCCCACGGATGCACCATGACATAGGAATGTCCACAAGGGATCGAATAGCGTGGCCACAGTACTGTAACCTTAGATAAACCATTCTTGAACTTCATTATCAAGCGAGCATTGTGATTGAGAAGCCGAGTGGGACTACAATTTGATTCACAGCTACATTAAAACAAGTAAGTTATACTAAATCATTATTCTAATTGTTATTTCAAGAGAAAATGTGTAAAACGTGTACACTAATATTATAAAGAAGAAAGATTTGTATTTTTAACGCTTGTAATCAATAAACTCAGGACTGCTCTACTGGCCTACCATGGCTGTGTCGCGTTCCTGCTTCGGTATGGGTTAATATTATGGGGTAACTAGCGGTCCCGGCGAACTTCGTTTCGCCTTAGATAATTTTTCCCGCTTTTCTGTTGAAATTTTTCAAATTTTACCAAGGATCCCTAAAAAAAGTGTGTTTTTTTACGACCTCACATTAGAAATCTCAAAAATTGTAGCCTATGTGTTATTCTGATGTATAAGCTATATTGTGGTAAAGTTTCATTCAAATCCATTCAGTAGTTTTTACGTGAAAGAGTAACAAACATCCATACATCCATACTTACAAACTTTCGCCTTTATAATAGTAGTAGGATGGTGTTAAATGTAACAATGTATTTATTGCGCAAAAAAAGTGCTTACATGCTATTTTCAATGTACCACCATGGACACCATGTACTCCAATATTTAGAGAACATAAGCTTTTGACATTTCCTTGTTTATATATTTTTGAACTGTGTAAATTTGTAAAGACCCATTTGAACTTATTTACTAAATTTAAAGAAATTTACAAGTTTAGTGGCAGACATAAAAACAAGCTAGCGCGCCCTAAGACGCGGTCTGCATTATGTAGCCGTAACTGCTATGTAATGGCTACTAAAGTATTCAATAAATTACCGAACGAGATAAGGGACCTAAATGGAGACTTATTTAATAGTAAGTTATTTAATTTATTAGTTGACAAATGTTTTTATACGATTAAGGACTATTTGACGTACAAATTTTAACTTTGATTGTAATTATTATTATGATATTATGACAACATGTATGAATGAATTTGAATGTTACTAATATTTTGTGAATTATTATTGTTTTAATTAATATTTTAATAGGTTTTGTTTGCACGGACATTTTAAATATTCATACACCAGCTGCGCTGGTGAGATAAGCTTGTACCTACTACATCTAGCTGTTAACATCGATATTGTTTAACCTTATTTCCATGAATAAATCCTTTGACTTTGACTTTGACTCCAAAAGCCACTGTGCCGATTTCAAAAATTCTTTCACCATTGGAAGGCTACATTTACCATAAATAACATAAGTTATCTGTATTGCTATACCTAAATTACTGATGCCTGTTTATATTTTACGATTCGTAATGTGTCAAAAATGACAATCCGTTTTTCTTCAACCGACTACGAGTCGTTAATACCGTTCCAGAATTTACTTTCCATATCAGCTGTCATCAGACGTCAGTCGATAAAAAAAAATATGCTGATCTCTGTAACAAGTGAAGAGAGGCAGGGCGTAGCGATTTATCGCTCGAGCTGGAGCAGCCCGACTGGTGAAATACCTCCACCTTACAGAACACCGCAGCCAAATAACAATCACTTCTGTGTTGTTGTGTTCCTGCGTGTGAGTGAGGTTTCCAGAGCTCCTGGGGGGTGCTAGGTTAGTAGCAGGGGTCAAGCCTTCAAGGTAAGCGCGACATGTCCAGTAACAGATTTATTATGCTTTACTTGTCGCCCTTAAGCTAGAACCTCATTACCACTTAACATCAGGTGGGATGAGGTCAATCCTGAAGTGCAATATAAAAAAAAAAAGTGCTTTAGAATCAGAGCAATGTATATGGTGTTGTCTAGCATGTATTTACCGTAGGTGTCGTTTCTCCTTCCAGATCCAAAGATGAAGATATGTTTCCTGTTCCTCCTGGCAGGCCTGGGTCTCCTCAGCGTGGAGGCCACTCACTTAGTCGTGGGACAGCTGACAGGCGACCTGGTCAAGACAGAAACCATCCAGTACAACCCGTTTCCGTTCATGAAACGGGTCAAAATGTACTTCTACACCCAACCCGATAATAGGAAAATACAGGTGAGGCCGGAGTGAGCTATGATCTAATATTTTACGATTCGTGTGTCAAAAATGATTATTCGCTTTTCTCTAACCGACTGCGAGTGTTTTAAAGAAACAGAAACATTTTATCTTCCCTTGCGGTACGGGAATCGAACCCACGACCTTCACGTATCGCGCGTGCTGCTCTTACCAACTGAGCTAACCGCAAGTTATCGTAGGCGATGAAATTTTTCTGCTGTATCAACCTCCGGTAAGTGCCCTCTGCCGAATGTGTTTAAAACTACATAGGTGAAAGTGAAAGTGAAAGTGAAAGTATTTATTCAGCTCACAAAAAACGATATAAAAAAAAACAATGTTACAAGGAATTTTTTTAGAGCTACAAATTAAACTAAACAGGTAACAGCTTACATCTAATTCTGCTTACCCTAATAGTGTGCTAAAAAGGCAACCATCTCAGCATTATGCCGTGATACCACTGCATGGCACCACTACGCTGGTTTACTTATCGAGTACGAGTCGTTAAATAATACCGTTCCATAGAGCTGTCATCAGTCGTCCGCCAGTCGTTTTTAGCTTAGACCTCGTGTAATTTAACGTCCGTAAAAATCCGTAACTAGAACGGATCGTTTTACAAATATTGGAACCGGGCATAATTCAATATTTCGAGGGTTCCCTGGTCAAACCCGATAAGTGACAAAAATTGAGAATTTTAGTTATAAATGCAGTTAAGATGCACTTTTTTTGCTCTTTCTAATGGTATATTCCAATAAGCCGAGTTTCAATTTATCACTAAGATACGCTTCACTAAGAACCCAATAAGTGCTACTTATTTCGTTTTGACCAATACATAAACAATATAAGTCTACTTAAAGGAAACTTTTTAAAATTTAATTAGATGAAGAACCCAATAATGAATATTTATTGGGTTTTAAGACAAATATATTTTAGGAAATTAAACTAAGTGACTTAAGGTAAGACAAGTTATTTGCACTTATTGGGTTTTTATACCAGGGAAATTCTGAAAGCATGAAGTTTTACTTAAAACTAAAATCCATCAACACATTTTGTTGGGTTTTACTATTATAATATTAAGTATGCAAACAAATTTAATCATTAAGCTAAAACCCAATAAGTACTACTTATAGGGTTTTACTTCAAGCAAATATTAGAAATGACATATGGAAACCATACTTATCGGATACTCGCACGAGCAGATATCAACATTGGACTGTAATTTTATTTGGGGAAGAACCTAATAAGTAGATATGACAGTAGACATAACATTAGACAGGTGGCGACAGGATCGCGAGCGTTGACCTTCGTTTGATTGCATTGCGCGTAATTTTGACAAAATAATTATACTTTCCGTTTATTGAAACGAAATAGCATCATCTCCGGAATAGGGAACTTATTGGGTTTTACCTCTAACCAATTTAGGTAACAATATTTACGTACTCAGAAATATTTTCAATGGAAGGATAGTTATTGGGTTTCAAGTCTTGCTTTTTATTTTTGTTTTACATACTTATAATTACAAGGTTTTGAAATAATTTTACACTTTTTACGTATGAATAAGAGGATGCTTTCACAAACCTCAGCATAGTGTTCCCTTAGAAAATAAAAATATCAGCATTGATGTGCAGATTCATATCAATGGTAATGCATGTGTTTCAATGGTAATGGTGTTTGCATGGCTTAAATTTAAATACATTTTTTGAAAGTATTTATTGACACCATTATGCAATTTTTTTATTTATTCAGCAAGATCAGAGGATTATTTTTCTCACGTGCTATGACCCTGTGCTTTTTGGGAGCGTGATCTGTTACAAAGCTCTAAATACATTTTTAATCGGAATTTGGTCAATTTTACTGTACCTATGTTCGTGGCATATTGTTCTGCTTTCTCCTCGCAAGATTATCTTTGGCGCAAATACAAATTACTCATCAGAACTTGGTAGGTCACAAAAAGATATTGCCACGCAGATGAATAGTATCGTCAAGCATATTTTTTTTGGTGACAGACACATGTATTTTTTTTAAATCATGTTATATACATATAATGTGATTGTGGCAATATGATGTTTATTGGTAACTTTACCTTTGTTTCCAAGATTCAGATGTAATATTTTTTTTATATAAAACGCAGTGTATTGTCTTCTTCCAACCGAATGGTAAGCAAGAGAGGAACCCACACCACGATGACAACGGATTTGATTTCGTAATATCCTATCCGTTAGCATCGCCATACTGGCCTGCATGATGTTTCTTCACGCACCTTTTGTAGGAATTAATTGGACGGAGGAAACACATGAGCCGGCAATGAGGCACATTTTTTAATGGTACGTCATAGATTAGAGTTATGAAACTTTTTGGTTCGTGATGGAATATTTTCCACGGTGAGGCGATAACATCGATGGCCAGCTCTTTTAATTTTGTAAAGGAAAAGGGATGGCGGGATAAGAGAAAACACTTCCTCTGAACACTCACCGAGATCTCAGTGACGTCTTCAACATTAATAATGCGCACAGCCCTTTGCTGTAACCAATCAAGACTATCCATAAGGTATTTGGCGGAACAATCCCAGAGATGCAAGGAGTAGTCAGTCCAGACAGGACTTGACTTGAGTCTTGTATAAAGGACAAAGCTGGTCCGGCGTGAGAAAACAACGCACTCTATTCAGAATCCCCTGTTTATTGGATGCTAATGAGATGAAACTCTCCATATACTGATCTTGATTAAGGTTGCAGCGGATATCCATGCCAAGCATGCTTAGGCTATTACGCAGGCAGAGGGGAGTGCCCTGATGAATGGAAAGTGGAATGAATTATTATTTCAACCCCATTGGCTCATGAGACTCAATATCCTGTTCAACGACAAAATTGTCCCGTACCTCCTCCATTACTGCGCTGCCAGCCGAAGGTCAACCAAGGTTTCTTCCATTGACCGTACTGTGATCAGCATAGAAATGTATGTTTCCAAGCAGTGGCATATCATTTATATGAAGAAGGAAGAGGGTGGGTAAGTATAAACTGCTCGTATCCGTTAGACACTATGTGAATTCTACGTCACGTAGAAAGCCGGAAATCCAGTCACAAAGCCGTGTGGGTAGTCCATATGCCGTAAGCTTGGAAAAAAGAGCTTTGTGCCAGACCCGATCAAATGCCTCGGCAATTGTCTCCCCCCCTGAGATGCATCACAAACGCTAGAAGATCAACCGTCGATTGTTTCGGCCTAAAGCCGTGTTGGAGATCGTTAATTAAGGAGTGATCCTCTAGGTAGTAGACCAACCGGTTATAGATGATCCGTTCCATGACTTTGAACAGCACTGAGGTCATGGTAATAAGACGGTAGTTTGATGGGTCTAATCGGTCGAAAACTATGTACACGAAACAAATCATTCCCGAAAAAAATCATAGCTGGATAGAACATTAAATGAAAATTATCCTTAAAATTTAAACAATAAATAAGTATATAAAAAGAGTATAAAAGTAAGTAATAACCTAATGCAAACATAATTACAATTTATTTTTGCTTGGAATTGATAAAAACTTAAGTGATTAAATCGTTTTTTTCTCTCAGGTGAAACCCAATAAGTCGGTACCCTTTACCAAAAAAAAAATTTTTACAGAAAAAATATAACCATTAGAAGTAAAATAAATATGAAAACCAAATCTTTATGAAATATCATTACTAATTAAACTCAAAATTGTGGACATTTACTTATTAAAATGCACTTTTACCGTTTACAAACCTTTAACATCGATTATCTCAGAAGTATGTTTTTGGTACTTATCGGGTTTGACCAGGGAACCCTCGATTTATTTATTTTATTTTCTTTATAAATGAGTCAAACAGCGTAAGTTGTATTAACTTATGTTACGCGCCACGATTAACGTTTTTAGTAAACAGCGCCATCTAGTCTCGAATTGCGGAACTTCAGAGAGTCGAGACGTCGATGCCAGAACTTACTAGTACAATGGTCGTACGGTCGGTCAAGCCCAGAATGCGCGCGAATATTCTGGATGTTTCTGCGTTGGAAGGTTCGGGAACCACCGCGGCAATATAAAAGGCCAGGATTCACCGCGACCGGGACAGTATTGAATTAGCGATACAAGTGATTACTTCATAAGCGATCTTGAAGCGCGACTTGGGAGCGATTGTAGTTTTAATTAGTGCGTTTTGAGGTTTTAATTAGTGGCGTTTAATTAAAGTGTGACTTTTGGTTAATTTTTATCGGCTGTTTTCATTGTCACGAACCCGAAGCTCGTAACACTTAAAAAAAATTACAACTAACTCGCTAGCCTAATTAGTTTCCAATACTAGCATACCTGTACATCACTACATAGTATAAAACAAAGTCGTTTTTCCCTAACAGGCTACGAATCTGGAAAGGTTTAAGCTAAGGCCTCGTGTAATTTATTACTATCCGTAATTAAAACGGATCGTTTATCAAATATTGGAACCCTCTCAGTACTAGAATACTGACGATTCACGAGTACTTTTGTTAAGTTTACGTGAAATTATTTTTTGTCTGAGTGATGTCTGATATTTATTACTAGCTTTTGCCTTTTTTTAAAAGAGAGATCTTCGTGTGTGTGGGAGAAACTTTATAATTTACTAAGGTATGCATGCATGCTAGATTGAAAACATATATATTACACGGTTTAGATTTTTTCATACAAAACTTTTTTCCTGCTAACTCCCGTTCCCGTGGGAATTTTGCAATATCCTGTTTTAAACTAAGCTATAAGTTTACTAAGGTACCTGCATGCCAAATTTCAACCGTGTAACTTAAGCGATTTAGATTTTTCATACAAAAGGAATTTCCCGCTAATTCCCGTTCCCGTGAAAATTTCGGGAATTCCTTTCTTAGTGCACCTCTACGGTACTCAAGCTACGTCCCTTCCAAATTTCAGGTGCCTACGTTTAGCCGTTTAGGCCACGCGTATATGTGTCAGTTAGTTTCTCCTTTTATATATTAAGATTATTTATTTCCCAGGGCATACAGATGCTAGACAATCTGCACAGCAAGTCTTCTGTTAACATCACCGCTGGAGGGGTGGGCTACCCCTACGTAAACCTGAGGATGAAGAGTGAACGCGGGGGCGGCCTGGATTACTCCCTCGGCATATACGTGGAGCCCTACCGATACTAGAAATAAACATTAAAGATGAACCAGTTTTTTTATATTGCACTTCAATATTGACCTCATCCCACCTGATGTTAAGAGGTAGTGAGGTCCTAAATAGCTCAAGGGTGACCATTCTCAAACTCAAACTCAAATATTTCTTCATTCAAGTAGGTTACATATAACACTTTTGAATCGTCATTGAATACAATACAAAGTGATTCTACTTCCGGTTCGAAACCTATATCTACCGAGAAGACACCGGTAAGAAACTCGACACATTACAGCATAATAAATTTGTTACTAGACTGGTCGCTCTTACCTTGAAGGCTCGACCCCTGCTATTAATGTAGCATCCCCCAGGAGCTCTGGAATCTAGGAACCTTACTCACACGCAGCAACACAACTACACAGAAGTGATTGTTATTTGGCTGCGGTCTTCTGTAAGGTGGAGGTGTTTCACCAGTCGGGCTGCTCCAGTTCGAGCGATAAATCGCTTCGCCGTACCTCTCTTCTTTTTATTGCTTACCTACTTATTATTATTTTTTATGTTCTTCTTTTAATCAAGTTCTTTTGCTGCGTCTAACTCTGCCAGTGTCATTTGAGGATGTTTGCGCGAGAGACACTTCCAAAGTGGTGAAATGCCCCCTTCCCATGTAACTTTTAAAGAGAATGATAAAGCTAAAAAAATATATTATGTACTAGCTGTGCCCGCGACTTCGTTCGCGTGGACTACATCCTTTTATGGTCGGTTTTACCTCTTTCTCCCCTAATATTCAAAACAAAAAGTAGTCTATATTTTAATCCAAGTTTCGAGCTATATTTGTGCCAAATTTCATATCTCTAACTTCAAAAATAATTATTTTTCCATATAAACTTCCAAAGGTGGTATTACCCCCCTCCCCCCCCCCTTATTTTTTAATAAAAAGTAGCCTATGTCCGTTCTTGAGATTCAACGTATACCTATACCAAATTTCATCAAAATCGGTTGAGAGGTTTAAGCAGGAAAGCGTAACAGACACACAGACAGACAGAGTTACTTGCGCATTTATAATATTAGTAGGGATGACGACATCCGTAGCCGAAAGGCGAGCGGGCCGGACTTTGGCGTCGCGCCATCTCTGAGGGCCCGGGTTCGATCCCCGGTCGGGTCAATATAGGAAATGAACTTTTCTATACTGTCTCGAGTCTGTTTGTTGTGGTACTGTCGTTGTTTCTGATTTCTGTAAAGACTCACTCAGAAGTCACTTTCTCCCTGTGTTTGCATATCCGTCATTGATTCACCTACATTATCCAGTATCCTTCGTGCATTAAAATTTAATGCATAAATTCGTAACCCACCAACGTCTCTTCCGACTTTTATTTATGAGTTTTTGCTTCAAAGTAATAAATGCAGCACTTGCAATAATGATTTCACTGTCAGAATCAGACATAGCAAAGCACTACCAATACCAACCAAAGAATTGACTCGAATGAGCAAAGAACATTCGATCTAGCTCTTGTTTACACCAAAAGATTAAGAAAGAACATTCTTGTTCTAGTTCGGTGTTCAAACGAACACCGAACTATGTAAATAGATACGTTTCCTTTTTTTTTATATTGCACTTCAAGATTGAGCTCATCCCACCTGATGTTAAGCGGTAATGAAGTCCTAGCTTAAGGGTGACAAGTACAGCATCATAAATCTGTTACTAGACTTGTCGCCCTTACCTTGAAGGCTTGACCCCTGCTACTAATGTAGCACCTCCCAGGAGCTCTGGAAACCTTACTCACACGCAGGAACACAACAACACAGAAGTGATTGTTATTTGTCTGCGGTCTTCTGTAAGGTGGAGGTATTCACCAGTCGGGCTGCCCCAGTTCGAGTAATAAATCGCTATGCCCTACCTCTCTTTAACGTCAAGCTTTAGTTTACACTAGATATTAACAAAAGAATGCTCTATTTCTAGCTCTAGCTCTATGTTCTTTTAGTCTAAATCCACCTTAACACAAGTGCTTTAGCTACTTACCACAGAATCAGAGCAATGTATGTGATGTGGTCTAATATTTATATATATTTATTATCATACCAGCAATACAAACCAAGCAAAGTTGGTTTGAACTAGATCTAGCAAGTAGTTTTTTTTAAATACGTCATAAATCGTAAACCGCAATTTACTTTTAATTAAATCAACTCTAATGTATACTTTTATATTAGAAAGAAAGAAAGAAAAACATTTATTAGGTAGGTACATACTGTTTATACATACCTATGTAGTTAAATTAAACAATGTGGAGGATTTTTTTTATTTAAAAACTTAATTGCACAATAAAACGTACAAAAGGAGGACTTAATGCTTGGAGCATTCTCTACCAGTCAATTTGGGCCGTGCAGATAGTTCGTTAATGGGTGCGGTAACAGTAAAAATCCAACATAGTAGGTAGGTACCTAAAAGGTCTCCGCCCAGCATGTCGTGGTGTCGCTGTGCGCACCACTACTCTGGTATTCTTCGGAAATCTGGAAATATAGGTGTCATATCAAGAATTGCGCTTAGCATACCATGATTCATTGTTAAAGTCAAAGTCAAAGTCAATTCATTTATTCATGTAGGTTACAAGTAACACTTATGCATCGTCAGAATGAATACAAACCAAAATTGAAGCTACAGCCGGTTCGGAACCTAATCCTACCGAGAAGAATCCGGCAAGAAACTCAGTAGTTATCCTAATCTTTACAATGTGTTATAAAACAGATGATTTTTTTTTTTCATAGACAAGTACCGTTCTATTAAAACCTCTGCCGACGATGCCAGAAATTGACAAAGAATATTAATGACTGACGTTATGTCAAAAAACAATAACGAATCAACAGATTTGTAACACTGAGACATTGTAAGAATATTTATTTGTGTTTGTTATGCTTAGTTTTATTTTGTGGTATCATGCTTGGTTTGGTGTTCATAATACATAGCAAATGTTATTTATCAATTTTGTATGGTAAGTCGTATTATATAAGTACTTAAAGGGATAAACCTTCTGACCTAACTAACGTTAGAATCCAGATTTGCCTAAATCCATACGGTCGGCATTTTCTTTTCATTTGGTCCAATTAGCATGTTTATGCCGCTGGCTTAAGGACGTTATGATCAACAACTAGTCATGGAAAACATATTCAGTTTGTAGCGCGCCGTACTTCCTGGAGGAAGTACGGTATGGGATAATGTTGGCCAGAGGGCGCCACGAGCACGTCGCGAGATTCGCGCGCCTTCCCGCTTCAGGGAATAGCTACTAATTAATATATTTTATGTTTTAATTGATTATTTTGTGTTGTCAGGCTTAAAGCCTAGGTACGAGTAATTTTATAACTTTGTACGGAAAGTTTAAGAATAAATACAGTGATTCGCAAGTGTGCATACTTATTCACTAAACTTCCAAGACGAACCTACAAATTCCCGCTACAAGTTCCATTTTAGCTGTTTTCCCTACATTTTAAGGACGATGATAGTCTAAAGTAGATAGTTTAAACGGGTTGCGTTTTTCGATCTCTTAAAAAACCGGCAAAGTCTCGGCCATTGCGTTCCGTATCATTGACAAGATATACAACAATACACTACATTATGAACTTTTTTATTAACGGACATAATATTAAAACATTTTATAATGTATTTAATGATAAGAGCACTCCCCTAAACATTTGTTTTTTTATTCCCTAGATATTTTTTTCTTAATCTTCTGCAAATAATTAGGGATATGATAAAAAAATTATTATCCCATTAGGAGCAGAAGGTCTAAAGTAATGCACGAATATAAATTTCGGAGATCCATATTTATTTACCTATGAAAATTATAAAATTTAAATCGCCGTAATATTTGTTTCACAAATTTCCTGTTAGAAATTGCATCTATATAGGCCATATTTTTTAGACTGCTTCTAAAGAAATAATACATTGTTTCAGTTTGCTTTATCTAATGTTACTAATTGATGGTTACACTATATCTAAAAACATCGCATATACCTCTACTGATGACATAGTTGATATTTTAAACGATTTAGAAGATAGGAAAGAATGCAGACCTCGGCATGAAAGACTCAACTACAGGAGAGAAGAAAGAGAAGAATCGAGAACTACAAGAGAAGATAAGAAAGCGAGCTCTAAAGCTGCCGTTAAAGCGGCCACCCTGGTAAGAGATTCGGCAATTGCTAAAGTGGCAACAAAGATTGAAAAATCGGTGTCCAGAACTACGAAAGGGAGAATCGGATTTTGGAGTAAATTCCGAAACAAGTTAGGTCATAAAAATGATAGGATATACAGATATCAGAATGATGTTTATGAACAAAGAGCTTTGCCGGGTAGGTATCGAAATAAACAACATGTGGTTAAGAATAAAAAGAACCAAAGGCTTAATATTGACGACAATTCGTCAAGAAAATTTGCAAACGATTTGGATAGGAAAGAACATGCTTTTACTAATAAAAGGAAAAGAGATGTCTATACTGCAAGTACCAAAGCGGTAAGATCAAAAAACGTTACTAGCAGAGGTTTTAATACGTCACGTTCAACCTCAAAACTCGATCCTCTCATTAAATTCACGACAGTCAAAACTTACGAACCGGTATCAGTAAGCGACGATTTGACTAAAGCTCTTACTGATTTGACAACTCGAGTAACTGATTTAAAGCAAGCATATGGGATAAACAAATTGCAAACCAACCAATTTTCAACCTACACCACCAAATATAAGGAGTTGTCGAAGAGTTTACCCAAAGTGACGTCAGATTTAGTTACCACTGCAGCAACAACTGATGATGTTGACTTTCTTGGAACAGCTCAAATCGAAGCTTTACTGAACGACATAAAAGTGAAAGCAGTTCAAATGGTCGCTGAACAAATCCCGGCTATAACAGATATTATAACCAACACAGTTACTGAAACAACTTTCGAAGCAGATCCTTTGTTGACTCATATGTCAATTAGTACGCCAGGCTATGCTCTTAGTACTTTCCTTTCTATAGACGGTCCATATAGCAAGAGAACTGCTGTGAATATAAACGCAACACCCACAGTCAATGATACTGTAGTCATAACTAATACAGAGCCGACACATCAGATTCATGGGAGATCTATAACAGAAGACGTATTGACAATCTCGCAAACTGTAGAGGATGCGTTACAGAAAAGTGTAAAGAAGCTGATAAATAAAGTTCATGGGAAATTATCGACGCAATACCACAAGGAAGTGAAAGAGGTGAAAACAACAATAAAAAAAAAGATGGAGACTGTGTTGAAAGACTTGAAGACAACTCCCCAACACTCGCCGACTGCTGTCACCCAGCCCATAAAGACACCAACAAAAAAGAAGAATAAAAGTAAAGACCATGTCACGGCGAAACAAAGACGTGCACCAAAATATAACAAGAAGGTTTTCAAGCAGACGACAAGTAAATCGACGCAGTCAACGTTCGATGATTACCTGATGCTGACACTCTTTGAACAGATCTTAGCGAAGACCCATGAAGATAACGTCATGAAAATGTTGTCGACGACAGAAACATTCGTTGATGCAGGAGCGGATAATTTGAGACTGGTAAAACGTACTCCTAAGCCGACGTCCAGTGTAAAGGATATTGAGAATTTTTATGAAGACATCATGCCGGCAGACCTTCTTAATTACGGGTCTAAAACAGCATCTACAGCCACCACTTACAGTACTGATCCCACTGAATTTGGTGCCGAAGATACGAGCTACGAAGGTTTAAGCAACAAAATTTGCTTCAACGACTACGTAAATGGTTACAAGCATTACTTGAAATTCCAAAAAGAGCAAGGGCATCAGAATTTCTCTAACCTCGTCAAATACCAAGCACACAGACATCACAACGTTGACGATATTGGTAAATATATACTGGACAAGATACCGCAGTTGCCAACGCGACGTCGAAAACGATTTTTTGACGAAGACGTAATTGATGATCAGGATATATCAACGAAAAGTGACGATTCGTGGTTTAAAAAGCATTTCTATATGTTCATTGATAACGGACCTCCAAAGAAATTCCACACATCACAAACTGTAGAATTGAAATCGCCAATAACTGAGGCTAATTTTGAATTGGGTGGTACCGAAAACCGTGTTGGTCCTGTGGTGGCGAATGACAAGTCGAGCGATGATGATTCAATCGAGAATAGTTTGGAAAATTTATCTAAGTCTCTAGATGATCAAAAATCCAAGCAGTTCTCAAATGTTATGCCTATACAAGTACAAAGTGAGTATTGAGTTTCATTTTAGTCTTCCAGCCAAGATTTTGAAATACCATAATATTTTTTTTCTAAATCCACACTTAATATTATAAATGCGAATGTAACTCTGCTTGTCTTTCCGGCTTTCACGCCTAAACTACTAAATCGATTTTAATGAAATTTGGAAGAGAAAAACGTTGAACCTCTCAAACGGACATAGGCTATGTTTTGTTGAAAATAAGGGGGGATGGGGCTTGAAAGTTAAAAGTTTATATAGGAAAATGTTTATTTTTAAGATATGAAATTTGGCACAAATGTAGCTCGAAACTTGGATTAAAATATAGACTACTTTTTCTTTCAAATATTAAAACCGACAATGAAAGTATGTAGTCCATGCGAACGAAGTCTCGGGCACAACTAGTAACCTATAAACTGTCCCACTGGTGGACAAAGGCCTCTCCATACACTCCCAGCGTTCTCTATCTGGAGTCAAGTCTTGCCGACCATGAGAAAAACGGTCCAGGTCGTCACGCCAACGTATTTTCGGCTTCCTATTGTACATCGTCCGTTTTCTGGTGCCTGGTCCCTTGGGTAACAACCTTGGCCCACCACTCTGGCTTTATCTGGCACACGTGTGTAGGTCGGCACACTCTTCGCTCTTTAGTTTGTTGATGACCGGATGGTGTCATTGCTGATCTGGTAAATCCTTCGTATACCATACAAAATTTATGTCTCACGTGTTCCGATGTACATGTGTGTTGAAATAACGATATAATATCCATATGTGTCTGTTTTCTTTTAGTTTCAACAACAGAACCAAAAAATAATCCCAATAAAGTCGACGCCACAGAATCGTTGTTTAGAGGCTTCGGGTCCTTAAAACTAGTTGACAAGATCTTTGGTAAAGAGAAAACTCCTAAACGTAACGCTTACAAAGACAGAGACGATTTTGAAATGGAAAGAGAGAAGAGAAGCCCAAAAGGGCAGGTTGATGAAAATAATATGGTCGACATTGAAAAAGCACAAATTAATACTCTAAGATCTACAGTACCAGTAAGATCTAATAATAATGGATATGTCGACGTCAATTTGATACCCAGACCAACTGCAATAGTGAAATTGCGTGAGAACAAACAAAAGAAAGGGAAACTGAAGAAGTTTTTGAACAAATTCCGTTTCCGTAAGCGGAAGAATAATAAAGAGGCAAAGAAACAGGAAAGAAATAAACGTCAGTACAGAATCCAGAGGTTCGATCCTCTAAAGAAGTTGAAAGAAATATTCAAAGTCAAAACTCCGGACAAACCAGTGAGAGACAATTATGAGATACCGGACTATGAGATGATGACGTCACACATAGATACCTTCAAACCCGTTAAATATAACAAAGTGCCAACGATAGATGAGCTAAAAGGGCAGATCCCTAACATAACGGAGGAACGTAACGCAAATATAGCGAAACAGAATCAATTGATTTCCTCTGAACGTAAAAATGCACAAAAACAGGTGTCCTTTGATGTACCACTTGAATATCCTATGCCAGAGGTAGATGAAAACACTCCAGCGATAATATTTAAAGAAACTTCGCCTAGTTATACAGTTTCGGCAGGTTAGTCATTATACTTCTTTAAAAATCGATACTAATATTATAAATGCGAAAGTACTCTATTTGTCTGTCTGGCTTTTACGCCTAAACCACTAATCACTACAAAGGCTACTTTTTGTTTTGAAAATAAGAGGGAAGGTTATAGTACCGCTCTTGAAAGTTTATATGGATTTTTTAGGTTAGAGATATGTTGGTAAAAATATAGCTGGAAACATGGATATAAATAATGGACTACTTATTGTTTCGTATGTTAGGGAAGATGGAACTAAAACCGACTAGTAAAGTGCCTATGTTCACGCGAACGAAGTCACGGGCATTGCTAGTAATATTTAAGTTAGTGTGACCCCACAATAGCGTTCTTTGAGCGTCGGCGTCTTGCCACTTTCACCCACCATACTCCACCACCCCATCCATACTTTTTAGCGTTTTTGGTCGTTGCTTCAACACGGCGCCCGCGCAACGGCGTTAACATTGAGCAGAATTGAGTTCTCGAATGTTTACCCGTAACACAGTACAGCCGTCGTCAGATATATTGGAGAAAAGTGACCAAATACTTCTGAACAGTTATAAATGTAAATAAGTTGTTTACACTACAAGTTTCTATTAATATCTGAGCAGATGCTGGTCAATAATATCTATACACACAACTTACCAATAATATCTGAACACTTATCTATACAGGTAGCTAAATGAGACACATGACGTGCGTGACACATATTGACGTTATGAGTGTTCAGATATTATTGGTTAGTTGTGTGTATAGAAATTGACTTTTATCTGCTCAAATACTTATTACTGAAGTAATGAATGTTCAGATATTAATGGTAACTTGTAGTGGATGGAAATTATTTACTTTTTTAACTGTTCAAAAGTATTTGGTCACTTTGTCTGCTCCAATATATTTGACAGCGACGTTAGTTAAGTTTACTGTCTCAAGTGTAGAACTTGAGACGTTGTGAACAAGTTCTGAAGATACTTACACTTATTAATATATTATTTTTCCCGAAGGTCGAAGCAAAGCTACCACAAGGAAATATGTATCCACAACTAATAGCAAAAAGTTAGCCAAATTTCGGCCTATCGAGAAAACAAGCCCAGCTTCTGATGTGAATGACTTCAAATACGATAGCACGACTGATGATTACTTTAAAAATTACGACAGTCTCGATTACAACATGTCTCCTCCGGGGCTATCAAGTTTAGACGATATAAGAAGCGAAATTAATAGTTTGCAGAAGAAATTGTCGATTGAACCTTGGTCTACTGCAAAAATTTCATCAGCCATCTCGCCTTCAAAGTTACCTCACTACCACGTTACGAATAAAAAGATGTATGTACCACCGCATTTACAAGCGATGAACTTGAAGCCGAAGGCAGAGAACAAAGATTTGAAAATACAAACTCAGCTGACGAGAATAGCAAAGTTCCCTTTATCCCATTTCCATCTCAAAGCGAATCCCATAGAAGCTTCTTCAATAAACTCCAATCAAAAGACTAGTCTTTTGTACAGGCTAAAACGAGCAAAGGTTCACCCTAAATCGAATATAAAGAAACGCTTGAATACATACGTTACAGTCACACAGAAATATGCACCGGTTTCACTCTATAATGACTACGCCAAAGTGGATAGATACAAACCATTCCCCGACTATTTTAATGACTTGCTAATGTGGCATGGTGATTTGCTTAACACTGAAAAGGTGACGGTACCTCAATGGGAGAACGTCCTGGACAGTATCAGGAAGGAATCTGAGGTCACAACTTTGAGTATGACCGATATGCAACGGGAGTTGATGCACCTCAATGATTTCCTAGGTACTTATGATGCAGCAAGCGTTCCGATCTCAACAGCAAAAGTCGGCGTCAGAGAAAAGTTTCCTACAAAAGTAAAGAAAGACAAAACTGGGGGCGATGATAAATTGTTTGAAGATCCTAATAAGGACGAGAGAGATTATTTCAAGACTGTAGCTGTGAAGGACAATACAATGGCTCAAACAAATGACATTATCATTCAAGGGCAAGCAAAGTACTTCCATTTTATGAAACAGCCAGATTCTAATCGTGAAAAGTACATCCAGGCTACAAATTTGTTAAACAATCTAAACAAAATGTATTATAAGGCTCCGCTTTCCAAATATAGTATTGATGAGAAGGTTCGCGCTACTAAACGTGATGGAGAGTTTTGGGCCACTAATACTGGTAAATTAACTGTAATTTTTTCATTTACATTTACATTTACCTATCACTTCGTTGACGTTATTTTGAGATTGTAAGTATATTTTATGTTAATTGGGTTCATGTTAACGTGTCGCGCAAGCAAGATGCCGGTAGGCGGCTGGACGCCATGACACGCGGCTTTCAATTGCTACTGCTGTTTTAGAAAAAATAAATTAAAAATCCTGCAGTCCACGTAAACGAAGTTGCGAGCAACAATTAGTTTATTCATATTTAAAAGAAACAGAAAATTTTCATCTTCCCTTGCGGTGCAGGGCACAGACCCACGACCTCCACGTATCGCGAGTCTTTTCCAACTGAGCTAGCAAGTCATCGTAGGCGATGTTTTTTTTTCTGTTGTATCAACCCGTTAGCCTCCGTTAGCCCCGCACCGCAAAGACAGATGAAATTTAGTTAGTGTGACTTTGTCTTTAAAATATTTAAAGGTCGCTAGTGCGGCGTAAAGGTTATTAAAAATAGTATTTTTAACCCCCGACGCAAAAACAGTGACGTGTCTGTGTGTGTGTGTATCTGTCTATGGCATCGCAGCTCCCGAACAAATGAACCGATTTTGATTTAGATTTTTTTGTTTGAAAGATGAATAAGTCGGGAGTGTTCTTAGCAGTTTTAAAAAAAATCGATCCAAGATGGCCGCTGTCACAAAATTATGGATTGCATGTTTTAACACAACTCCCACAATATGGGTATTATAAAAACGGGCTTGACTAGCAGAATATACTCATAATGATAAATTTCAAATCCAAGATAGCCGCCGCCAGAAAATGACAAATTTCCTAAATTATTTTTAAATCCTGTAGGTATCATATAAAAGGGATTTTTTCACACTTTTTTGTGACGGGGGCTTTTTAATTATATATTGACTTTTCAGAAAGTAAAAATATGAAAGCAAAAGATCAAGAAAGCTCTATTCTGTATTTGGACACCACTCTGTTGGCGTACGACGACGGCCCCGACTTCCTGACCGATCGTCCGAAACACAAAAAGATGTGTAAGTAAAATAGTAGTATATTATTAACAAGCAACCACCTATAAAAACAGCTCTTAAAATCTTACTCTCCGCGTACGAATTGCGAATTCGGAGAGTAGGGGGCGTCCTAAAATTACGTGAGACGTTTAAAGGGGGAAGGGGGTAGAGTCAAATCTCATCTAACCTTACGTTGGAGAGAGGGGGGGTCTCGGCAAACATCACGCAATTTTTTTCCACTTTAAATAAAAATAATCATATTATTTTTGTCATGATTGCAATCGAACGAAGAAAATTCAAGAATTTCTTTTTTTTTTACGTTTAACTTTATTTCATTTGTATTACAATCAAACAATTCAATGCGTTTACGTAAGAAACCCACATTTTGGAAAATCTCACGTGAGATTGGGGTATGAGGGAGGGGGTTTTTATTTATTTATTTAATAGGTACACCAACAGAACATATACATAGCATTTTAGGGGTATGTGATACAGAGGTAAGTTCTAGTATATGCTCCAATAAGAGGAGTACACAGCATTCAAAACAGGAGCAACACAGAATTAGATTTTTTGTAAGAAAAATTGAATTTAGAAGAAATATAACAAATTTAGTCAGATGACATATTCTGCAGTTGTGCAATGTGGGGTTGAAGAAAATCTCACCACAAGGGGGGGAGACAGAAAATTAATAAAACACCTCACGTAATTTATGGACGCCCCTAAGACTTTAAGGGCACTTTTGATTATTATCATTTGAAACAAAGAAAACATTTAGTGTAAACGAAAAAAAAATGATTCGAATATCGGCAACAAAACGCACACAAATGTAAGCACATAAGCAATAGATACGCAATCCTACTGATATTATATTATACTATGAATATAATCCCTACTAATATTATAAATGCGAAAGTAACTCTGTCTGTCTGTTACGCTTTCCCGCTTAAACCTCTTAACCGATTTTGATTGAATTTGGCACTGAGAAAGGACATTGCCTTTTATTGCGAAAAAACCCCTGTGGTCCACGCGAACGAAGTCGCGGGCACAGCTAGTTCTAAAATATAAACTCGATTTATGTTGCACGGCCGTACCCATTTCTCGCCATCTACTATTTCCTCTACCTTAAGGTTGTCTGGAAGAGATCGCTTCCTAGCGATTAGACCGCTTAAATTGTACTATAATTAATCTGTAAAACCTATTTCTGTAAAGATTTTGTGCAATAAAGTATATCCATCTATCTACCTCGATCTCTGTGGCGCAGTGGCTAAGGTAGGCGGCCAAAGCGCGAAAGGTCCCGGGCTCGATTCCCGGTCAGGTCGATTTGGAAAACGAACTTTCAAAATTGAATTGGGCCTGGGTTTCCTGGGATACCCAGTTAGTGTCCGTCGTCTGGTGTTTATAATACAAGGGGAAACCTTAGTTTGAGACCAGGTGATTGGTGTGATTGTCTGGCGCATTTATTTATTTATTTATTTTTATTTTATTTAAAAACTTTATTGCACAAAAAAAGTACAAAAGGTGGACTTAATGCTAGGAGCATTCTCTACCAGTCAACCGTTGGGTCATGCAGATAGTACGTTTATGGGTGCGGTAACAGTAAAAATGTGAGTATGGATAACAACAAAATTAATAATCATAAATAGCAGAAAATTACACTCGAGAATAGAATATTCATACATAGGTTCATGATAAATAAATATAATAATTAAACAATATAATATATATAAATATATGCAAACAAGTGAATAAATAAAGCAATAATTAAGAATAATAATAATTAAGAGAGGCAGGGCAAAGCGATTTATCGCTCGAACTGGAGCAGCCCGACTGGTGAAATACCTTCACCTTAGAGAAGACCGCAGCCAAATAACAATCACTTCTGTGTTGTTGTGTTCCTGCGTGTGAGTAAGGTTTCCAGAGCTCTTGGGGGTGCTACATTGGTAGCAGGGGTCAAGCCTTCAAGGTAAGGGCGACAAGTCTAGTGGCAGTTTTACTATGCTATACTTGTCGCTCTTAAGCTAGGAACTCATTACCACTTAACATCAGGTGGGATGAGGTCAATCTTGGAGTGCACTATAAAAAAAAAAGCAAATCAATTGAGCAAACGAAATTTTATTTATGTAAATCTATACTAATACACTAATATTTACATAGCTATACTAATTTGATAAAGCTGAATAGTTTGTTTGTTTGAACGCGCTAATATCAGCAACTACTAGTTCGATTTGAATAATTCTGTTCGTGTTGTATAGACCATTTATCGAGGAAGGTTTTAGGCTATATAACACCACGCTGCGGCCAATAGGAGAAAAGAATCGAAACAAAATGTGGAAGAAACAGATATTTTATAAACTAACTAGCTGTGCCCGCGACTTCGTTCGCGTGGACTACATCCTTTCATAGTCGGTTTTACCCCTTTCTCCCCTAATATTCGAAACAAAAAGTAGTCTATATTTTAATCCAAGTTTCGAGCTATATTTGTGCCAAATTTCATATCTCTAACTTAAAAATAAACATATTTCATATAAACTTTCAAAGGTGTTATTACCCCCATCCCCCCTTATTTTCTAATAAAAAGTAGCCTATGTCCGTTCTTGAGATTCAACGTATACCTATACCAAATTTCATCAAAATCCGTTCAGCCGTTTAGGCGTGAAAGAGTAACAGACGGACAGACAGACAGACAGACGAGAGTTTCTTTCTTTTTATAATATTAGTATGGATTCGTGTAAACATTAAAATCATTATTTTTGTTTTAGCAAAAACCTCTTTGAAACCTAATTTTCTTTCAACCCCTACTTCTGTAAGTATATTTAATTATTCACTCAAGTTTACTAGTAATTAGAATAGTAAGTAGTTTTTATTTGTTATTTTTGATATCTGTAGCCATAGCTGGGCACCGTTAATCAAACAGTTAACTTCGTTAATCGTTAATCCGTTACTAAAAAAGTTAGCTTCGTTAAACGTTAAAGCGTTACATTTCTAAAGAATTAACGCAAGTTAACGTTAATCGTTAATCCGTTAAAATATAATCAAAATGGACCAGACCTGGAATCCGAGTTTATGTCTTCCATGATAGGATCACTAACAGTAATTTAGTAAAGCACTACGATGCATTTCAATAAAAAAATAAGATATGAAACTCCCATTTGGAAACCCTTTTAGTTTCCCTACGGTTTCCGGGGAAGCCCCTGATTGTATTAATGTGGTCGTCTTTTTTAAAAAAAGAGGAGGGGGATTACTGAAAAACGTTACGGTGCGTTACATAGAGTAGGGGGGGGGGGGGGGAACAAAAAATCTTATAAAATGCGTTCCGTAATACTTGTACGCTCCCTTCTTTAAATCAAACACAGCATTCGTCATTCTAACTAAACACCGACTCTAAGAAAGAAATCAAATGAACACTAAAAAAATTAAAAAAAAACCAACGACGGTAAAAATCGGGAGAAAAATACAAAAACCCCCATTTTAACCCAATTATTATGTAACGAAATACTATGTATATAATGGACGTAAAAATACTTTCTAAAAAAAGGGTTGATATCTCGAGAAATTGGTAATATGTATATACTTTAAGTACCTAAACAATGAATATCGATGTTTACAGTTTTTTCCTGACGTGTCTGTTTCTCGAAGATATACTAATAATTTATATAATAATTTTACCATGATACATAACCGAGGAATATCCGTCAGGGGCTGCCTTCCCTTTGTGAAATTTCAACAAAAATTTTATCATAAGTGTATTTTATGTCATTGTTAAACATCTACAATTCTTCAATAATTGTATTAACGTCACTAGAAAAACTATAATATTTTTCATATTATTTTGCACTAATATTGTAGCGCCCTCTAGTGAGTTACAGACGTATTTTTTATTATTTGGGAACATGCATTTAAACTACCACGTACACATTTCTGGAAACAGAATTTTAATCGGACATTTCGTTTTGATTTTATTGAAACATTGTTTTTACACTAATATGGTTGCGCCCCTTAGTGAGTTACAGCCATGACACCTGTCCATGTTCTTAGACAGGTGGATTGGTGGTTCATATCCATGGACTTAACTCACCAAACACAAACCCGTTATTGAAAACCGCATCAAAATCGGATCATTAATTCATTACTTTATAAGATAGGTGGCAACATTAATTTGCACAAACGCACACACAAACATATCTCACCCTAAACGCATACACCTGGTCCGTTCCGTTGTTGGTAAAAATGAATCTATTCGCAGCTTTCTCACTCGCACTACTATTTCACTCGCGGTGCCATGCGGTGGATAGTAGACATTGGATTAACGATTAACGGACTTCAATATTATTAACGGAAGTTAATGAGTCCGTTAACAGTTTTTCAAGTTAACTTAAAAGTTAATCCGTTACTCAAAATGTTAACTTCGTTAATTAACGATTAACGGATTAACGAGTTAATGCCCAGCTATGTCTGTAGCACATGTACTTTAGCTACTTACTACAGAATCAGAGCATTGTATGTGGTTCATTATTGTCTATTATTTATTTTTACAAGCATTTATTAGTTAATGGGTTTTATGAACTTGTAACTTTGACAAATTTTATGGTATTTTGATAATTTAAGAGGGGTAGGGCATAGCGATTTATCGCTCGAACTGGAGCAGCCCAACTGGTGAAATACCTACACCTTACAGAAGACCGCAGCCAAATAAGAATCACTTTGGTGTTGTTGTGTTCATGCGTGTGAGTAAGGCTTACAGAGCTCCTGAGGGGTGCTACATTAGTAGCAGGGGTCAAGCCTTCAAGGTAAGGGCTACAAGTCCAGTAGTAGCTTTATTGTGCTGTACTTGTCGCCTTAAGCTAGGACCTCATTACCACTCGACATCAGGTGGGATGAGGTCAATCTTGAAGTACAATATAAAAAAAAACATAAACTATATCTAGTGCAGTCCTATTGATTTAGTATTGCCGATACTATGTATTATCAGGTGAGATATCATTACATGAAAGCAATACTACCAAAATTGAGCCCTTCAAGAAAAAGTTGTTACTGAAATTTAGCCCTTAAAGATTTTTTTTCATAAATAGTAGCTATTTCTTTTACCTCTATAGAAGCTTATAATCTACACTAATAGTTTGATTTTTTGTTTGTTTGTTTGTTTGTATGAATTGAATAGGCTCCGAAGCTACTTGGCAGATTTGAAAAATTCTTTCACTGTTGGAAAGCTACATCATTCCTGAGTGACATAGGCTATATTTCATTTTCAAAAAAAATAGGCATCCTTACTGAAATTACGATAACGTAATCCAAGGTGTGAAAAAAATATCAAAAAACTACCTTACATCGCGTGCGCTGCGAAAACTATTGATGATAGAACAAAATGATATACTACATTTTTTTAGAACACACCATTATCTACAAAAAATCAGCGGCAGCATATTTCTAACTATTACAGTCATGTCACAAGTCATGTCACAATAAGCGTTTTTTTATTGAAAAAAAGAAATTAAAATACCACCGCTACAAAAAGGTCTTTATTTGTACCTTGGTATTAACCCTTATCAAAATAAATGATGTATTATTCAAGACTGCTTCAATATCTTTATATTACTTTTTGAATTATTCGATTCTGACAATCCATTCAAAAGATATCACGAGTTAAAAAAAAATTAAAAATAAACTGTATTCGGCTAGCTATGCGTTGTAGGCGTCACTCGGGCAGGGGTACGGGAGGGGGGTTATCACGAAATAAACTTGCCGCGCGGCTCACTCGCGCGGTCGGCCCGACATTTCCCCCCTGGGTGGCCGGGGGGGAAAGCGGGAAAGGCCGATCCACTGAACCATCCCCGCCTCGCACTGGAGACCGTGGGTGCAATGCCGACTGGGGTGCCCTCACACTCCCAGTCAGCCGGTCTCCATGCGGAAGAACAGAGCGGTCGTAGAGCCGCCGCGCCCTCCCTCTTCTGCGCCTTCTAAGGTAATGAGGCCCTAGCTTAAGGACGACAAGTACAGGATAAGAAATCTGTTACTAGACTGGTCGCCCTTACCTTGAAGGCTTGACCCCCGCTACTAATGTAGCACCCCCCAAGAGTTCTGGAAACCTTACTCGCACGCAGGAACACAACAACACAGAAGTGATTGTTATTAGGCTGCGGTCTTCTGTAAGGCGGAGGTGTTTCACCAGTCGAGCTGCTCATTTACACTAATATTATAAAGAGGAAATATTTGTACCTATTTTTGTATGTTTGTAATGAATAGGCTCAAAAAGTACTGGGCCGATTTAAAAAATTCTTTCAAAAATAGAATGCTACATTCTTCCAATTTGACATAGGCTACAAAATTAGGGATCTTTGGTAAAATTTGAAAAATTTCAACAGAAAAGCGGGAAAAATTCTCTAAGGCGAAACGAAGTTCGCCGGCACCGCTAGTAACATACATACATACACGCTCGTATACACACATACGCACATACACGCTCGCACTCACACATGCATTAAACAATCACACGTGCATATATTTACACGCGCCATAGTTTTAACCTTTTGCTTTTTTTAATTTTGCAACTAAAGCTATTTGTATTAAGTTAGCCAGGCAGCACTACCCCATGCTCTCCAACATCTTAGAGCGCCTGGAAGGGTTGAAAACCAGCGCAGACAGGGAGTTCGGCTCCGTGTCTGCATTAGCTGAACCACTTCCATTTGTCTTCCTGTGTAGCGTAAGATAGCTTAAGTAGAAATGTTGTAGTTTAAGGAAAAAGACTATAAACAATTTTATTTTATTTTTATCTATAGCATACAACATTCGATACTCGTCAGCATTACAACATTTGGTACCATCGATATATCAATAATTATAATGACAATGTTTTATTAATCTTTACGACAAATATTAGATGAAATGTCTATATTTTTTTTTACTATTTCAGCCTAAACCAGTGGCAAAATCAAATTCGTCGCCATCGCAATACTTCAGCACACCACTACCAATGAGGATGAACGACTTCGAAAGATTCTTAAAAGACAACCAATTGGATGTACAATCAGTCACTACGCCAATTATGGCATTACCACATCTCATAAACCAAATGCCCAAAACAGATGCTGGAGTTAAACAGAAGGATTCCAATTCTGAACTTCAATCTAGTACTCAGAAGACGACAGTAACTGAAACAATTTCTGCAGATACAGAAGATTATACAAAAAAATTAGTCGACGATGCTATAAAGCGTTTTATGATTACAGCAAGATCCTACGACTTGAAAGATGTAGATGGTAATAAAGGAAACAAGATATACAAACAAAACAACGATAAAAGGAAAAGGAGGTACAGTGAACTGCTGAACGATCGCTTCTTTACTTTCGAGCCGTTTAGAAAGAAAGCGAAAAGCAACAAAGTGAAGAACAAAACGAAATTCTTTGACAAAAAACTGACTCCCGTAACAGATCTGTATACTGTGCCTCCAGTGAGTACAAACACCAGTGATATACAAAATGAAGTAGAGTTGACCATCATTAACATGAATGACCTGGATCAGAACACGCCGAAAAAACGTCCTTCGCCCTCAAGATCAGAAAAGGTTAAAGGCGAGAAACCTAAATCGACAACGCGATTAACAACTGAAACAACAGACCAAAGTACTGTTGAAGTAACATCAATAACACCCTTCATACAAAGAATACACAACAATCTACTTTACCACCACGGACATAAAGATGCAGATAAAATAACAAATACAACAGAAAAAGTTGTCGAGGCTTTCTTAGACAGAGCGGTGACGAAAGATTTCACAACTATGTTCCACCCGTTTGTAGATGAAGAATTGTTTAGGAAGTTACAAGCTAAGCAGCATCCTAAAAGAGTTAGGATTAGCAGTCACAATTATAAATATGATATTATATATAACAACGAGCCTGAGCGGTGGAGCAAAAATGCAGTTCGTCAATGTGAGTAAAGAGATATCGTTTAATAAAGACACTATAGGGAGTCCTTGCATGAACAATCGGCTAGGTCCGCGTATTTTTCTTTTCTTGAGGGGTAAATGCCAACAGCACTGTCACTCTGCGGGGAAGAGAGTGTTGTGTCAGGTTCGCACCGACTAAAGCCTCCTCGGTAGTCAACGCTGCGCTGTTGCGGGGGAGTCAAGATCCTTTGCGAATTCTACGCAGGCTTTCAGCGTCTTCCGCTGAGCGGGCTAGTAGCTACGCCCCAACCCCTAGAGACCGATGTAACAGACGCTAGGCTTACTCTACGCCTGGCGTTTCCAAGGCCAGCAGTCCGGTCCTACCACTGCAGACAACCGAAACTCTCACTCCAGCTCTCAATTCAAGAGCCAGATGGAATCCCGAGACCCACTGGCCCTGGAGGATAGCGAGGCCCGCAAACGCAATACCGCATACTCTTGTTCCTCCGCGATCCACCAGTGCTTTTGTGGGCTTGCCGCAGAGAAACTGCTCTCCGCGGTCGAGCTCGGAATCCGTCTTTGCTTCACCCCGTGCGGTATCTGAGGTTGAATTGGCCCAGCCTCAATGCACCGGGCCTTACTGAGCTCCCCCAAAGCGACAAGATGCGAAACCCAGCAAGAGGGGGCGTAGGCGTATGGTCGACTACAACCCCCCCACAGCGACAAGATGCGAAACCCAGCGGGAGGGGGTGTAGGCGTATAGTCCAACTGTGACGTAACCGGTTGTTTTTAACGTGATATTGAACCACATGCCACCATGATAATTTAATTACCAATATAGTAGCAGTTTAACCTCACGCGCACGTTTACCTAGCAGATTTTTCCAATTGACTTATCACCTTTGAATAATATACTGTAACAGAAAGTTCACTGTCGATGCAATTTCAATAACCCACGCAGTGCGCTTATAAATAGACGCTAACAGTAATGTTCGTCACTTACCTTGTCAATTCGCAGTGCCCACCACTGGGACATAAATAGTTGAATTATTTTATTAATGTTTTAGCACGCAAAAAGAACCGAGACGTAAAATATACATCGGGCTATCATAACGATGAATACAAACCTCCATACAACAGTGAGTAAGTTGTAGTTTTGATTTTCATTAAACAACCATTTGTTTCTTTTAGTAAGTTGTAAGGAACGTATGTTCTTTACTAAAAGTGGAAGTACTTCCGCCGAGCTAGGTGTTATCTGCTCATGGACCAAGGCCCGACTACCATTCTTGGTTTGTTGTATATATACTTAGTGGCGACGAAAACTCTGATATCGCGATGTAGGATATCGATGTCACGCATTACGTATGGAGCGTTGTTTACTACGCCAATTCTGCTGACGCTGTATTTGTGTCGACTTGAAGGTCATGTCGTAGGTCGGCACAAAGTTATAGACTAACTGTTGTTGACTCGCGTTATTTCGGAATGAAAGTATGCTACTCGTATTTCTAGACGCTAATATGTGTAGCTGCCACATTGTATACAAATCCATTGAACCGTGGAAGATCAATAAACATCTACTCTCGAAACTTATAATACGTGTTGGTAATTTCGTTTGATTTTGTTTACCCAATCTATCTTAATTGCTAATTTCTTCGAGCGATTTGGATCCCAACAAGAAATTTAAAAAAGAAGAGTCAAGTTCAATACCAAAGTTATGCTTGGCTGTGGCGTTCGGACCATAAAGAATAGAGATTAAATGAGTGCCAAGTTCTAAATCCAAATATGTATTTATAGGAACAAAATAACATTATAAACAAGTATTACTGTTATTTAAAAAAAAAAACATCTTTAAGTAGGTTAGATTTCAGTTGGCCAGTTCCCTTTTGTTTGCAAACTATCTCTGATTTCGACAGAAGCTGTAAAGTTATCAAAATAGTAAGAGCAATCGAAGCAATAGATAATTATACTAGACCTAATGTACTAATACATATTGATTTACCAACGTATTACATGCCGGAGACAGGTCCTTCTACCGACCCTATAACTACTACAGCAAAAAGCTCATGGAATGATTGCATTTTGAAACGTCTTTCTGGCATAGCTTTGTTCGAGCTTCTTAGCAAATCAGATCTTTTAAAAGCTTTTGATGGTAAAATGAACTTTACTGATGGAGTAGATAAAGCTGTTAATGCTAGTAAAGTTTTTAGCATTGCCGAGAAATCTGCACACGGAAGAAACATGATTTGGAGCAAGAATAAAAGAAACAGTCGTCAAGGTATGTAAATAGTTATCGACTTTAGTTACGTTTCCTTAAAAAGTACAAAAGTAATTATCTTGATTAATGTTTTGCACCGATTGGCAATTAATATATATACATTTTCGATCAATTTTATTTTTTGACCTAAAATATCAATCTCGAATTAGTCGTTGGAATTTAGTAAAATTCTTTAGCCAATTTTGAATTAAGCAAGTGTCATATTGATACAAACCTATTAACTGCACTTTTTCACGAAAATCACATTTTGATACCAGTAAAAACTAGATTTTTGCTTAATTTTTTAAAATACTACTAACTACTACTAGTCAGGAATCATCCAACTGTATTGGTGTAACATGTCATTTGAAAATGAAACGAACTTCGCGTAAAAAGAAATGCATCGATTTTGATAAAATAATCGATTATGTGATTTCATATTATTTGCATATTTCATATATTTTTGGTTTTTATTGAACTTTTTGGAAGCGACCTGTTCAAAATTTTATAATGTGCACATATATTCTTCGTTGCCAAACAGTTTAAATGAACATTTTAATGCATTATTTCAGCCACAATTTCACCTACAGCTGGTGACGATGGGGTAGAGACAGGGATGCCAAATTGGAGGGAGAAGAGACGCTTAAAGTTATTTTCAAGTAATTTTTATCTCAGCTTTCCTTTTACATGTCGTTATTATATTTATAGTTTATCTTACTCTAAGTTGATACAGAACGAATCAGAATTGAATTTCTGTTTAATCTAATAGCTAGATTACAAAAAATATACGATTTTTTTTTTATTTCATGTTTGTAAATTAAGAAATTTATAAAGATATATTGCGTTAAAATTTAACGACGTCACTTATTCGTACAGTTTTACGAAATAGTAACGTAAATACAAGCCTCTGCCGAATTTTGTTGCGCTGTATTATCTTACAATTTATTTATTACTTGAAGCATAAAAAACGTTTTCATTGTATTTGAAAATCTAACTAGTGGACTGAGTAGAATGAATAATTCAATATGTATCTGCAGATATAAAGGGTAAACTGAAAACGCTTCTGAGAAAACCTCAATCGACCACTGCAATTCAACAGAGTACAAAAGAAGGTATTTATTTAGCTCAAAGAATAGCAAAACTTATGCAAAATGTGATTTTTTTTGATGTGGTCTTGAAAACGAGTTACACTAATATTTTTTTTTATTATTTTAATTTCATCAGAAGCTCCTAAAGCTGTTACCAAACCTGATTTGAAGGAGAAACCTGATATAAACAAGAGACAGAAAAAATATGAGACGGAGAATGATGGACTCGTGACGATTAACTACGATTTTGACATTGACAAAATCATAAACAAAGTAATGTAGAATTTAAGACTTTCGAATTCAATTTCAAATATCCCTACTAATAATATTATAAATGTGAAAGTAACTCTGTCTGTGTGTCTGTTACGCTTTCCTGCTTAAACAGACATAGGCTACTTTTTATTAGAAAATAAGGGGGGATGGGAGTAATACCACCTTTGAAAAATGTTGATTTTTGAAGTAAGAGAAATGAAATTTGGCACAAATATAGCTCGAAACTTGGATTAAAATATAGACTACTTTTTGTTTCGAATATTAGGGAAGAAAGGGGTAAAACTGACCATGAAAGGATGTAGTCCACGCGAACTGTTATATATTGTATTTGTAAGTAGGGATGCTGACATCCCTGGGTAATGCTGCTGCGTCAGCATCCTAGATATAAGCCACTGAGCTCATTGTAAGTCAGAGCTCAGTCACATCGCGACCATCATTCGGAAAGCTTGTCCCTCTAAATTCAAAAGTGTAACTAAATTAGTGTCTGTCTATTAAACAGTGTTAAAATAAAAACTTTCTTTTTTAAAATCCTAAATCCAACCCCTCGTATAACATTGGTGGCAGCGAAAAGGGATCAAAACTGATCCTCGGTTCGTCTAAATCCTAAAGTGTAACGAAGTGAAAGTGTTCCGTGAACTTTATTTCTGACGCTGTTCCTCACCGTCTCGTGACGCTGTGTCTGACACTGTTCCTGACACTGTTTAGTGACACCATTCCTGACGCTGTTTCCTGACGCTGTTTCCTGACGCTGTTCCTGACGCTGTTTCCTGACGCTGTTTCCTGACGCTGTTCCTGACGCTGATTTCTGACGCTGTTTCCTGACGCTGTTTCCTGACGCTGTTTCCTGACGCTGTTTCCTGACGCTGTTTCCTGACGCTGTTTCCTGACGCTGTTCCTGACGCTGTATCCTGACGCTGTTCCTGACGCTGATTCCTGAATAACAAAACCCTGAAAATATTAGAAGAGGAAAACCCTGTAAGAAAACTGAAATGTCCCATCTTATTCCTGCAATCATCGTGACTCTGTAAGTTTCAAAGTTTAACAATTAAGTGAAAAGTGAAGTGAATAAATTAAATCAATCCCGTTCTATAAATAGATTTATCTCAGTAAAACTAATTCGTTGCTGTTGTACTCACTGCAACATTGTAGTCGGAGACCATTGCAGCCGCTTATCGCCAAACATTCCCAGACGTCTTTATCGCGCCGATTCCTAGTAATGCCAAAGGAAGAGGCTACTGCCTCTCTCAAATTAACTTCAATCATGCCTGACATTGATCTAAATATACTAATTAAATTTATTAACAAATACGATGGCGACCGAGACAAATTAAACGCCTTCTTAAATAATTGCAAAAATGCAATCAGCCTGGCTTCTCCTACACAAGTTGACACCCTTTTAAAATACATTTTAAGTCAACTCCAAGGGCGCGCCGAAAGCGCATGCTCCATAAAAGAATTTGAAACATGGCAACAACTCGAAGACTTTTTAAAATCCCAATTTGGCGAGCGAAAACACTACGCTGCTCTGCTCTCTGATCTCCAGGACTGTAAACAGTCTTATAACGAAACGATCAACCAATTCGCATTAAGAGTAGAGACATGTTTATCAAAGCTTTTAACAGAAATCAATATTTCTATACCCACTAAAAAGAAAGGCGAATTGGCCGGTCGAGTCGCTGCTATGCAAGATTTAGCCTTAAATACATTTGTCACCGGGCTAAACCAGAGATTGTCAACCGTGGTTCGATGCCGCGACCCTGAAACTCTTAATGACGCAATTAATTTCGCTGTATCCGAAGAAAAGATATTCCAGAGTTCTGCGCGGCGTAATGTAAACGCAACACCGCAACCAGGTAACCATTCTCAGAATCAACCACGATTTCGTAAATTTCAGCCGCAGAATAGGTCCTATGGAATGAATGGGGGAAATAGAAATAATTTTAATAACAATATGACGTCATCATCAACGCCATTTAGACCGGCACCCGTGTCTGTGGTGTGCCGATATTGCAAAGCCATAGGCCATACTATAGAATCATGTCGTAAACGCGAATATAATAATAAAAGGTTTGGCAACGTCCAGAACGGGAACAATAACAACAATTATAACCGCCAAATGCCGTCTACTTCCTTCCAAAACCGAAATCAAAATGCTCATTTCGTAGACTCTCCGGAGGAAAACTATCCTGAGGAAAATGATAATTTAAACGAGTAAAGGGCTCTCGACGGTGTCTCCCGAGTCCAAAATTTCTACCTCCTCCGTTTTCAACCTTAAACGACACCGCTCACGTATCCTGGCAATCTAACAAACCGGGTAACCAGCCCCAAAATCATAGATTAGCCACCACTGTATCCGCAGCATCCGCCGTATCCCATATCTCTGCTGCACCCACTGTATCCAAGAAATCCACTGTATCCACTGTATCCGCTGTATCCAATAAGCCCACTGTATCCGCTGTATCCAATAGGCCCACTGTTTCCACTGTATCCGCTGTACCCAATAGGCCCACTGTTTTCACTGTATCCGCTGTATCCAAAAGGCCCACTGTTTCCACTGTTTCCACTGTATCCGCTGTATCCAATAGGCCCACTGTTTCCACTGTATCCACTGTATCCGCTGTATCCAATAGGCCCACTGTTTCCACTGTATCCGCTGTATCCAATAGGCCCACTGTTTCCACTGTATCCGCTGTATCCTATAGATCCACTGTATCCACTGTATCCGCTGTATCCAATAGGCCCACTGTTTCCACTGTATCCGCTGTATCCAATAGGCCCACTGTTTCCACTGTATCCGCTGTATCCTATAAATCCACTGTATCCACTGAATCCGCTGTATCCAATAGGCCCACTGTTTCCACTGTATCCACTGTATCCGCTGTATCCAATAGGCCCACTGTTTCCACTGTATCCGCTGTATCCAATAGGCCCACTGTTTCCACTGTATCCGCTGTATCCAATAGGCCCACTGTTTCCACTGCATCCGCTGTATCCTATAAATCCACTGTATCCGCTGTATCCTATAGATCCACTGTATCCACTGTATCCGCTGCATCCAAAAGGCCCACTGCATCCGCCGTATCCAATATCTCTGCTGTACCTACTATATCCAAGAGACCCACTGTATCCACTGTATCCAATAGACCCACCGTATCCGCTGTATCCTATAGATCCACTGTATCCGCTGTATCCAATAGGCCCACTGCATCCGCTGTATCCGATGTCTCTGCTACACCTGCTATATCCAATATACCTACTATATCTAATAATCCTACTATTTCTTCAGTTACCAAAAGGTCTTACGCGTCCGTCGTAGCCTCTGTTCCTCAGCGATCTAGTAATGCATGTGACAAATTCAAAACCCATAGTCCTGCAATTAATACATCATCTGCTCTCAAGGTGTCTGCTCAACCCACTGAAACCAGTACTCCTAATTCCAATTGTAATGCGAACTCCAATTCTTCTTCTGAATCCAAAATGTCTTCTACATCCAAAGTTCCAAGCAAATCCACTGTTTCCGCTTCAGCCAAACCTGTTGATCCTAGTAGCTCCCAGTTCAGATCAAATTCTCCAAACTCTGTACCTGAAACACAAAACACGAAACATGTTAAAATACATAACATAACATCTAATCCATCAAGAAAATACTTACCTTTTATTGAAGTAAAAACATCTGTCTCAAATAAACCACTGAGGTTACTAGTTGACAGTGGTGCATCTATAAGCTTAATCAAAAAGTCGTCTGTTGAGAGAATGCCTAAAATAAATAAAAACATAGTGACATTTACCGGTCTAGGCACATCAAACAATCCCATGGTATCTTTAGGCCAAATAACTGTTTTATTCAATGCACTCAAGTTCGAATTTCATGTCATGTCTGACATAGAATTCCCATATGACGGAATTATCGGTAATGACTTTTTATCAGGAACACAATCAAAAATCGATTTTAATTCAGACACATTAACTACAAATGAAGTCAAGTTAAAGTTAAAATTCAATGAACCAATCTATACAATTGCACCTCGAACTGAGACCATTATAGAATGTTCCGTTCTTAACCCGGAATTAAGGGAAGGCCTTATCCTAGATCAAAACCCTATCGACTCAATCTTGATTGCTAATTCTATTGTCAAAGTAAAAGCTAACTCTAGAATAAACATTTCTGTCGTTAACACCTCTGAATCCCCTATTACATTAGATTCTAATTTAAAGCTAAAACTATTACCCCTAGAACCTGAAGACTACCATCAAATTTTTTATACTTCACAATCAGACGACCTGAACAATGCTACAAATCGAACTGATCAAGTTTTAAACCTCTTAAGAGTGTCCCATCTTAATAGGGAAGAAAGAGAATCCCTACATGATCTCTGTATCCAATTTTCTGACATATTCCACCTCCCCGGTGACAAACTTACAAGTACTAATGCCATTAAACACGAAATACCTACTTCCTCTTCTATACCCATTAATACAAAATCATATCGTTTCCCGGATGTACACAAACAAGAAGTAAATTCCCAAATTAATAAAATGCTAAATGAAGGCATCATCAAGTCTTCATCATCTCCATGGTCATCACCTATATGGGTGGTTCCCAAAAAACTCGATGCATCTGGCCAACGTAAATGGCGCGTGGTCATTGACTATCGTCGCCTGAATGATATCACAATCGGTGACTCTTACCCGATTCCTAATATTTCTGAAATCCTCGATCAGTTGGGCAAGTCCAAATATTTTAGCACACTTGACCTTGCGTCAGGTTTCCATCAAATTCAAATGTCTGAGGCTGACGCCGCAAAAACCGCTTTCTCCGTTCCACAAGGACACTTTGAATTCACGAGAATGCCGTTTGGGCTCAAAAACGCTCCTTCAACTTTTCAAAGACTTATGAATTCTGCCTTATCGGGCCTTCAAGGCATACAATGCTTCGTTTATCTTGATGATATCGTAATTTATTCATTTGACCTCGATATCCACATAAAAAATCTCTCCAATGTCTTTGATAGACTCAGGCAGTTCAATCTCAAACTTCAACCGGATAAATGCGAATTCTTACGTAAAGAAGTATCTTACCTAGGGCATATTATTACAGATCAAGGAGTATTACCAAATCCCGAAAAAATCAAGGCCGTTCAACAATTTCCTCAACCAAAATGCCCAAAAGACATCAAATCTTTCATGGGATTAGTATCCTACTATCGCCGATTCATCCCAGACCTTTCCAAAATAGCCAAACCCCTTTGTAATCTCTTGAAAAAAGATACTCCATTCTCTTGGCAACATGAACAACAATTCGCCTTCGAAACCTTAAAATCCTGTCTAACTTCTGCGCCCTTATTAGCTTATCCTGATTTTACCCAACCATTTAATCTTACTTGTGATGCATCTAACCAAGCCATTTCGGCAATCTTATCACAAGGTCCTATAGGCAAGGACCGCCCTATTGCATATGCATCTAGAACTCTAACTAAAGCCGAAAGTAACTATAGCGTCACTGAAAAAGAGTGTTTAGCTATAATTTGGGGTACTAAAACTTTCCGACCTTATCTCTACGGCAATCGTTTTACTATACTTACAGACCACAAGCCTTTGAAATGGCTATTCAATTGTAAAGACCCCGGGTTCAAGCTTGTCAGGTGGCGCCTGAAATTAGAAGAGTTTGATTACGTGATCGAATATAAGAAAGGTAAAATAAATAGTAACGCCGACGCATTATCCCGATTTCCAGTAACCCCAATAGTTCAAAATCCTAACGATGCAAACCCAAATGCAGACGTAGTGTCTCCTCCAGCTGAAGTCAATGACGATAACGCACAACTCCCATTTAGCCCACTAACACTAGGTGATTTGGATGTACCTATACCGTCTGACGGTGACAATAGCCTACCTTCCGTAGATTTGCTAGATTGTGATGACCTGCTCCCAACTACAGCTTACAGCCCTGAAAATAAAAATGACTCACCTTTACAAGATCCGCCGAATCCTACTACTTCTCAATCTCCTGCAAATCAAGAGGACTTACCTGCATGTTCTCCACCCCCAGCTGCTATTCCTAACGAAACTCCTTTACCCTCAAGCAAAGACTACTCTGAATTCCTAAAGATGTTTTCAAATAAAAACGAAACGTTCAATACCTACATAAAAGAACACAATGAAAGCCTCCTTAAAAGCAACGCAAAAGTCATCCTAATTCCAGTATCGATCGATTTTGACGATTCAAACCCTTACCTTTATGATGTTCTATCAACAACCACCGATTCTACTGAAATCATAAATTCTGAAAGAGAACTTCATTCATTCAAAAAGTTTGACATCAATGGTAAAGTATTCTATCTCCTTTTTACTAAAGTCTACTATTTCGACGATTGTACTTACCCTGATATATTCAAAACACTAAAATCCACACGAGACAATATTTTACTTTCTGGCAATATTGATGAAATAGCTATCTCAGATTTTAAGAACTTATTCGAACAACATTCCTTCGTAAAGATATACGGGATGCTCATGTATCTTTTTAACAACACTAACATAACAGTCAATATACATCACAATACTATTATTTACCCAGTTCCAACAGAAATTGTAAAGATCCTTAAAGAAAATCATGACATTCCAATTGCCGGGCATTTAGGCTCTAATAGAATGTATAATAGAATCAAAGAACGTTATTATTGGAAAAATATGCGAACTGATATAGAAAACTTCGTAAAAAATTGTAAATTATGCCAGTCCAATAAAGCCTTACGGAAAATAAATCAAGCACCAATGCAAATAACAACCACGTCAACACGTCCATTCGAGAGAATAAGTCTCGACATAGTTGGACCTTTACCTGACGCTGGGCTTCGAAATTTAAAGTATATTCTTACTCTACAAGACGACTTAACTAAATTCTCTTTCGCATACCCCATCACTAATGCCACAGCAGAAGAAACCTGTGAATGTTTAGTCCATTTTATTTCTTTATTCGGCATTCCCAAATCAATATTGACAGATCAAGGTACTAATTTCACAGCCGATTTATTTAAACGCACGTGCCAATTCTTAAAGATTAAACAAATCTGGTCCTCACCATACCACCCTCAAACTCAAGGGGCTTTAGAGAGGAGTCACTCCACTCTAAAAGAATATTTAAAGTCATACGTAAATGAGTATCAGACCGATTGGCATAAATTTGTTTACACTGCCATACTTACTTATAACAGCACAGTCCACACAACAACCAAATTCACTCCTTACGAACTCCTTTTCGGGCATAAGCCATATATCCCTGATTCAATATTCGACTCCCGACCAGATGTAACTTACCCCGAATATATAAAAATGCTTCATCATCGACTCAAAGTGTCTCGAGAAAAAGCCTTAGAAAACATAAATGCCTCTAAGGAGAGATCTAAAACATATTATGATAGACACACAAGGCCAATTCAGTATAAAGTAGGTGATTACGTATACCTTAAAAATCACGTTCGACTACGCAAAGCCTTGTCTCCTCTATGGAAAGGACCATATAAGGTCGTCAAGATTAATGGTAGGAGTACCTTAACCTTGTTAATAAATAGGCGCCATGTAACTCACCATTATGACCAAGTTAAGTTAGCATATAGTTCTAGTTCTTAGTTAATATTTTAAATTTTACCTAGTAATTTTAATTTCGTTCCAGTATCCACGCTACCCTGGCGCAAGATGTCATCCAAACGGGTACAAATAGCTCCGGCTTATATTTTGATCACATAGGATCCTTACGATTAGTAAATAGTTACTTAAGAATTATTATCCCCGTAGATATATCGTTTATTAAACCACATATTGATAATATATATAGTTTTATGAATAGTTCTAAAGAACTATGTAAAGATGGTTTCGTTCTGGATATTTTAGAGTGTAATAATCTATTTCAACCTCTTTACACTCGACTCTCTGATACAATACGCGACTATGATTCAATTTCCCATCTCATCTCTAACCGTTCTAAAAGATCGGCCTGGTTCGGTGTAGTAGGCACCATTTCTAAAAAACTCTTCGGCACCATGGACGAAGATGACGCTATTAGATATGATAATGCGATTCAAGAAGTACAAACTGATCAGAAAATAATTGCCTCATTAATGAAAGAAAACATACTTGTTACTACTTATACTCTGAAATCATTTAATTTAACTTTAAGAAATATTGTGTCAAATGAGAAACAATTAAACAATGCTATCTCAGAATTAGCTAAAGAATTAAAAAATTTAACAAATATAACAAGAGAATTAAGTATAAGATCAAGGATGTCAGAACTAATAGCGATGTTAGAAAATAATCTTTTATCATTGTCATTTAAAATGGAGGATATAATTAATTCCATTATGTTTAGTAAATCGAATGTGCTATATCCTGCGATATTAACACCAAGACAGCTTTACAATGAATTGTTAGATAACTATAGGTTTCTTCCAAACACCAAACAATTACCTTTACCTTTAACTTTAGATAATATACAAACACTACTTAATATTTCTGATATTAATTCATATTATAGTAATTATAAAATAGTATTTGCTTTAGAAATCCCTCTTGTAGACCCCAATACTTACTCTATGTTTCATACATTACCTTTCCCTGTTGTTCATGATATTGAAAATCCAAATTCCTTTGCTACTATAATACCATCAGTTAAATACCTAGGTATAACTAGTGATAAGTCTACTTACTGTAAGATAGATAATATAAATGGATGTAAAACAATAAGCAATACTTACTTGTGTGAAATGACAGTGGTATACTCCACCAGCGCAGCTCCGACCTGTGAAACAGAACTTATAACTAAAATACTTACCTCAATCCCGAAAGTGTGTGTGACCAAACTTATCCACGGCCACTTTGAAATCTGGCAACCTGTAAGCAACAATAAATGGCTATATGTTGTCTCCCAAAAATCTAAGATCACTTTAGAATGTAATGGTACTGAAACATATGATATAAACATAAGCGGTAATGGTATATTGCACTTACCAAAAAACTGCATTGCATTTAGTAAAGAAACACGTTTAATATCGAAAGGATATCTTGTAAAAGAACTGCAAACAGTTAAATCAGACTTTTCACTTATAGATGATCAATGTTGTAATAAATTAAAATTTGATAAATTAAAATCCAACATACCTGTAATAAATTTAAGAAACATAGATTTAGACTCGTTAACTTATAAAAGTAACGATGCAATTCATAAACTTGATCACATAATAGAAAAACCCCATATTGTTTTATATAGTACTTATTATTCCAGTGTAACATGTATGTTAACCATAATTATTGTAATTTTCATATTTTATAAAATTTACAAAGCTGGTATTTGCAGGAAAATTGTAAAACCAAAGTCAACTGCTAGGGTTCCTCCTGAAAATGAGGAAATAGAATTGTCTCCTAATCCTGCGCCGGCATTAAGGATATTCTAAATCTATAAACTACACACAAAAAGTGGTATAGTTTATTCATAAGCAGGGGGATGTTATATATTGTATTTGTAAGTAGGGATGCTGACATCCCTGGGTAATGCTGCTGCGTCAGCATCCTAGATATAAGCCACTGAGCTCATTGTAAGTCAGAGCTCAGTCACATCGCGACCATCATTCGGAAAGCTTGTCCCTCTAAATTCAAAAGTGTAACTAAATTAGTGTCTGTCTATTAAACAGTGTTAAAATAAAAACTTTCTTTTTTAAAATCCTAAATCCAACCCCTCGTATAACAGAACGAAGTCGCGGGCACAGCTAGAAATATTATAAATGCGAAAGTAACTCTGCCTGTCTGTTACGCTTTCCCGCTTAAACCTCAACCGATTTTGATGAAATTTTCACAGAATAGGCACAGACAATCTTTAGACCCTGAGAAAGTACATAGGCTACCTTTTATTGCGATAAAAACCCTTTAGTCCACACAAACGAAGTCGCGGGCACAGCTAGTTAAATAAGTTAAGTTAGCAGGTAAAACGCGAGAACACTTTTTAGTAGTCAATACTAATTATTACAGGTTCCCGCTTTTGGAGAAGAGGCCAAAGAACGTAAAGATAATGAGATGACGACAAAAGCTAATAAGAAGGCAGAAGCAGAACCGCTTTTGAATGATGAGGTAATTAACCTGCAATTTAACATTTAAAATAATTTAACGGGTCAAAACGCGACACCATTTTTATTTAGTAGTTAATACGAACTACTTACTGCCCGACGTTTCGGTTAGGTTGCACCAACCGTGGTCACGAGCTGACTCTATTTAGTAGTTCGTATTAACTACTAAATAAAAATGGTGTCGCGTTTTGACCCGTTAAATTATTTTAAATGTTTAAACCTGCAATTAGATAAGAAAAGAAAATTAAGTAGCATACACTTTAGGGCACATATAATACTTTAAGTATCGGCGATCGGCGATTTGGTCCCTTAACTGAACTCGACACGAGTTATAGTTAATAAATAAAAATTGGACAACATGAATAATCACTATTATAGAATTCAGAAACATCGATAGTACCACAACGCTCAGTCCCAAGACAATATGGAAAAATCCGTTTTCTATAGGTACTGAGTAGGCGAATCGATCTTCAGTTATGGCATGTCGTGAAAGTCCGCAAGTTGTGCCCGCTTCCCTTAAGGCTAAGGAGGTCGTCAAATGTTATGTTTATTTACTTTTCTGCGACATCTAGTTAGAACTCGGAGATTTGCCAAAAAGCGACACAAGGAGGTCTACTCTCAAAAACGAAATGTGTCGGATCCGACAACGGATAGCAATTTTTAATTCACATTGACTAAACCAATTCCCTTCGAATGCGACTAAAGCGTTTAAAAAAAACACAATATTATTTATGCAAATCATTAACCACGCTTTAACTCCCGAACTTTTGATAAATTTTCAAAAACGAATCCTTTCGTATGTTCGTTTCGTTGTTGAGAGTTTTCAATTTGCCGCTAATTCGCCGGTTTCCGAAAGTAAAATTTGACGACCTCCATAGCCGAGAAGCGAGCGGGCCTCACTTTGGCGTCGCGCCATCTCTGAGGTCTAAAAAAACTAAAAAAAACTACTGAGTTTCTTGCCGGTATCTTCTCTTTGTTATAGGTTCCGAACCGGAGGTAACTTCATTTGCTTTATATAGAGACTATTCATAAGTATTACTAATGTAATCTATGTGAATAAAAAATATTGACTTTGACTTCGACTTTGTCTCGGGTTCGATCTCTAGTCGGGTGGGAAACGATGTTTTCTATATTGTCTCGGGTCTGGGTGTTGTGGTACCGTCGTTGTTTCTGATTTCTGTAACACAAGTGCTTAAGCTACCTACCACAGAATCAGATCAATGTATGTGATGTTGTCCAATATTATTAATATTAAAAATTAGCATGTCTGTCCTCAAAAAAATCTCTTTCTTTTCAATTAATTTTAGTTCCCAGAGATAAAACCACTATCAGTGCCAGAGATTGTGAAAGGAAGCACAAAATCTAGCCTGGATATCCAGAAGGAACATAAGGAAATCACCAATCAGGTAGAACATATACATTTTCTTGCAATGTTGCTGTTTTTTTTAATAAATCGAAAAGTTGATCAATTAGAAATATGACAATGCAAATAAGATAGTGTTTTATTTTTTACTAGCTGTGCCCGCGACTTCGTTCGCGTGGACTACATCGTTTGGTTTATTTTCCTTGGATCCCAATTTTTGATCCCATTTTTTAAGTATTTACGATTGATCCCATTTTCTATTTTCGTTGGATCCCATGTTAAGACAACATGTGTACTTTGCAGAAGAAAAGTGATTTACCCTTGTTCATTATTTAATTGAGGTTTTGTGTGCCAAGATTTGTGCTATTCGGAGTAGGTTCCCGTAATTGGCCATCACAATCTGTTATTTATCTGTGATATGTGGATTTTTTTTTATATTCCACTTCAAGATTTACCTCATCCCACCAGATGTTAAGTGGTAATGAGATTCTAGCTTAAGGGCAACAAGTACAGTATAAAAAATATAATAAATCTGTTACTGGACTTGACGCCCTTGCCTTGCAGGCAGGAGCCCCTGTTACTTATGTAACACCCCCCAGGAGCTCTCGAAACCTTATCACACGCAGGAACACAACAACACAGAAGTGATTGTTACTTGGCTGCGGTCTTCTGTAAGGTGTAGGTATTTCATCAGTTGGGCTGCTTCAGTTAGAGCCATAAATCGCTATACCGTACCTCTCTTCATTCAGCACACCAGCGTTTGATATTTTGATAAAAGTATAATTTTCTAAGTAATGGATAGGCGATTAAATATTTAAATATTGAATTGCGTGATAGGTAACGGCTACTAGGGTAACAGGACTAAGAAGAGGTCATTTTTTGCTGCCTCACACCATGAACATTCAAATCTCTGTGGTCAAAGAAAGTGATGCGTGGTTTGATTTCACTTTGTGTACAAAATAATTAATATTTTATACTTCAAGTTTTTCTAGACAGAGTCCTATAGAAATTTCGATTTGTTTTTATATTGTTGCAAGACATAGTTTCTCCAGTCATTTTTTCACTCGACTTTGACGAAGAAAAAAAGGCAGCTATAATTTTTCCCAGTACATAATATATTATGTTCGGATGTCTGTCTGTTCTCGCATAGCTACTAAATTAAAAAGCATGTATTTATAAATACGGTTGACACCTTATTTTGAGATGACTCTCACCAGTATCTCGAAATGAAAAGCCATCGTTAGCAAAAATTTTTTCCTTCTTGAATATCAATGATGGCTGCGAAATCTTATCATCATCACCGAGCTTACATTGATTCATAATAAATACATAAGCGTGTGCTCATGACTTTGCGTGCTTTTTATGCTAGCATAATTGTCATTGCGTAATATTTTTAGCTGAGGTCAGATCTTGAACTGTGCTTGTGTTAGATACAATTTTCATGTTGAAAGTACCCGCATTCAAATGTTTCTTAGCTTTTGGGATCCAACGAAAATAGTTTTTGGGATTCAACGACAAAAAAAAACAAAATTTTCTAAATATGGGATCCAACGGCAATAAAAAGTAATTATTTGTGGGATCCAACGGCAAAAATATTAAATTGGGATCAAAAAATGGGATCCAACGAAAATAAATCCATCGTTTCATGGTCGGTTTTACCCCTATCTCCCCTCATATTCGAAACAAAAAGTAGTCTATATTTTAATTTTAATAGAGCTATATTTGTGCCAACTTTCATATCTCTAACTTAAGAAAGAAACATTTTCCCATATAAACTCTCAAAGGTGGCATTACCCCCCCCCCCTTACTTTCTAACAAAAAGTAGCCTATGTCCGTTCTTGAGGTTCAACGTATACTTATGCCAAATTTCATCAAAATCGGTTGAGAGGTTTAAGCGGGAAAGCGTAACAGACAAACAGAGTTACTTTCGCATTTATAATATTAGTAGGGAGTAGGGATGTTCGTGTGGATTGAGTGAGCACCTTCTAGAAAAAAAATAGTATTAGTTTAATAAATGGTCTAAAACAATTTGTAAAACCAATCACAGAATTTGTAAAACGATACAAGCTGAGATAAATGGGTCAACGTTTCCTCACTCAGGCCTCACATAGGGATAGTTACATCTCCGTTTATAATAAGTTTACAAATGCACTTATCGTCATTTTTTTACTTCGGCTTATGGGCGTCGTACAAATACAAATACAAATACTTTATTTGCGAAATATGAGTGTACGATAGATGACAAATTAATATAAATAGAGCTGCCATATTCGGCCAAGAGCGGCATGCAAATATACAATTAAAAATAAGTTTCTCATTTATTAGAAATTGATAAATTATTAAAATAACACTAGACTCATTAGAACATTGGAATAAAACATTTTTTTTTAATTATTATTAACAAAGAAATTCAAAGAAAACTATTAAAAAAAATCTTCTATCAAGTTAAAATGTCAGTCTAAAATTACAGTCTACATGAATATAAAAAAAAAACATTAAGTATCATTAAATAAAATGAAATGTCGTCAGATTTATATATTGTTTGTGAACGCTTAATTATTTCCTTTAAAATAAAAATAAATTTCCTACGTTTTGAGTAATATAGATGACGTTTTTTTACAAGATACAACGCTCTTACTTTTTAACGTCAATTGGATATTGTGTGCAAACATAATTCTCTTTTTCAGTTTCCAGAGACTCCATTAAAGGGTTCTAATACTGATACCACTTGGACGGAGAAAAGCGTCAAGAGCGATTCCTCAAAAGACAAACTGGTAAGTATAGAGACACGCAAATATTTAAAGACTAAAGAATAACTAACTACCCGATGCCCTGATGAAGGGTTCCTATTTTACGGAGGAATTTAAACGTAAGGCAAAAATGTAGGCAGTTTAATTTGATCCAGTATCTTCTTGAGAATCGACACCTGAGATGTCAAACCATGGTTCACAGAGGTTGTAATTTAGTTTCACATTCTAATTATACTGCTATATTTATTTATTGTATGAAAACACGGACAAAACCATCCCCTACTTTTATGTCGTTGTATATTCTTATAGATTCATACATTTATATGGACTCATTCATATCCTAAAGTTATGGGATATCAAAAGAAACACGTTGTATATTTTAGATTGTATATATATATATATACATAAATACGGCTGGAATTTAGTATGAAGCACGTCATTTTGTCCATGTTTTCATCATGTAATACTCAATAACTGCAGCATGTGCGTATTATAAGATGTTGTTAAGAAATCTCACTTAATTTTTAAATAACATCATATACATTATTTTCATTTCAGACAACTACTACCAAGATTGCTGCTCTAACTACACAAAAAGTCCCGAAGAAAACTAAAAAGAAACCTCATCATTCTAGTGAAGAGATTTATTTTGACCCCATGTTGCAACAGAAACAGGAGGTAAAAATAAATATAAAATAATATTATAAAACTGGAGCAGCCCGACTGGTGAAACACCTCCACCTTACAGAAGACCGCCAAAGCCAAATAACAACGTGTGAGCAAGGTTTCCAGAGCTCCTGGGCGGTGCTACATTAGTAGCAAGGGTCAAGCCTTCAAGGTAAGGGCGACAAGTCCAGTAACAGATTGATTATGCTGTACTTGTCACTCTTAAGCTAGAACCTCATTACCACTTAACATCAGATGGGATGAGGTCAATCTTGAAGTGCAATATAAAAAAAAATAAAGCTGAAACTACCCAGAGGTAGTAGTTTTAATTAACAAAGAAACAGTTCTTTGTTCGTTTAAACTACTGGATCGAATTTAAAAATGTTTTTGTGTTCTATCTAACATATCATTTCATTCCACCGAGAAAGGCTTTACCCTTTTGAAATAATCGATTGTATCGATCACTCAAACTACCGATTATATCAATTGCTCATAGTATCGATTGTATTGGTCGCTCATACTATCGACAGTATCGATCTTTCATTCAATCGATTGTACCGATCGCTCATATTTGTATCAATCCCCAGTGAACGAAAAAAAACATGGAAGCACCAAAACACACACAAGCAATGGATATGCAATATAGAAATAAAGTATCGACACTTGAAAAAAAACATTAAGGCCAATGCGTTTAGGTTGACAAAAAGATGTTCGTTAAAGAGGTCGCTAGTTACGTCATCTCATAGAACGGCATGGAACACGCGCTGTGATTGGTCCGCGCCTATGACTGGCGGCGTCAGTGGAAACGGTATTCGTACTGGCGCTAGCTCACTTTTTTAAGCCACGCCCACCGTGCCTTACTTTTCGTGGTGCCATTTTGAAGCGTTAGAAATGCTCCTATGTTTTTTCGTTTACTGTCGATCGCTCATATAACTACCAATAGTATCGAATCTTAAACCGTTTTAAATTGCAGATATACTTCGAGCCGGGGACGACGAAAATCAGCGACCAGAAGTCGACCCTCCAGCCTGACGTTCCACATAAGAAGACGAGACCATCGGAGACGAAGCTCGAGAAGCGAGACCTTCAGAACAGGGCCAGCTATACGGCAAAGGATGTAGCCGCCTTGGAAGTGATTGTGGACCTAGTCAAGAACCCCTCGAGCTTTGAAGAGCAGGACGCCATCCAGGTGAGAATTGGTCCCACGCATCTATTCGACAGCCGAATTATCCATACTAATATCATAAATGCGAATGTTACTGTCTCTTTGTTTATCCGGCTTTCACGCCTAAACCGCTGACATGATTTTGATGAAATTTGAAAGAAATAAAAAACTTTTATTGCCACATTTTTTTTACATACAGTAGGTACAAAAATAATAAGATGATAATGTACCAATAAGGTCTCAGCCTCAGCATGAGCCGCTGCAACACAGTGCCACATCAGCGCCGGTTATCAGGCGAGACCTTGTGGTGAGTGGCGTATATAAAAGTTACAATGAAGTTTACTACATAACAAAACAAAGAAAAATTACAAACATAAGTACAAAATAATACAAACAGTAAACATAATCTACTGTATTATATAATATAACATACCTATACCTAATAAAAAAAAAGAATTTAATCAAATATACCAAATCTCATCAAAGTTAGTTTTCCATATTGACCCGACCGAGGATGCGGTCCTCTCGCCTCTCGGCTACAGACGTCTTCGAAGAGATTATCCAACTATGTTCACCTAGGTGATATCACCGATAGGATTAGTAGTCAGTACTTTGTCACATTAAAGCTATCAAGTTAATCATGTAGTCAGTTACTCGCTTAACTAAATCTGACAAAGTACTGAGTTTTTAAAATAATTTAACGGGTCTAAAAGCGACACCATTTTTATTTAGTAGTTAATACGAACCCGTTAAATTATTTTAAATGTTTAAAATGGAACGCGAATGTCTTAAAATTTAAAGTACCGAGTTGTTTACAAACTAAAGATGCTGACCGTACATCACTGTACACGCCTAAAGATCAATTTTAGTGGCTATACCAACGAAATAAGGGCGATACAAAGTGCAAACCGAAAAGCCTGTATTACTTTAGTAAGTAGTGAAATTGTTTGGTTTGGTTGCCTTGGAAATAAATCACATGGTTGATAAACACCAGACAAATGTTTAATCCGACAATTTGATACGGAAACACTGTTAAAGGCCTGTATCATGCGCTATTTTTTAATAGTTTATTCCGTTTTGATTTTGATTTGTGATTCCTGAATGGGTTTGTGACTCCGGAATCTATGCTTTAAAAATGCCCCTAAAATCTTTTTATGTTTTCCAGGCATTCACCGAAAGATTGTACCAAAACCAAGTCACCAGCACCCCGTTACCAACGACCCCAATGAACTCCTCTTCCATCGGAACAAACTCTATTCAAGTCCACATCGCCATACCTTATAACCTGAATGTAGATAAGAAGAGATCCATAGATCCTCTAAGAGTAAGAAGAGTATTTGCCGCAAAGATGTTCACTCCTGTCGATTTGGAGTATCAAGTGCAATCATTTGATGATAGCACTTCTCCCAAATATACTTCCTCTGATGTTCCTGGTGGAATCTTAGGCCCTAAAATGTATCTCTTGATTGATACGAACGGATCACTTGCTAGTAGTAAATTTACTCTTCAGCCGGTGAAAGGGAGAATAGATTTGTCCAACATCAGAATAAGGCAGGCTGACAACCTCAAAATCTTGACGCAGAAAATCGAAACCACCAGTAGCGGTAAGAATCTTGGCAAAGTGACGCTTAGCAAAAATTTCGTAGCTGCCATTAACAAGCATTTGGTTCAACTGTATGAGAATTTGGCAGCTGTCAATGATTCTAGCATCAGACATAATGTCAAAGTGAGGAGTAGCCATTACGAAGATCCTACTGAAATTATTGGTGATGTTCACGGATATAGACGGCATATTAACTGGGAATCCGTCAAGAAATACTTTGGGCACGACCGAGTATGTCATTGTAAGTGCAAACCGAACAAAACCATGTGCAGAGCTTGTGCTGCGAGCGACGCTGTTATCACAGAGTTGATTTTTGAATTCGACAATCTTTCGAAATACATGAACGACCATTGCACGGAAATTCAAACGTTTTTCTGGATGAATCCTAGCGGTGGGAAGAAACTGCGGGATTCGGTTCATAAGGTCGACAGAACATTGCACGATTATTACAAAAGAGTGCGCGGCAAATGCAAAGGGCGTACTTGCAACACATTTTCGACTTGCATCGATAAACGGTCTATTGTTAGAAAGAAGAAAAGACCTAGGAAGTATGTTGGTGATCCATTGATTGTGGACATGCAGATTTTGGCAAATGATATTGAGACTGCTTCGCGATTAAATATTTGTTTACCTAATAAAGTCTTAGAGGAAGGAGAAGTTATGTTAAATACTATTGGAGGATGTATCAGAAATGAAAGAAAAGCCACTTCAACGACCATTGCTAAGAAAGAAGCGATTAAAAATATGTATTCTCTCGACAATATTAATGTGAATATAATATGTAAACCAGATTCAAACGTAGTCTCTAGCTCTACTAATGACTACCCAGCTAGTACCATATCCTCTTTCATTTCAACAGCTCTGCACTACTTGCCTAGTAATCATAATAGTTTAGATGCTTACGATTTTGATTCGGAAATGAAGGTTAACAAAAAACGGAAAGGACTTTTTCGATCGTTCGCTAAAAAGAAGTTTAAGAAAATGAAGAACTACAAATTCAACGACCTTTTTACTTACTATGTTACGAAAGATCCGGATGTAACGCAAATTACTAGAATGTTTGAGAAAAGACAGGCGGCCGGTCAACTTGAGAGTCCATTGATTTCGGATTATAATGCAGCATTCTGGCATGACCACTGGAAGGGTAATTCGCTTTATTCACGACTATTGACGTCATTGGGACGTACTAAAGTATCTTCTGCCTCAGCTATGAGTATTGCAGATGACGTCTATAAAGTATCAACATCAACGTCTTTGTCTAAAAAAGAAAGTGCTACAACCAATACAATGAATCATCCAAAAAGACACATCTATCAAAGAGATGTCAACGCAACTGATTACTCGTCAATGGACACTTTGACACACAATATAAATGAACTGTTCAAAATATTCCGTAACTTAACTGATCTTAAAGAAATAGAAAGCATTTCTCGACAATACTCTACAGAAACAGAGAAGATGTTGCCAGAATTTGTGACAGAACCAATGAAAACTTCAACTGAACTCGTCACAGAATCAATAGAAGCTAACGAAACATCACATCACAAACATATGAGCAAGGCGAAACACAAAACTAAGACGACTTGCATCTTTAAAACGATTAAAAATAAATTGCATTTTAAACACAAACATAACATTACTAAAACAAACAAAGATATTTCTGTAACGGAGCCTAAAACAACTTCCATTATGAAGGAAACTATTAATACTGAAGTAACTAGTACAACACCAACTGCTGTCGATAAAGAAGAGAATAGTTCTACAACGGTTGGTAGTAACAGAGTAGATAGTAGTAGTATTACCACGCCGATAGTCTCACAGAAGAATGTCCAATCCACACCAATTACTACAACAACTACAAAGCTTGCGGCTTCTACGACTGTTAAAAAGAATACAGAAGTAGAAACTTCTACACTCATCAAATTTACATGTACAACCAAGGAAGCCAGTCCTACTACTAAAAAGGTTACCGAAGATGCATCTGTTGCTTCAAAAGATGAACAAACTAGTACATTAGAGCCAGCAAGTAATACCTTAGATTCCGTATCGGAATCCACGGAAGTAACTACGAGAGTTAATTTTTTCAATAAAATAAAGACAGCAACAATTAATTTCTTGCACAGCAAGATACACACCTTTCATAAAAAAACTACAACAGAACCAGCCGACGAGGTGCGAAAGTCCAGATCACCGGCCACAGAATATTCTAACATGAACTTAATGGAGCAGGGGACAGAGACGACTGCTGACAATACCAAACCAATTGTAATTGAAGCGACGGATACCACTGAAGATAACGATAATAACCCTACAATACTTATTATCAACGAATATGATTCAGATACTGAACCTCATTTAGCCAGCTTTGATGATAATTTAAATAAAGCAAATACTGATAAAGTTGATGCTTTTAGTAAGGCTAATAAAGAAAAAGAGGAACATTCAAGAAACCTTTTGCTTAATGTACTAAATTTCGAAGCGAAGAAATTGAACAGTGAATGGAAGAGATATAAAAAAGAGAGTCAGTTCAAGAAGATGTATTCAGAAGTGGTGACTCCGAATAGCAAAAGAAACATATTTGGTCTACAACTAAGTTCAAAGTAAGCTATTTCTTCTTTTCTTCTTATTTTGAAAAGAGTAGCTCGAGTTTCTTGCCGGTTCTTCTCGATACCATCAACATTCCGTATACGGCGGTAGTTTAACTTAGTATGACGATTCATAAATGCTTTTGTAAAAGTTTACAATAAACAAAGGCACTTTTATTTCTTTATTCTTAGGGCGCATGCAATCAAATTTTATAGATGTTCCAGTCAACAAAATTTATCCAGTCAAAAAATTTAACCCACCAAACTTTAGCTTTTAACTTAATTTTTGTGTACTGTTAATGTACTGTTTAAAGAAGGATTTTTATTTCTAAAAGTCAAAGTTAAAGTCAGATCATTAATTGCATTTCATGAATGTGATACAAAAGTGGATTTTATTAAAAATACATTATTATTGTACCTCTGCACTACATATAGATCATTTATTCTAAATTTCAAGTCTCTTACTTCAAAAACATTGGATTTTTCAACCCCCGTTATGCTGGTGGTAAAGTTTCGTAAAATCCTTGATCAGTGGTTTAGTGAGTGGTAAACCGCTTTTATGCATATAAATTTAACTCTTGAGTGTACAAAATCAAATCTACTACCAGGCCAACAGCAACTTCGAAGCAAGAAGTAGACTACGACATTCTGAAAACGCTGAAGGAGCTCAAAGATGTTCAGATACCGACTCCTAAGGGTCTGGACCAGGCGGAGAAGATGGAGAGTTCGCGAGGCGGCTTGTTACGGAAGATAGCCAGCAAGTTTGGTGTGAAGGTGGTGGGAACTGCGGAGCCGGAGAAGGTGATTCTTGACAATAATAATTTCCGTAATGTACCAGACTAGACCATTAATACCAACTGCAGACCAAAGGTCTCATTGAAATGAAGTCATTTCCTAAATTTGAGTGCTTCAAGCCAAATTAGCGAACTTTAAAGAAACAGAATATCGTTTTATCTTCTCTTGCGGTGAGCAATTCGAGCTTAGTCCAAAAGTTGATCAGTGCTGTCGTTCCAAAGGCAGCCGCTGCAGTCCACCACGGTCACCAGGCCGCAGCCGACGCAGGCCGTGGAACAGCCACGGCTCCAAATAGTGACGGTCACAAAAAAACGACCGACCACAGTCAAGCCGAACTTGGCAAACCCCACAACAAAGGTTAAGGATAAAACCACGACAGAGGTTAAGAAAATGGGTATGTTTACATCTTTGTCATAGCTTGTATTTCGGTAGTACGGTGACAAGCACGTTAGACTACACACTTTAGACTTTGTACGGCCTTTATATACAGGGCATAGTAACTATGTTAAGCGAGTTAAAGCATAGCGATTTATCGCTCGAACTGGAGCAAGCATACTGGTGAAAAAAGTCCACCTTACGGAAGACTGCAGACCGCAAACATTATTTTGTTCTTCTTAATTTATTCGTTCCATTGGGTACTGATAGGTTCAAACTACCTAATTTGCACCCTCTATCATCCCTTATTTAATCCCCTTATGGGTTAGATTTATTAAAGTCCTATTTAAGCGAACGTGTTTTATTATAGTAGCTCCAATCTTTAAATCCAGTTCAATCAGTCGTAAAATCTAAGAAGATTTATACAAACCTTCATCCCCTATTTTATCCCCTTAAAGGTGGAATTATCAAAATATTTCCTTAGCGGATGCGTACGTCATAACATTTACCTGCATGCCAAATAATTTCAGATCACAAACTGACGAGCACAGAGGCTAAAAAGAAATTAAAACATAACGGGAAAACCAAGCCGATGTCAAAACTGAAACCAAAGGTAAAATAATATGCTAGTAATACGAATTGTGCGTGATCAATAAAAATAATCTGTAAAATGGTCCGCATTCCATCGCGCATTGACTATCAACTTGTACACGTGAACAAATTACTTGAGACTCGATATTTTAAGTCAAGTCAAATACTTCTTTATTTAAGTAAGCTACATATAACACTCTTAAATCGTCATTAAATGCAAAGTGACTCTACTGTCGGCTCGAAACCTACATCTACCGACAAGACACCAGTAAGAAACTCAGTAGATTAGTTACAGAAGCAGTATCCAACTTATAGCTATGTGTTGACTACTTTGGACCAAGTCATATAGTTTTGTTTTGATGAGGAATGGAAGAATAAGTACTCTCCAGACCAGTCCTCAAAGATTAAAGCCTTGAAACGAATTTGTTCTTGATAGACCTTTGATGAATCCTCAGATAGCTATTCAATACACACTCGTATTCTCTCGTGAAGTGGTATCAAGTTTCTCCTCACGTGACACTGGTTGAGATAGACTTCGCAAAAGAAGCTTTGTCACAAAGTCTAGAATCAAATAGTTTCTCACAGCCATTTTGTATATGTTGGCATGTCCACGGAAACGTGACATATAAGGATTTATGTATTCCATTTGAATATGTTTCGACCTCCTTAGCCGAGTGGCGAGCGAGCTGGACTGTGTCGCGCCATCTTTGAAGTCAGTTCTCTTCCCGGTCGGGTCTATATCGGAAACGTTATTGTATATTTTTTCGGGTCTGAGTGTTGTCATACCGTCATTGTTTCTGATTTCTGTTACACAAGTGCTTTAGCTACTTACCTACCATTGAATCAAAGCATGTGATGTGATGTAGTCTAATATTTAATACACCGTTTCTTTCGTTTACAGTACTCCATTATGTCGCACAGTACTTCCACAACCAAAGTAACGACTACATTAAGAAAATTATCAAAAGGTAAATAATTTAAACTGGTTTGAGGTGAACAAAACAATCTTTCTAATTTGTCATTATAACTCATAATGTTAAAAATTAGAATTCTGTCTTTCCTAACACGTTTTCTTTGTTTCAAGAGGCCGTTGATTCAAAACCTGGGAAACGCATATGTGATATCGGTGCTACTTTCAAACACGTCCAAGGAATCCAAAAAACACTACCAAAGAAAGATTTTGAAAGATACATCACAAACCTTCATTGTTTCAAATACAAAAACATACCCAAAGTCTTTGTAATACGAAACCATTTACACAAAACTCCGCATAGAAAAATGAAGAAATGGCGGAAAATTGCAGTAACCGACCGCAATCTCAAATGGGATTGGATACGTTATAAAAGATCTACAGACATCCACAAAGATATTGATACACTCTCAAATGATTATTACAATCGAGTTAGTAAAAAACATCCCAACCTAATTGAAAATAGTCTAGCTAGTGTAATAAAACGTGAAACATACAACGGTATTAGTGATAATGAACTTTCAAAAGTCACAATAATTAACAAAGACGAATCAAATGCAAATGAACTGGAAATGGTTTCTAAAGCTACTCTTAAAACAGAAAAATATGCTGATCCAAAACGAACTACAATCATACAGGAAAACAAAGAAAATACATACGATATTCAGGAAATCGTCGCTGGAAAACCAAATGGACGTATTAATGATGATTTGGAAAACGAATTTGATGCTAAAAAGACTATTAACAAGCAAAACAGTTTTGAAGTAACAATACAAGGTAATGCCAGAACAGAAAAAACAGATGATGCGAAACTAAGTATTGATGATGAGACGTTATTTAATGATGTTCACTTCGTTATGGATGAGAATGAATACTTCGAAGCATTTGTCAAAGATGAGTTTGGTATATATAGAAGCAGGAAGAAGAGACACAATAAGCCACTGACTGGGATATTGCAGTTAGCAGCCAGGTTGAAAGAATTGCCTTTCTCTCATAAACAGGTAATAGTATTTGTTGTTATAATAACGCTTTGACATGTTTCAAATGTATACGAATGCTGAATTGAATGTTTTTTGGGGGGGAAATGGGCGGAGGGAATGCATTGAAGCATCGTACTGTAATCCGAGGGAGGTCCCTGCCCTAATTATAATGTAAATATATTTCTCGCATGGGATAGCAAAAGTTTTAATACCCTTGATTGGCTGACAACATACTGCACTAGTTTTTTCAACCAATCCGCAGCTGACACATTAAATTTTATCTATTTTTATATTTGAAAAGATCTTCTACAAAATACCTAACCTACACACCGGCCGGCCTTCGTATAAATTTCAGAATGAAACCTACTCCATGCTTGGTGACTCCGTCATCATCTACTGTGCTGTCAGCAGAAGATCCCAGGAGCCTGTCAGATGGGAGACTGACAGAAGTCAGATGCTGGAATTCGATAACGTGGCGGTGAAGGGTGCCAGAGTGTTCATCGAACATGTTGAACCGAAGAATTTGGGTGTATACACTTGTCAGAGGGTAGGTGAATAGTTTTTTTAGCCTTTTTGTACTAATAACACAAGATGACAAAGCTCTTCAATGAATAGGTACATCTCACCAGCTATGCGCAATTCGTCATTCACGCATGGAACGACATAAGTTTTAATACTATTGGTTGGCTGACAGCACACCGTTTTTTTTTCAGCCAATCAGTAGTTTATGCAATGAATTTTATAGATTTTGACACTTGAAAAGAGCTCCATTAATGCACGAATTCTACATTTTACGATTCTTAATGTGTCAAAAATTACTATCCGTTTTTCTATGAGTCGTTAATTTTAATTTCAAATTTACTTTCATATCAGCTGTCGTCAGTTGTCCGTCGGTCGTTTATAGCGTATGCCTCGTATAATTTAATACTATCCGTAACCAGAACGATTCGTTTTTCAAATATTGGAACCGGGCATTAATTTATTAGAGTTGCTCATCTTAAGCAGCATGAACATTGACACTGATCTATCACTTTAAGATCGCTTATCCAGTTATCTTAGTATTTTGAAGATACTTTGTTCCCTAAGATACATTTACTGAAATAAACTTCGCAGTTTTTGTTTCCGAACGAAACGGAACGCAGCGCCACCTCAACAATAAAGATGCAAACTTTAAGAGCTTGAATGCTTATCCAACAATAAAAAAAAAACCTGTTTGCCTATCTCTGTCCCTGTGGAGCGACTCTTCTCCTTTGGGGGCATGATCATGAGGCCTCATCGAAGGAAGACGAGCGACAGTATGTTTGATGAATTAGTTCTCAACTAAAACATAATGACATAATTATGTTTTATCCACTTTTTGTCTAAATTGTCTAATAATTGAATTTCTCGAATAAATAAACTTCGGTTAAATTAAATGTTGTTTTCTTACAAAAGTATTTTATTTATAAAAAGTATTTTAAAGATAGGTATTTTGTATCTTGTATTTCAAATACCTTTTTAGAAAACTACTTTTATCTGTATCAGAAATACTTTTTTGTAAAGTATCTTACATCTTGTATTTCAGATACTTTGTATAGGGTATCTTATACATATATGTATGTATATACTTATGTTAGCAAGCTGAAGTGGTTGGTCACAGTTGTTGACTGCGGGAAACGGAGAGCTGTGTGTCGGGTTCGCACCGACTAAAACCCCCTTTGTGGCTAACGTGTGTAGTTGTGGGGGAGTCGGGATCCTGCGCAGACTCTGCCAAGACTCTAGTCACGCATACCGCTAAGGCCCACCTCGGTCAAAAAAGTAGCTCTAATTTTTAATTTCAGTTCAATCATTCTAAAATCTAAGAAGATTTATACAAACTTTTATCCCCTATTTTATCTCTTAAGGGGTGGAATTTATCAAAATCCTTTCTTAGAGGATGCTTACATCATAGTAGCCTTATGCATTCAAAGTAACAGTCTGATCGGTTTAAAATTGACGAAAGTTTCATACAAACTTGAATCCGCTATTTTATTCCCTTTGGTGTGGAATTGATCAAAAAACCTTTCTTTTTACCTGCATGCCAAATTTCAGCCCAATCTGTCTAGTGGTTTGGAATGTGCGTTGATAGATAACTATGTCAGTCAGTCTCATTTAAGTTTTATATATTTAGATCACTAACCTGAGCTATGCTTGCTAAATCCAACTCAAAAATTTGTTTCTTAATCTGTTTTCAGGGCGATTCAAAGAAGAGCGTCCGGCTCACAGTGATCACTCTTCCAACGTTTAAGGTGGTGATAACTCCAGTTTACTCCTTGAAGCAAAGATGCGTTTATGACGTGAGTAGTGAACACCACTGAATTCTTATTCTTTCCTTATATTTGTATACAGACGCTCTCTCACGAACACACACACACACACACACACGCACGCACACACACACACACACACACACACACACACACACACACATAACTTATAATTTTGTTAACCTAGATGTAATTTATGATAAGTCAATTAATATTTTGCCACTAATGCGGTATCTACTTGACACAGGTCTATATAGATTTAAAAAGGGATAATGATGTAACTAGTTTAAGACTTAATATTTGTGAAAGCCTATAAACATATTTTATTTTTATTTTATTTATTTTATTGGTTGTGCATCTATTACGGAACCATGAGTCCGCTTCGACTATGATTCGGTAAAATAATTGATTTATATAAACACTGAAAGTCGATTTTTTATATAGAAAACTCTTTAAGAATTATTTTAAAATCCTTAGTGGAAACGAAATAAAACTGTTTAAGATTCCTGAATAAAGTGATGAGTTGAACTAGTCTTTGACAAGGTGTGCGATATATCGATGATTAATTCGATAAAATATCGATTTTTTTAATTACTTGTTTAATTTTAATCTATTACCTATTTGATCACATCCTAAATCACACCTTTCAATTCAATCAAATTAAGGAGAGAAAGGAGTACAAAATGATTGTACGTATATCTATTACCAGCGGTCCCGGCGAACTTCGTTTCGCCTTAGATATTTTTTCCCGCATTTCTGTTGAAATTTTTCAAATTTTACCAAGGATCCCTAATTTTGTAGCCTATGTCAAATTAGAAGAATGTAGCATTCTATTGGTGAAAGAATTTTTTAAATCGGCCCAGTACTTTTTGAGCCTATTCATTACAAACATACAGAAATAGGTACAAATCTTTCCTCTTTATAATATTAGTATAGATATTGTGAAGGTTAGTAGAGAACAATAACCCATTTTAAATAAAAAGTGATATTGCAAAAGAAATGTAAGGTGAACATAGTCCTACAGTTATTTTAATTGATTTTATATAATTCTTTTTAAACTTTTTTTTGTTTTTTTACAACTGACAAACTAACTGTATGTCTTAGTGCAAAATTAGTAATAAGCTGAGCTTTTTATTTGTAAAAACCACTACTGAGTTTCTTGCCGGTATCTTCTCGGTAGTTATAGGTTCCGAACCGGAGGTAGCTTTATTTGCATTGTATAGAGACGATTCATAAGTATTACCTACTAATGTAATCTACATGAATATTCGTTTTTAAACCCTCGTCATAAGAGCGGCACAAAGTCCAGAGCGTATATAGTCTGACTTGCTCACGACTGTACAGTCTCCGAAGTGGTTACTGATGTAATTCCTTTCTCCTGCAGGATCTGAAGGCGCTACAGTCTTTAGGTTCAGTCATGACCAAGGAGTTCTGTTCGGAAGACCGGCATTGCTCTGTGGCGGTCGAGGAACCACTGTGCTTGGAAGACAGGGTGAGTGTTTTAAAGAAAAGGTAATAATTCATCTTCTCTTACGGCGTGGAACCGTGAACCCACCATCACTATCAGCGCGAGGTAGGACATAGCAATTCATCGCTCGAACTGGAACAGCCTGACTGGTGAAATACCTCCACCTTACAGAAGAGCGCAGCCAAATAACAATCAGTTCGGTGTTATTGTGTTCCTGCGTGTGAGTAAGGTATCCATAGCTCCTAGGGGGTGCTACATTAGTGACAGGGGTCAAGCCTTCAAGGTAAGGGCGACAAGTCCAGTAAATGATGTATTTTTTGTACTGGTCGCCCTTAAGCTAGGACCTCATTACTGCGTGTAAGTAAGGAGCTCTAGAAAACTTAATCACACGCCGGAACACAACAACACCGAAGTGCTTGTTATTTGGACGCGGTCTTCTGTAAGGTGGAGGTATTTCACAAGTCAGGCCGCTCCAGTTCATGCGATAAATTGCCATGCCCTACCTCTCTTTGAAGTAGCTATTTCTCACTCCATCTTTTATTACCAGCCTAAAACCCTCTTTCACCTTAATATCTAACTGAAAGTGATGAGCTGTTCTTAATCGTCCAGATTGATGGATCGACCTACATCAGAGCCACGGCGGTACTCACCTTGACGCCTCATGATGGAGTAGCGACAGAAGCTCGGTGTCGCCGCGACCTTCACAACTCTCTAGCTCTTCTCACAGCTACTGATGCACCTGTTCTAGCTTCTATTCGAGGTACAAAAGTTTGGTAGCTCTTATCTTTGCCGCACCATAAAGAAGTCGAACTCGTTGCCGGCCCATGTGTTTCCCTTCCTTTCATATGGATTCTTTCGAAAGAAGCGTGAAGAAACATCTTGCGAGCCAGTATGGCGATGCTAACGGATATGGTATCAAATCTGTGGTGGTCCCAATATTAAACCCTGTGGTACTCCCATAAATAATAGGGCACTAGATGACATACTTAGTTCCTTTGACACTTACTTTTTTAATACTATCATGCAAGTCCGATTGTAGCGGAATATTTCTGTTTCAGTGGTAATATCAAATGGCGGTTTTAACAAGAGCTTGGTGCCGACCTGGTCTGCACGCACCAGGAAAGCAATTGTCACACATACGCTGAGGAAGAAAGGTATCAATCATTATTCCTTTGAAGTAATTGATAATCGCCAGTGTAACAAATGGGCATGGGGCTGAGAGAAAATACAACAGAAAAATTCCTAACAATAACTTGCGGTTAGCTCAGTTGAAAGAACAGCACACGCGGTACGTGAATGTCGGGGGTTTTAATCCCACACTAGAGAAGACGACAAAGTTTTTATGTCTATAAAATATATTAATGACTGTTTTTTAACATTTTCTGTCCGTGTGTGTATGGCATCGTAGCTTCCAAACGTATTAACTTAATTTAATTTCGTTTTCGTTTAAATAATTCCGCATGCTCTCAGCTATGTTTGATGTAAATCTTTCCAAGATGGCCGACGCCACAAAATGGCGGATTACATATTTTGACACAACTCCCCCAATAAAGGTACAAATACCTACCTATCAAATAAAACGACTTGAGTAACGTAGTACTATTATGACAAATTTCAAATCCAAGATGGCTGCCATTACAAAATGGCGCAATTAAAATATAATCAAAGTAACCGTTTGTACTTTAACCGTTCTTCTTAAGTCGTAAATATAAGCGCTTATATGAAACTTTTTTTAGAGAAACAGAAAAATTCCATCTCCCCTAGCGGAGTCCGGCTCAAACCCACGACCTTCACGTATCGCGCGTGCTGCTCTTCCAACTGAGCTAACCGCAAGTTATCGTAGACGATAAATCTTTCTGTTGTATCAACCTCTTAGCTTCCGGTAAGTGCCCTCTGCCGAATTTCGACGATCGATGAAATTTTTCTGTTCCTTTAAAAATATCTAAAGATCGCTACTGCTGTGTTATAAGTATAACAATATATTAATGTGAAATTAATGTTAATTATTTTTTAATGACTTAGATGCTGTGCGCAGAGACAATCGTTACCACGTGGATCTTGCTCCCGGCACTGTCGGCTTCGTAACCTTGTGTCCAGCCGGATTCTACCTCGTTTCGGCTCAGAAAATATGCGGTAAGGGTTCATTCGTTCATTTATGACCCATATCAGTCAAAGTGACCGAATACTTGTGAAAAGGTCAATCTAGCAAGTTATTTTTTATAAAAATGTTTTTTTTACCTTCGATATCGACCTCATCCCACTTGATGTTAAGTGGTAATGAGGTCCTAGCTTAAGGGCTACAAGTACTTACAGCATAATAAAGCTGTTACTGGACTTGTCGACCTCAGAGATGGAGCGATGGCTACTGAGGAGAAAGTAGTTCGTATTAACTACTAAATATAGTGTCGCGTTGTGACACGTTTACCGAATTTTAAATGGCAATTGTTATTTTAATTTGACAGTTGCCTGCCCTATCGGTAGTTTGTCGCAATCTGAGATGAATGCTTGCTCGTCTTCATCTGATGAGAGTAATGACCAGTTCCTTGGAAACCGACTGAGAAGATGCCAGGTAAGTTCTGTTTAACCCTTTATAAGGCTCTGTCTACTATATGACCACTATTATTTAAACCTTACTTCCTTCAATTAAGGTCCAAAACCAATGAAAAATGTAAACATGCTCTGCCGTATAAAGGCTTAAAGTGAGTTTCAATAAATAAACACGAAACGGACAACCTTTTTTAGAAAAATATCATTACACTCTATACATATATTATGACCTATCTGAGCTGACCCATCAAACGTAGTCTTTTCTTAAAGACGACGTATTTAATTCGAATTGGTTTTCACCCTAGACGACAACGGTATTCTTAAAATTTCAAATTTTCCGCGCATTTTTTATGTTTTTTTCTTTCATAAGAACCTTTTCCTGACAGTAATAAACATAACAAAAAGAAAGTAAAATTGGACCTAGAAGAATAATACATTTTTATATATATAGAATATTCAAAAATCTATAAAAATTACAAATAATCCTACTGCTAGGGGAGATAAAACTGTTGGATAAGTATGTAAGTTCTAAACTAATACGGACCTAAGGCTAAAAGGTAAAATATAACACTCTCAAGTAACCGATTAAGGGAATATTCATATTTCAGTGGCTGTGGTACCCCGCATATGGCTACTACATCGTGTGGTGGGTTGTAGCATTCGGCTGCGCGGGAGTGGCAGCCCTGACGCACTCCAGGCGCCCTAGTTCGGAAGAAAGGGTACAGGAGACGCACATGAGCGCCAGAGGAGGTGAGAAACAATGGGCACTACCGCGCATTAAAAATCCGCTAGATGACACTACGTAGGCGTAAGGTCGATACGTAGCCGATTTTTCATGCGCGGTAGTACCCATTGTGTGTAAACTTACCGAATATATCAATATATAAAACATGCAAATGTGGTTTAGACGAATCTGATGACTAACTTACATTTAGTTTTAATGTTTTTTGAATGAATGTATTAAAAATATATTTTTTTTGTTATAATAACGCACTTCAAGATTGACCTCATCCCACCTGATGTTAAGTGGTAATGAGTTCCTAGCATAAGGGCGAAAAGTATAGCATAGTAAAACTGTTACTAAACTTGTCGCCCTTACCTTGAAGGCTTGACCTCTGCTACTAATGTAGCACCCCTCCCAGCTCTGTAAACCTTACTCACACGCAGGAACACAACAACACAGAAGTGATTGTTATTTGGATGCGGTCTTCTGTAAGGTGGAGGTATTTCACCAGTCGGGCTGCTCCAGTTCGAGCGATAAATTGCTTTGCCCTACCTCTCTCAAAATTTTAATTACAATTCCTTTACCGCGTGCGGGTGTACTGTAAATTGTTTGAGTAGACAAACTGTACGCGTATTACCCATAACCGTCTCCACCATAAGGGCACCCGGGGCCCGTGCCCAGGGCCCCATAGGATACCATTTCTCTAACCAAAAAACCAGCATCTAATATCATAAATGACTTACTTATTATATCAAACAATTTAGTATACAGTAAAAGCTCCATATTCACGATTCCCGTATTCGCGTTTTCACTATTCGCGGATTAAAAAATTGCGACTTATTTTCTGTATTTGCGGCAAAGAATTCCATATTCGCGGATCTTGTAAGTTTCGAGTAGAATAAATGAGCTAATCTCAAAGTTCTTTAGGCACTAAAAAAGTTATCTTGAAGAACCTTAGCAAAGGATTATGGCTTTCTGGTAGCATTAACCTGAGAAAATGGATAGGTAGTACTTTTTTTTATGAAAATTCTAACTAAATTCATCAATAACTTGTCCAAACCCTGACCATTTTAATATAATAAATTAATAAAAACTTAACCCTGGAACGTATCTCCTACAACGCCATACAAATAGCCGTTCCATGTTCACGGTTTCCGTATTCGCGGCATATTTGTGGAACATAACCCCCGCGAATAAGGAGCTTTTACTGTAATTAGGTTTTTTACTTCCAAAAGGCTCCCACATTATTGTGTGCCCAAGGCCCCCAGGCCGGTTTAAGACGGCGTTGGTATTACCCAAGTATTTTCCACATTACCCCAGTGGGAAGGATCAGTATCCTTCGCTTCTATTGGCCGCAGCCTGATGTTATATAGCCTAAAGCCTTCCTCGATAAATGGACTATACAACACAAAAATAATTCAATTCGACCAAGCGGTTTTTGAGATTAGCGCGTTCAAATAAACTCAAATGCTTAATAATATAAATAAATAAATCTTTAACGTCGCGTCAACTCTTAGGTCTCAGGTTCGATCCCCGGTCGGGTCAATGTAGGAAACGAACTTTTCTATATTGTATCGGGTCTGGGTGTTGTGGTACCGTCGTTGTTTCTGATTTCTTTAACACAATTGCTTAAGCTACTTACCACAGAATCGGAGCAATGTTTGTGATGTTGTCCAATATTTATTTATAGATTCTTTATAAATGCTTCGGCAGGTGGCGAGAAAGTCGCGGCTCGAAGTCGTCCTCTGTCTCCCTCTCGCGTCATACTGGCAAAGTTCTTCCGAGGGTCTCGCTCTTACACGAGGGCCACAGGTGAGTTTGCGTTGAAAACTCATTATTGATACAGGCAACGAAGTATTCTAAATCCTATTCCTCTCGGCGTGATATTATATAGCCTAAAACTTGCCTCCATTAATGGACTATACAACACTAAATGAATTTTCAAATTCGGACAAGTAGTACATTTTTTTTTTAAATTACACTTCAAGATTAACCTTATGCCACCTGATTTTAAGTGGTAATGAGGTTCTTTTTTTTTGTTGGGGGGAAATACCTTGATGCACCGTACCGTCACCCGAGGGAGGGTGACGGCGTGCGTGGGACTCCCATGTCCTGAAAAGGGCAGGACTACCCACTAAAACCCCCCGATTGGACCTTCATCGCCTTAGTGGCGGTATTGTGGGAGATCGGCTAAGCCTTGACTTCCACAACACCGCCGGCGGAACTACTCTACTCCCCCCACAGTGTTCGGGGGGAGACTGGGGATGGCCGGTCTAACGGAACCATCCCCAACTCGCAGTGGGGGCCGGTGCAAAGTCGGCTGATGCGCCCTCACACCATCAGCCGGCCGGTCCCCACGCGGAAGCGGGGCGCGGTCATATCTTCGCCGCGCCCTCAGCCGCTTTCTTCTGCGGTAGGCGGAAGCGGAAGGATCGTCTTCCCGCTCCCTCTCTACGGCCTCCTTCTGCGACATGACGTCTTCGCAGAAGGAGGCCGTCCCACTCCATACCGTATAGTATAGTATAGTAGAGGCTATGCTCGGGAGTGAGATTTTGCCCCACTAGCGCAGCCATATCTGCGCGCTCCGCATTCCATGCGGGGCACATCAGCAACGTGTGCCCCGGCGTGTCCTCCGCCGCGCCACAATTGGAGCACGACGGAGTGGTAATGAGGTCCTAGCTTAAGGGCAACACGTACCTACAGCATAAAAAATCTGTTACTGGACTTGTCGCTCTTACCTTGAAGGCTTGACCCCTGCTACTAATGTAGCACCCCCCGGGAACTCTGAAAACCTTACTCACACGCAGGAACATAACAACACAGAAATGCTTGTTATTTGGCTGCGGTCTCCTGTAAGGTGGAGGTATTTCACCAGTCGGGCTGCTTCAGTTCGAGCGATAAATCGCTATGCCCTACCTCTCTTCTTTTCTGAGATAATGGCGTTCAAACAAACTCTCCAGCTTTATAATGTTAGTAGGTATAGATTAAGTACATACCTACTGTTGTTTACCTAATCAATGGTACGGCATTCGTCGTGCACTTACTTATTTATGATTCTAGCAGGCCTAGCATGCGCCACGCGACTAAATTTTATCGCCCTCTCAAACGTGAAAATCGATTGAAGTCAGTGCGTCAGCTGCTGATTGGCTGAAAATACGAGTGCGGTGTGCTATTAGCCAATCAATAGTGTCGAAACTTTTGTCGTTTCATGCGATCAATTTGACATATTGCGCATGCTAGGCCTGTAGCTGTGTGGTTCTAATATTTTTCGTGTTAAATTTCTTTTCCGTTTTGGTCATATAATGGGGACTACCGTGCGTGAAAAATCTGCTAGATGTCACAACGTGTGTGTGAGGTCCAACTGCTACACGATTGGTTACTTTTGACATGACATTGACAGATGTGTCACCATGACATGTTAACCACCAATCACGAAGTAGTTGGACCTCACGCCCCCGTGGTGTCATCTAGCGAATTTTTCACGCGCGGTAGCCCCCATTGGATCTGATACTTACCGTTTTTGTTTTAACAGATTCACAAGAAACGAAATTTGGTTTGTGGAAAGAGCTGCATTCACCGCCACCATTACCACCCATTGATTTTGATTTATGATTTTGAAATACGATTAAAATACAGTTTTCTGAAGTATTAAGATTTTTGGCATAAAACAAACCTACATAATTATACTTCTGAGGTCACATAGTCCTCTTAAGATGGGGTTTTTTGTTGTACTAGAGTTCAATTGCCTTAGCACGAATATTAATAGTAATGTAATAGTAATACTTAGTGAAAAAATGGTGTGTGACTTCTAGTAGGGACGCAGCGGTTTGTGAAACTACAGAAATTTCCGTTATTTTTAACACCTTCAAACTTATAAGCCTAATGCTTTGATTACCGTAACGATGAAAGATTAATTAGAGATGAAATAACTTGAGTCTTTTAAGTCCTTGAAGTTAGACTAGAGTTGGATTTTTAAGACTCGACTCCGAGAATACAACTCAAAATTTCACGAATCTACAGGGACTAGAGTAATATGACTTTGAAAAAAATTGACTCGAGTTATTAAAAGACTCGCAGCTGAGCTCCGAGTCTTTTAATTAAGAACTCGAATTATGTTTTTGATCAGAGACTTAAATTTGTGGCAGCTTATTAAACATCTTCAGACTTAATAGTCTAAACCGGTTCAAGTTTATTTTAAAAGACTTAAAAGACTTTTACTTTCATCTCTATTATCTACCTAATTTTAATATTACGAGATTGAATATTATTTAATAATTTAATAGAAACATGTATTTTGGGGTGTTGTAGATACTATTCCGCGATATGGTCCAAAAGCACACCAGACTTTGGACTTTTTACAGCCCTTTTTTGACATAGGAAATTAAATCAAACTGCAAATCGCACCTTCAGTAGAAAAAGGGCACAATTGCAGTTTTTGCAATTTAACAGGAGAGCCATTTAAAGATATTTTTGCATTCAATGTGGTCTAGCTCTGTCATCATTACTCTAAAGTTGTCCTCCTTTGCAAGACATAAACCATTATACTATATTCTTTTAAGACATGTGCTTTACAGGAATTGAGAATTTTCAGTTTTTTTTTATGACTTATGTTTTTAAGATAGTTGACAATTATGCCCTTGTTAGAAGGTGCGAAATGTTTACCTTGATGTACGGTTCACTCTGCTAATGTTTGTCAAAAATTTTTTCGTCATTATTATCCAATTGTTGTAAGAGTATGCCATATTGTTTTTAGATATAGTGCGTATATAAGTGAGGCAGTAGTTAGCCTATTTTTTAAGTAATATTTATATGCTAGCTTCATTATAATTTTGTTTTTTAAGTTGTAATAAAGTACAGTGATTTGGGGAAGTTGTTTTATTTCCTAATTGCCGGCGTCATCGTTCGCGTTATACATGAATATACATATATAGGGTGTGGCCAACCGAACCTACATACTTTTTAGATTTACTTTTGCTTTTAAATTTGACGTCTTATTTTGATATTATTTTTTGTTTACTTTTTGCTGTCACAATCATTCCTTCTGTACATACTTGCACTCACTTGGAAAATACAACATTTTACATCTTTTCATCATCTTTTTCTTCGCTGAACCCTCACGTCCGCAACATAGGGTCTTTCTAAATTAGCTGCGTTCCTTTTAATGGAGACATCTATACGTTGTAACAAATACGTCCACAAAATTTGAGTAGGTGTTTTATTATGATTTCTTATTTATTGAAATATATTTAATGTTAAAAACCCGATTGATTTTCGTCTATAGGTAATAGTTTTTTGTATTCATATTTCCTGTGCATATCACAGCATGATAAGTAGAGTCAAATTTTAACAATATGATACATATTTATGATGAACTAAATCAAATAATGATATTTTTATTTTTTTTCCCACAGAATTTTGTTCACAATAACTAAGGTCGAATCCACCTAAGGGCTGTTTGGGCTGCAGCCCAGACCCCGCTAACAACGTAGGGGGTAATTTTAATTTAAAAATGGCGGTCTGTTAAAACTCTACAACGGTTAGACCGATTTGGCTAATGTTGGTTTTGAATTAATTGAGCAGGTCCAGGTAAGATTTACAAGGTTAGAAATAAAAAAAGGCTTTTCGCGAGGACAACTAATCTACTATATAAAAATAAGTCGGGTTTTCCTTCCTGACGCTAGAACTCCAGCGCACGAACCGATTTCCACGATTTGCATTCGTTGGAAATGTCTCGGGCTCCGTAAGGTTTATAGCAAAGAAAATTCAGGAAAAATTGCAACAGAAAAGCGGGAAAATCCTCTAAGGCGAAACGAAGTTCGCCGGGACCGCAGTACAAGAGAGGTAGTTTAAGAGAGGTAGGGCACAGCGATTTATCGCTCGAACTGGAGCAGCCCGACTGGTGAAACACCTCCACCTTACACAAGACCGCAGCCAAATAACAATCACTTCTGTGTTGTTGTGTTCCTGCGTGTGAGTAAGGTTTACAGACCTCCTGGGGGGTGCTACATTACTAGCAAGGCTTGTCCCCTTCAAGGTAAGGATGACAAGTCCAGTAAAAGATTTATTTTGCTGTACTTGTCACCCTTAAGCTAGGACCTCATTACCACTTAACATCAGGTGGGATGAGGTCAATCTTGAAGTGCAATATAAAAAAAAAAGTACCCAATAAATAAAAACCAAATATTTAGATATGTATTTAATATACAAAAGAACACATCAACAATGGAATATGTTTATTAACTCTACTTAGAAAAGCTATAACATCCGTGCTGCTTAAACTCTATCTAACGGGCACACGCAAGGCAAGTATTGAGGAAAAAACTTAATAAATATCTAGGATAATAATGTATCCTAGATATTTTTTACAAATATAGGACGCGTATTATTGCATTTTCCATCTAATCACATAATTGCTTGTCTGTAAAGTGGAGTTTGACGTGACAACGCTGAGTCGATCATGCCTCTCTCGCTCGTGCCGCGCTCTCGCTTGCGGAACGCGACAACGAGCGTAACGGGACAATGATGTCATCTTTTTGTGCATGTAGCCCGTAGTATCGAGTTATTAGACGTTGCCACGTCAAAAAAACGGCGACACATTGAATTTAATTATCGCGTGACGTCATTTGTGGGTAAATTTTTTACCCAATGTCGTAGTATTCAGTTATTAGACGTTGTCACGTCAAAAATAACGGCGACACATTTAATTGTCTCGTGACGTCATTTGTGGGTACATTTTTTACAAAATGCCCGTAGTATCGAGTTATTAGACGTTGTCACGTCAAAAATAACGGCGACACATTTAATTGTCACGTGACGTCATTAGTGGGTATAATATGTCCCCACCTGTGACGTAACGAGTCCCAACCCCAAACTTGGTCCGTTTTATCTCAGCGTTTTTTTTATATATTTGGCAAATAAAAAAATACGTGTCTACTATTTTATATATGAATTTATATATTTTTTTAAATGCGAAATATCTGTAAATAATATTATCCCGTAAAATGAGAATCTTTTTTTAGCGATAAAATGAGTATCAAGGTATACAATCTACCAGTTTATATTTGGTCAACTTGCCTATTGTACTCATGTTTTAATAGTTTACATAATTCTTGTAAACACTATACAAACAATACAATATTCATTATTGAGTATTTTATCGAAATGCTATTTTCAAGATACACCTAGGTGACTTGCAACCAAATGTAGACTGATGTCTAGAATTAAATATCAAACGCAGAGGTTAATTTGAGAGACTTCATGAAGATATTATAAAAATAAAAAAAACTGTAGGAATATAAATTTTAAGAATTTCGCGTTCCATTTTAAACATTTAAAATAATTTAACGGGTCAAAACGCGACACCATTTTTATTTAGTAGTTAATACGAACTACTTACTGCCCGACGTTTCGGTTAGGTTGCACCAACCGTGGTCACGAGCTGACCTGTAGGAACTCAAAAAGTATGCATTTCGAGTAAGCTACACTTCATTAACACCCATAAAAACTAATTCAAAAGGCTAAAGAAAAGTTTCCTTTGAGAATGCCTCTGGACTTTTAATATAAGTGCTATATATTTTTGAACCAATCTTCCGTCATATCCAAAACATCTCATTTTGAGTTCCTGAAGTTTTAACTAGGTGTGCGATATACGTACTCCCCTGCGTGCGCTCATCACTAAGGCGCCAGCCTTTAACACATAATTCCCATTTAACCCCAATTTCCCATTATCTACATTTTTCCCCATTCACACTATATTCCCATTAGTTCAAGAGAACTAGGACGATTTTAGATTCCGCTAACTTAGGAAGATGCATAATTAATTAATAGTTCTCACGTTAATTATCAAAAACTGGAAGGTTATTTGTGTGTGGGAGATATCGCGCATGAAAAATCCGCTAGATGGCGTGTTTATTTAAATGTCATGGTGACGTCTGTCAATGTCATGTAAATAACAACCAATCTTAGGCTTAGGCCGCACTACGGGTAAACCGCCCCGGATTTGCCCCCTGATTTTGTGAGTTAAAGAAACTGATGGAAGCGGCCGCACTGATGGTTTTCTTCCGCGACTGATTTTAACACCGCGTTTTTTGTAGTCCATAGAACTTATATTGGCGTCGCGATTTTTAACCGCAGTGCGTGCGTTTGGGGCGGGCGTCGCGGTTTCACGATTTACCGCTTGCGGGAAAAAACTTTAGTGCGGCCTTCAGTCTTATAGCAATTGGACTTCACGCCTATGTATTGCTAAACTAGCGTATTTTTGTACGCGATAGCCCACATACAAATTTGAGGTCGACTCCGAAAATCGAAACGAACAAACGAAACATTTCGTTTTTGAAGAATCAACAAAAGTTTGGGAATAAAAACGTGGTTTTTAATTGGCATAAATAATATTCCCCAAATATCAAAATGGGGCGTGTTAAGATTACACGTGTATTGATTTTCGAGATCAAAATACTATTCTGGGGGTCTACCCTCAACAACGAAACGAACAAACGAAAGGTTTCATTTTTAAAGATTTATCAAAAGTTCGGAAGGAAAAACAAGGTTTTTGGTTTGCATCAATAGTATTATATTTTATGAAAACGCTTAATTTGCAATTTAAGTGAATTAGATGTGACTATGAGAATTAAAAATTGCTATCCGTTTTCGGATCCGACATATTTAGTTTTTGGGAGTAGACCCTCTGTTTTAATAATGTAGCTAAATTAAATTTGAGACTAGCTATTTTTGTAATGTGCGTGAGGATTGAGTGAGCACAAGAAATCGTCCGTATTTTTTGTTATAAGGGTTCAATGACTGTCTTAAAACAGTAAACCTAGCTCTTAAGAGTTTTTACAAATAATAAAACCTTAATAATATGGTGTTTGCATACTTATTATAAGCGGATATCCAACTACCCCTCTGTGAGGGCTGAGTGAGCATGCTTTTACCTATTTATTTCATCTTGTATGTGATATAGACTACATAAGATAAGTAATTCCTTTGTGGGTTTAAGCGTTAAATTATTTAACAAGTTACCTGAAAATGTTATCCAGTTGCCCATGCATAGATTTAAGTCTCATGTTAAAAATTGATTTATAAACTCAAACTCAAACTCAAATATTTCTTTATTCAAGTAGGTTACATATAACACTTTTGAATCGTCATTGAATACAATGCAAAGTGATTCTACTGCCGGTTCGGAACCTATATCTACCGAGAAGACACCGGTAAGAAACTCAGCAGATAAGTTACAGTTATAAAAAAGGGTTACTACAAAATTGATGATTATTTAAATGACAAAAATGTATGGGTCTAGAATAACTTAATTCTTTGAAATCTTACTATAGCTTTGTATACTTTATTTAAGTACCTAGTTTAAGGACACATTGTTATATTTGAAAAGAGTAAGTGTCGAGTTTCTCGCCGGTTCTTCTCGACATGATCAACATTCCGAACACGGCGGTAGAATACTTTATTTGTACTGACTATTCATAAGTGCTTTTGTAAAGCTTACATGAATAAAGATATTTTCTATTTCTATCATTATTTTTTTCTAGGTGCTCACTCAATCTACACGCATATTAAATAATATTCCCCAAATATCAAAAGGAGGCGTGTAATTAAGATTTCACGTATATTGATTTTCGAGATCAAACCTATTCTATTTTCATAATGTAGCGAAAATAAATTTGAAACTTTACTATTTTTATACTTCTTCACGAATTTAAAATATTTCAAAGAAACAGACCAAAGTCAGTTGGAAGAGCGGCACGCGCGATACGTGAAGGTCGTGGGTTCGTCTCGCACCGCTAGGGAAGATTGAAATATCTGTTTCTTTAAATTAGATTAAATTGTATAGCATTTTAGGCCTTTTTTGCAATTTGTAAGTAATCACGTGGGCCTATGAAATATATATTCAAAGGCGTATATTAATTATTTCTCTACAAGGCGTCCAAGTGCAGATTTATTTATTTTCCATTGGTAATATCAAAAGTATCGAAATAAAATAAATCTTACCAAAAATTCAAAGAAAACATATACTGTTTTAAAAAACGCACGCAGTTATTATACAAAATGCATCGGCGTTTTGTAAAACGACTAATACCCGATTCCAATATTTGAATAACGATCCGTTTTAGTTACGGATGGTAATAAATTAAACGAGTCGTCAGTGGCGTAACTATACCATTCGGGGCCCGTGGCAAATTCATCAATCCATCGACCAACCCCCCCCCCCCCCCCCCAATACTTGTTTGGAAATACCAGAAATGTAGTGCATACTTTAGGAAAGTTTGATGTAAAAATTATTCTTGGTAATTGGGATTCTCCTCTTACTTGGGGCCCCTTCTGGCTGGGGGCCCGTGGCATTTTGCCGACTTGCCACCCTGTAGTTACAATTACGCCACTGCGAGTCGTAAGCTAATACCGTTCCAGACTCGTAGTCAGTCGGTGAAAAACATTAAAGTCATTTTTAACACATTACGAATCGTTAAATATTGTAACTAGGGATAAGTATTTGTAGCTGAATTTGACTTTTATTTGTTTCTAATAAATAAATAAATGTTGGACTTCATCACATACATTGCACAGATTTTATAGTAAATAGCTACAGAACTGTGTGTCTTAGTGCAAAATTAGTAATAAGTTTAGCTTTCATTTGTAAAAAAAACTACTGAGTTTCATGCCGGTATCTTCTCTTTAGTTATAGGTTCCGAACCGGAGGTAGCTTCATTTGCTTTGTATAGAGACTATTCATAAGTGTTACTAATGTAATCTATGTGAAGATTGACTTTGACTTTGAACTTGTGTTACATAGATCAAACGCAACGACAATACCACAACACCCATACTCAGAAAAGTTTATCAATTTGGAGAAATCTCATCATTTTAAAAGTAATGACGACCTCCTTTGCATAGAGGCGAGAGGTCCGGACTTAAACATCGTGCCATATCCGAGGTACGAGGTTCAATTCCCGATCGACCCAACATGGAAAACAAACTATATTGTATCGGGTCTGGGTGTTGTGGTACCGTCGTTCTTTCTGATTTCTGTAACACAAGTGCTTAAGCTACTTACCACAGAATCAGAGCAATGTATGTGATGTTGTCCAATATTTATTTATTTTATTTTATTCAATTTAATGAGAACAATTGTAAACAGTACAGTATTTAACAGTTTAACAAAACCGCGTACGTTTTTAAAACCAACATTTTCAAAAATTACAAATAAAAATTAAATCTAAACATTTTAAAGATTACATAACAGTAGTATATTTTTTGCAAAATATATATATTAGGTATATATATTATATTCTTGCGAAAAGCACAATGTGAGGTGTTGCGAATAATTACAAAACATATAGTTATATTAGGCTATATAAAAATAAGTCGGGTTTTCCTTCCTGACGCTATAACTCCAGAACGCACAAACCGATTTCCACGGTTTTGCATTCGTTGGAAAGGTCTCGGGCTCCGTGAGGTTTATAGCAAAGAAAATTGAGGAAAAATTTCAACAGAAAAGCGGGAAAATCCTCTTAGGCGAAACGTAGTTCGCCGGGACCGCTAGTACTATATAAAATTGCCATGTCTGTCTGTCTGTGGCATCGTAGCTACCGAACGGATGAACCGATTTCCATGTGTTTTAAGGTTCCGTACCCAATAGATAAAAGCGGGGCCCTATTACTAAGACTTCGCTGTCTGTCTGTCTGTCTGTCTGTCCGTCCGTCCGTCCGTCCGTCCGTCCGTCCGTCCGTCCGTCCGTCCGTCCGTCCGTCCGTCCGTCTGTCTGTCTGTCTGTCCGTCTGTCCGTCTGTCCGTCTGTCCGTCTGTCCGTCTGTCCGTCTGTCCGTCCATCTGTCTGTCACCAGGCTGTATCTCAAGAACCGTGATAGCTGGAGTTGAAGTTTTCAAAGATTATGTATTTCTGTTGGGGCTATAACAACAAATACTAAAAACATAACATAATTATTATTTAATGGGGAATCCCATACGACAGACGTGATTTTTAACCATTTCTTGGTCGATACTAAGATTAAGATTAGGTTACAGGTTCCACTCGCACTTGGCAGACTTTTGTTTATTTGAAAGTTGAATCGGGAGCGTTCTTACCAACTTTTGATGAAATCAGTCCAAAATGGAGGATCCAGTGAACGAAAAAAACATGGAAGTATTCTTATCATACTAACTTCAATCGAATATTGGCCCCAAAGCACGTACAAATGTAAAGCACGCAAGCAATAGATACGCAATATAGTAAAGTATCGACACTTAAAAATAAACTTTAAGGGTAATGCGTTAAGGTCGATAGAAAGACGTTCGTTAAAGTGGTCGTTTGTTACGTCATTTCATAGAATGGGATGGAACACGCGCTGTGATTGGTCCGCGCCTGTGACTCGCTGCGTCCTTGAAAACGATATGCGAACCGTCGTTAGCTCACTTTTTTAAGCCACGCCCACCGTGCCTTACTTTTCGTGGTGCCATTTTCAAGCGTTAGAAATGCTTCTATGTTTTTTCGTACACACGTGTGTTGACACATCTCCCTCAGTATACCTAAGTATCAAATAAAAGGGCTAGCTTATAAACAACTTATTAATTTAACCAATTAACTTATACATCAGTTGTATACCAACAAATAATTGGCTACTTGACATAAACGTTAAGACTTTCGCGTTCCATTTTAAACATTTAAAATAAATTTACGGGTCAAAACGCGACACCATTTAACTACTAAATAAAAATGGTGTCGCGTTTTGACCCGTTAATTTATTTTAAATGGCTACTTGACGGTTTTAGAAAAAGTATAGAAAAATGTGCGCCCTTTCATTACATCACAAGCAATTCGATTTATCTAGAAAAAATGTAAATTACCAGAGAAAAACAAGATTTTGTGTAACACATATAAAATGCGCGCGAAAACGCCAAGACACGTGACTGTTGAAGTTGTGACGTCAACGTTCTATACACGAAACCGATACGGGTCGGAACGACTTAATTTTATGAAAATATAGATTTTTTTTAATAAATGGAAAATGTTTAAATAAATAATCATCGTTTCGCCACATTAAATGCGCCAAATGCGCCAGACAATCACACCAATCACCTGGTCTCAAACTAAGGTTTTTCCCTTGTGCTATGAGAAACAGACGATGTATACTAACTGGGGGCGTCATCACAGCACACCCTGACCCAAGTCATTTGAGAAAAGTTCGTTTTCCAAATTGACAACAATTCAGAATCCAGTGTGTACTGCTGTGCAAAATATAAACTTATGAAGAAATCTCGTTTTGTTTCTACATAAAACCCGAATAGTTTTTGTCTCGGTTCTTTAGTTCCACTGATAAAAAAAAAGTAAATTTTATTTTATAAAATAAAATACTATGGTTTTCATTAAAAAAATATATAAAATGATTACTTAACTAATAAGCTAACATATCCAACACTTTTCATATTTTATTGTTGACACTGTCAAGAAGCCAATTATGAAATATGTGATATTGTCTGCCATTCGAAAAACAACTCAGTTCCGCTAGTGTTAAGATACAATTTTGTAACCATTCGCATAACAATGTTCGAATTATCTTATAATGTGCGTTATATAGTATAATCATATAAAAAGTCTTTTCAACCACTGTTTTACTTCCAATAAAATGTCCCATCACTACAAATGTATTATCAATCACTTCATGATCACACTGCTATCGGAACCTGAAACAAAACAATATTAAAATATTACATTGATAGTGGAATCTAATGAATAATGTTTTGCTAATTGATATAAAAATTGGATGTAATAAAACGTCGTTCTGCTGAACGACGAGAGGTTAGGCATAGTACCCTCGTTTAAATACTTGGGTCACATTGTCACTGCCGACCTGACGGACGACTGTGACATAGGGAGGGAGGGCAGAGCGTTGTCGGTACGGGGCAATATGCTGGCTCGCAGGTTTGCTCACTGTACGTGTGAGGTGAAAGTGACGCTTTTAAATCATATTGCCCATCCCTCTACACAAGCGGTCTGTGGGTTACCTACACGCAGACGGCCTACAACGCTCTGCGTGTCCTTTATAATAATATGTTCCGGGCGCTGGTGGGACTGCCAAGATTGCTGACGCTCACGTAGACGGTTTCCATATCTTGATGAGGAAAAAAGTAACTTCTATCCGAAACAGAATGCTTGGTAGTCCCAATAGTATCCTAAAGGTTTTGGCGGGCAGGTGGGAGTGTCCTGAGGAGGCACTGGGTCTCGGCCCTAATAAACCCGAAGGCGGAACAAATTTATTTTATTAATTAGTTGTAAGTACATATTTAAATTCTCAAAAATGTACTAACATTAGATGTAAGAACATTGTTACTAACACTCGGATCTGAGTTATCTGAATAAATACAATTTATTATTATTATTATTATAAATATTGAAAAAGTTTTTGTTGATCAATATGATATAATTTTAAATAAATTGTAAAATGTAAATTTCAGCATAGTTTGGGTTTCCCACTTACCCATCGTACCCTGCGTACCCGACGTACCCTTCGAGCCCACATACCCTGCGTACCCTCGGACCCTGCGTACCCTGCGTACCCGACGTACCCTTCGAGCCCACATACCCTGCGTACCCTCGGACCCTGCGTACCCTGCGTACCCGTTGTGCCCCTCGTACCTCAGAGGCCGAAGCAGAAGAGCGCGAGCGCGGATCACTGCGGCGGCGCGTCGTCGTCGGGCGGCGCCTCCGGGCCCTCCGGGGGCTCGTCCTCCGCGCGGACCACCCTGGGGACACAAATTATATAGTTGTTTTTAATTTCGTAATTTAAATTTATTTTCTGAAATAAAAAGCAGCTTTCTTGCTAGATTATTACCTAAAAAAATTTTTATAAATGTTTATGGTATTGTGTGTGTGTGTCTGCGAAGAATATGTAACAAGTGTTATGTGGCTACGAGTGTGTGGGTGAGTGTGTATGAGTTTGTGATTGTGTGTGTGTATTTTGTAAATGTTTGTGAGAGAGAACACGCATTCGATTGTGGTTTGTCCATGATATGTGTTATATGAAAGATAGTGAGTATGTGCGTTTTGTGTGTGTATGTGTGATCAGACAAACCAGTTATTTGTGTGGCAGCCGGCTGCCGCGTGTGACTCCTCACCATTCCATTAGTTCCGGAATGAAGAGGTTAATGCGTGCGAGTTCACGTGTGTAATATGTTTGCGTTATGTGTCCCAAAGAGCATATGCGTAATGTGTGTGTGTGTGTAATAATATGAGAGAAATAAAGAAGTATAAGTGTATGCAGAGCTAACCAGGTCTGCGAGTCGATGGACGCTCCATTTTTACCTGTTACCAGATAATCTGTGGCAAGAGGTGTGTGTGTGCGTGTGTATGTTGAGCACGTGTTATGCATGTTTAGGTTTGTGTATGTCTGCGTGTATGCACGTGTGTTATGCTTGTGTGTGGGTGTGTGTGTGTGAGATTCTCTCTTTATCAGAAAGAAAGTGTGTGTGCGTGTATGTAGAGCAAACTTGCTTTGTGTATCGATGGGCGTGTCCTTCAAACGTGTTACCAGGAGTAGCTCATGAAATCCTAAGTGTGTGTGTGTTTTTATGCGTATATTTGCACGTGTCTTATGCATGTAGGTGTGTGTGTGTGTATTTGTGTAGGGTGGGTGTCTCTCTCTCTCTCTAGTTTTCTTTCCCTTTGCTCTCTCCCTCTAGGTCTCTCTCCCTAGTTCTCTCTCTATCCCTAGCTCTCTCTCCCTTTTTTTGTGTGTGCGTTTGTCTGTATGTGAGTGTATGTATGTGTGTCTGCATGTTTGTGATCACGTGTGTAGTGCGCGCGCGCGCGTGTGTGTGTGTGTGTGTATGCATGTTTGTGTTTGTGTGTGTGTGTGTGTGTCTGTGTATGTAGTGTGTGTACACGTGTGTATCTAACCTGTTCTCTGCGTCTATGGGCGGGTCGGCGGTCGCCTCTGCGAGGTTGGTGACGCTCTTGCTCTTGAAGCACTGGAAGTCGACGTGCCTGCTCTTCGCCTCCTCCTTCTCCCACGACATGTGGATGAACGGCCGCTGCACGTAGTTGTATATCACCTCGGCGCGCCCGCCGGGACGCTTGCGCACCTGCAGATACAGATAATAACACATAGCCTTAACATTCTAAAGTTGCACGAATACACTTATGTTACCTTACAGAAAGCAGCTATCCTTAACACATGCAGAATTGTTTGAATATTTTTACAGTTAGCATTAGATTCAGATATATTATCTTACTACCTAGCCCATTTGCCAACTTGGCCAAAAGCCCGTAAAAATGAAAATCACCCCAAAATGGGAGAAAAAGATAAAAAAAAAAATTGACAACATCACATTGCTGTGATTCTTCGGTAAGTAGCTGAAGCACTTGTGTTACAGATATCAGAACTAAGGTTGTACTATGAGCACCAGACATCATCCTAACACACACAGACCCAAGTCAATTTAGAAATTGAAAGGTAGGGCATTGCGATTTATCGCTCGGACTGGAGCAGCCCGACTGGTGAAATACCTCCACCTTACAGAAGACCGCAGCCAAATAACAATCACTTCTGTGTTGTTGTGTTCCTGCATGTGAGTAAGGTATACAGAGCTCCTGGGTGCTACATTAGCAGCAGGGGTCAAGCCTTCAAGGTAAGGGCGACAAGTCCAGTAACAGCTATACCCCGTACTAGACGTGCGCGCCGCCGCCGCCGCCGGTAGCTTAAAATTCGCGCCGATAAAACCCGCAAGAGAGTACAAGATTGAAATCAATAGACATAAAGCGCGTGTGACACGTCGAGATAACTGAACAAAAATTCCTTAAGTAGGTACTATTTTTGATTTCGAGTTAAAAGACATTCACGCTATAACCTGAGGTCATGAAAGTAAAAAAAAACCGGCCAAGTGCGAGTCGGACTCGCGCACCGAGGGTTCCGTACAAACCTGCAAGGTTTACAAAGTTCGTTCATTACGACAATCGAGTCATAACTATGGTATTTTTATTGCAAAATGAAATTCATAACATTACAATGGGGAAAGATGGAGGAGCATAAATATTTTGTAATGTAACTAAAAATTTAAGGTTTTCGGAATTTTTCCTTTATGTGTGCTATAAAACGTTGCTTCATGCCAAATTTCAAGATTCTAGGTCGACTGGAAGTACCCTTTAGGTTTTGATTCCCTTGCGAGTACTTGCGAGCTTCAAAATATGCAGCTTAAATTGCTGTTTCTTTTGATTGCGTTGACATAGAAGTTTGATTTTGTTACAGCTTAAAGGTATTATAGACCTGAGTATTTGGTATGAATTTCAATTTAATACCTCTACGCGTTTATGAGGAAATGGGTAGTAAGTTTAAAATTATTAAAAAAATATATATTATGTGATGTAGCTAAAAATTTATGGTTTTCGTAATTTTTCCTTTATCTATGCTATAAGACGTTGCTTCGTACCAAATTTCAAGATTCTGAGTTCACGGGAAGCACCCTGTAGGTTTTGATTCCCTTGCAAGTGTCGAAAATTTGCGGCATAAACGGCTGTATCTTTTGATTGCGTTGGCTTAGAAGTTTGATTTTTTCACAGCTTCAAGGGACAGTAGACCTGAGTAATTGATATAAATTTCGGCTTCATACCTCCACGCGTTCCTGAGAAAAAGGGTCTTGACAGACGGACGGACGGACGGACAGACGGACAACAAAGTGATCCTATAAGGGTTCCGTTTTTTCTTTTTGAGGTACGGAACCCTAAAAACACCAAAAATGAATCTGCATTTCATGACATGAAACTGCATAGTGTTCTAAACAGACGCAGGAGCTAATGTGAAGCGGGTGACGGAGCTGGCAGATGCTGACAACGATCTATGCTTAGGGCATGGTCTCCATAACTTAGTTACGGTTGATGGAATAACTTGTGACGAAATGCAAGAAAATAGTAAAAACAGTCAGGTAGGTATCGTTTGCCAGAATTGGACATAGAAGCAGAAAATGAACAAACGTTTTTAAGATCTTTGGAGACTGTTTCTCAAGTGATAGAGAAACATGAAAACGATCCAATCTCTCAAGGCAGCGAAGACCTGGTAGAAGAGACAGAAGCTCGTACCTTATTTGGAAATTTGGCAAACATAGGTACCTATGGTTAAAACTTCTAGGAACCCGATAAATAGCATCTTACGTCAGGTGGTGCAAGATTGTATGACAAAAATCCTCAGCAGAATGGATTTTGTTTGAGGATTTATGCAATTTTCTGCTAATTGTTAAAATTTTATCAGCATTAAAATCGAGCACAATCAACCTTGCTCTCGTATTTAAAGCCAAAATCAAAGACGTGCTTAATTCGATTGATGATGACGAGTCCTTAAAAAGGAATATGTTGATGAAACTGGACACACGTTTCCCTACCAGTAAGGCTGTTATTGCTGCAGCATTATTAGACTGCAGGTTTATGAAGCTTGGAGAAGTTGACTTCTATCTGACTGCTAACGATTTAACTCCAACTTTCGCGTAAATACAGCATGGAACACAGTTCTCATGGTTCCGGCTTCGATGATGCAACAGCATGCCAGGAAGCTTGGAAATACCTAGCTAATGTGATCCTGCGGCACTTGAAGATGGGGCCATCTTGTCCTACTGGCAAACCAGACAATCTGCCTGCCCGCTTGATAGTCATTAGCACAGGCTCTGTTATGCATTCCAGCAACCAGCACTCCGAGCGAAAGAGTATTTTGGTTGTTGGATTGCTTTTATCAGCCAAAATTAAATTATTGTGCACGACAACTATAACAGTTGCAAACAAAATATTTATGCCAAGTAAAGTGATTAGTCATTTTACTTAATAAAGTTCTTTCGTTTAATCGTGGTTTTTCATTATTCGTCTTCATATACAAAGTTGAAAAATCCCACGCCGCCGGCGTTACGCCGCCGCCGCGAATTTTTTCGTGGCGCGCCGCCGCCCTATTTTTTTCGACCGGCGCGCACGTCTACCCCGTACTATACCCCTGGTGGTATGGTCAACAAGCTGTTAGATAATTATATTTTATCCATCACTCACAATTGAATGTTGCTTACCTTTTCTTTGTAAGTCGGGTAACCTTCGACGCCGAGACGAATCTTCTTCAAGCCTCGCTCTTTCATTACTTGCTTTGCGACGTCTCTGAAAAAAATATCAAAAGAATTATAGATAAGGTATTTTCTATACAATTTTCGTTTTTTTTTTGTACGTACTAAAAATACACGTGATATAGGGTAAGGGGTGGTAGTCTTGAACCTCACCATGTACCACGTGGGGGAGAGTGGGGGTTAAAAATAGTTAAAAGAGAAATCACACGATTAATGAACGGACCCTATGGTGAACACAATCGAATAATCGATAATCAGCAAAACGAAAGTGCACGCAACTCTCAAATTCCTCTCACACAACTCACCTGTTCTCAATATACTTGAAGAACCTATACATACAGTAAACATGGCACATCTGTTCTCTATATGGAATCAAATCAAATCAAATATTTCTTGATTCAAGTTGGTTACATGTAACACTTTTGAATCGTCATTGAATACAATGCAAAGTGACTAATCTCACCTGTTCTCAATACAGTAAACGTATCTCACCTGTTCTCAATATACTTGAAGAACCTATACAGTAAACGTATCTCATCTGTTCTCAATATACTTGAAGAACCTATACAGTAAACGTATTTCACCTGTTCTCAATATACTTGAAGAACCTATACAGTAAACGTATCTCACCTGTTCTCAATATACTTGAAGAACCTGTACAGCGGCGTGGACAGCACAGTCTGACTGTACTCGTCGCCCATCTGCGGCGGGTACTCCGCGTCCCACTCCACCGAGTCGTCGTCTAGCAACACCACGACGTGGCACTCGCGGTCGCCGCGCTCGGCCGACTCCACCATTAGGGGGAGTATCAGCCGCTCGAGGAAGCATTCGAACTGACGGCGAGCACCCTCGTTTGATAGCTCGTGAAGGAGGCCGCGGAGGTTCTGGGTAAAGATTTGAACCGTTTTTAGCAGAAAAACCTAGTTCAGATGAAAGGAATGTTGAGTTTTAGAGGGTCACGGCGAGACTGCGGTGCTAGAGAAGGAGAGTCGAGTCAGATTTTACCTCAAAAGCTCCTGGCTTCAATTTGTCTATTCCTAAAACGTATCTTGTCCTTTAAGCAAATAACCTAGTTCAGATTAAAGAAACGGCGAATCCTCGTTCGATAGATCGTGGAGGAGGCCGCGGAGGTTCTAGGTAGAGATTAGAATTGTTTTTAGAAGAAAAACCTACTTCAGATTAAAGAAATCTCGACCTTTTAGGGGGTGACGGCAAGACTGTGGAGGTTCTAGGTAAAGATTGAATTTTTGACGTGACAACGTCTTATAAATTGGTTTGCCGGGTGACACTTCAAGAAACTGCGTTACGCTCCGCTCACGTTATGCGCTCACAATGAGAGCGAGTGAGAGGCACGCGTCCCTTCCACTCGGGCATGGTTAGCCCGCCTAAGAGCGAGAGAGACAGACATAAAAAGTGAAAGGCACGCGTCCCTTCCACTCGAGCACAGTTAGCCCGCCTAAGAGCGAGAGAGACAGAGCGAGAGAGAGAGAGAGTGAGAGAGATAGGCAAATAAAATTTTGTTAATATGAAATTCAGTGCGAGATTCTTTGTATAAATTAATGTTATAAATATAATTCTTTGTATAAATGAATGTTTTAAATTGTTACTATTATTTCATCCTTCTTCCTACTATACGAATGAATATTCACATTAAAATGATTTTACCACTCAAAGTCGTTGTCACGTAAAACTTTCGCCCGTATACCGACTTTACAGGCAACCAATTTTTTTTTAGTAAAAATGCGTTATTCAGATCAAAGAAACGGCGAATCCCGTCGTTCGATAAATCGTGAAGGAGGCCGCGGAGGTTTTGGGTAGAGATTGGAATCATTTTTAGCACAAAATATTAGTTCACTTTAAAGGAATCTCGACCTTTAAGGGGTGACGGGAAGGTCTCTCGTTCGATAGCTCATGGAGTAAACAAGGGAAGTTCTAGGCAAAGGAATGGCAACCAATGAAATATAATATATATTAGCAGATGCAGCCAAAGATTGGCTGATAGAACACCACACTCGAATTTTCAGCCCATCAACAGCTGAAGCATTAAATTTTTTAGATTTTGACATTTGTCAAAAGAGCAATAAAATTTACTCGTGTGATTTAAGAAACGAGTGGTTTCTACCATTCGCCGTCTTCGCATTGAGCATGCTTGTACCTCCAGTTCTTCGTAAAAGAACCAAATTAAATTAATTCTTCGTAAGAATGCAGTTTAGATGAGGGTACGCCTTATTGCAACAATGATTTGTTGAAAATCAAACTGACAGGGTAAATAGAACTATTCTTTTTTGACCAAGTCATGATTAATTTAAAGCAATGACTTGATGTCAATATATGTATCTTCAGTGCAACAATAAATGATCCGATTCTGATATCCTAACTTATAAAGCACTAACCTGACATCTGACCGTATTAGCATCAAATGGCACCAGTAAATAGTCGCAGGCCTCCCTCAGCTCCTGCACGGACACAGTCGGAGGACACCGTATCGTGCCTCCGCGGTAGTACTCCAGGATTGCTCTAAACACGGTGGCTGATATGCCTTCAGCTACTTCGTACTCCCCTCTCTCGTTGGGGTGTGTGAAATCTAGACCTGACGAGAAATAAGACAATGATGGTGATTTTAGTTTGCCAGTTATTCTCTCTATACTCTAGTCAAGTCAAGCAAACTCAAATCTATTTTTATTTATATAAATTACATTAGTAAGACTTATGAATAGAAATAGAAAGTGTCTTTATTCATGTAAACTTTTACAAAAGCATTTATGAATCGTCAAGTCAAGTAAACTACCACCGTGTTCGGAATGTTGATTCTATCGAGAAGAACCGGCAAGAAACTCGATAGTTACTCTTTTCAAAAACTGACACATATGGTAGGTATAAATAAAGCAAAAAAAAAATGTATTAACAATATAGCTTATGTCTAATGTACATATTTAATGCTATCAAGTCCAAACATCTTTGTCGTTAAGAAAGTCCTCTATTTTATAATAGCCTTTTTTCATTAAACATTTTTTTATCAGAGACTTAAATCTATGCATAGGTAATGCAGTGATATTTTCTGGCAGCTTATTGAAAAGCTTCAGACTTAACCCCACAAAAGAATTACTAATTTTATGAAGTCTTAGATGTGGAACAGCAAGCTTATGTTTATTTCTTGTGTTGAACTTATGGCATTCTGATTTCTTAGTGAAAGAATGTAAATTTTTGCGTACGTAAACAATACAGTCAAAAATGTATTGTGAAGCTACTGTTAAAATATTGATTTTTTTGAATAATTCTTAAAGCGAGTCTCTTGTTCTAAGACCGTATATAGCGCGTATGGCTCTCTTTTGCAATACAAAAATAGTCTGCACATCAGCTGCAGAACCCCATAGTAAAATCCCATACGACATAACACTATGAAAGTAACTAAAATAAACTAATCTTGCCGTTTCAACATCAGTCAAGCTACGTATTTTTCTTACTGCATATGCAGCTGAACTAAGTCTCCCTGCCAGGGTAGCAATATGAGAACCCCACTGTAGTTTACAATCAATAGTGATGCCAAGAAATACTGTAGAATTAATCATTTCTAGAGGTTCACCACTTATATATAGATTTGTTTACACTTGTCTTACGTTTGGCATCGAAAATTTTACACATTTTGTTTTCTTAGTATTCAGTAATAGGTTATTTATTGTGAACCATTGTAGTATTTGAGATAGACTATTATTCACATCGTCAAATGTTTTTTTTTGTCTGTCAACTTTAAAAATAAGTGAAGTATCATCAGCAAATAATACTATCTCACAGAGATCTTCTGAAATGTACGGAAGATCATTTATATAAATTAGAAAAAGTAAAGGTCCCAATATTGAACCCTGGGGCACGCCCATAGATAGGGGTGCACCGGAAGAGGTATTTCCGTTTACGCTTACTTTTTGAATTCTGTCATGCAAGTATGACTGTAGTAAATTAAGCGAATTGTTCGTAACACCATAATGTCGCAACTTCATCAGCAATGTTTGATGATCAACGGAATCAAAGGCTTTAGACAAGTCGCAAAAAACTCCTATCGCATCCTGTTTGTTTTTCCAGGCGTCAAAAATATGCTTGACAAGTGCAACTCCCGCATCGGTAGTGGACTTGCCTTTAGTGAAACCGTATTGCTTACTGTGAAGGAGACCATTAGTAGTAAAATGTGTTAATAACTGATTGAATATAATTTTTTCGTAAATTTTGCTAAGTGCTGGTAGTATAGAAATTGGCCTAAAATTCGAGGGGTCATTATTATCACCTGACTTAAATAAAGGAATGATTTTACTTGATTTCATCAAATTAGGAAACTGACCAGCATCAATACATTTGTTAAATATGTAAGCTAAATGGGGTGCAATTTCGTGAATTATATTTTTGAGAATATCTACAGCAATTCCCCATAAATCCTCAGTTTTTTTCATGTTCATGGTTTTAAAATTCTTTACAATTTCAGCAGGACAGACATAACTAAAACTAAATACGTTCTGACACTCGTCCACTTGCGATTTCAGGAGCGCCTCAGCCAGATGAGGGTTGGAGTTTAAACTACTAGTTGTGGAGATTGGTATTTTAGAAAAATATGACTCAAATGCATTTGCCACGTCAGAGTCATTATCAATTTTGGTATTATCTATTTTGAGAGAGATCTTGTTATTTTGTAATTGATTTTTGCAAGTCTCTTTGTTAATGATATTCCACGTGGCTTTACTTTTGTTAGAAGCAGATACAATCTTTCCTTTTAAATACTTTGATTTTGCTAATGCACATACCTGCTTAAATAACTTAGAGTATCTTCTAACATAATCTATAATTAAAGGATTATTTGAGTTATAATAGTCTCTATATAAAACAAAACAAATTAAGCTACCTCCGGTTTGGACTTTTAACTACTGAGAAGCTACCGGCACGAAACTCAGTAGTTTTTTTTTACAAAAGAAAGCTAAACTTGCACCAAGACTAGAAATTTAAGTTTGAACTTTTAGCAACTATTTCATTTACAATAACTTACTTTCATAATAACTTACTAGTACTTGAAAATAATCATTATAAAAGTAAATTCAATAAATTGGTTAGCATCAATCGGGTGACAGGATTATAGATTTTATTTCTGTAACACAAGTGCTTAAGCAACTTATCATAATATCAGTGCAATGTATGAGTTGTCCAATATTTATTATATTGCACTCCTGGTACAAGAATGTCACTTATACAAACAAGCAATTGGCTACTTGACAGTGTTAACAATAAAATATGAAAAGTGTTAGATATGTTAGCTTATTAGTTAAGTAATCATTTTACATCTTTACTTTTTAATTAAAAGCATAGTTAGTATTTTATTTTTGCAAAATAAATTTTACTTTATTTATCTGTGGAACAAAAGAACCGAAACGGAAACCACCATTGCAATTCGGAAATGACAGCTGTCGGCGAAAATTATTTATTTTATTGTGGGGAAACAATGATTATTTTACCGATTAAATTGAATTATTGTGTCTCTAATCGTATTAAGAATTTATTGAAACATTTTCCGTTGATCTAAATTAAGTCGTTCCTATGCGTATCGGTGCGTTGTCTAGGACGTTGACGTCATAATTGCAACAGTGACGGACTTGGCGTTTTCGCACGCTTTTTAAATGTGTTACACAAAATCTTATTTTTCTCTGGTTAGTTAGATCATTTCCAGATAAATCGAATTGCTTGGGATATAAAATGAACGGGCGCACATTTTACAATACTTTTTCAAAAACTGTCAAGTAGCCAATTGTTCGGAAGCATTCAAAACTTGGACAAAAAAAAAATATATTTCAAGAATTAGAAAAAATGTGTAGCATTTACCACAAATTCAATTTTTAACTTGCTTTTGAATACATAATATAATGTAATAACTACCTAAGTTATTACAAATATAACTAATGATTGCAATTATTGCATAAGTGAGTATGTCTTGCACTGGAGGTGTGAATTATTATTTTTATTAACAAATCTTATCCAAATATTATTACTTTTTGAATATTAATTGTCTGAAATCAAAACATACATCCAAACTGTATGTATGGTTAGTAACTCTACATCCATACATTCTTACAAATATCCACATTCATTTCATTTTATCCGGATTATTTGACGATTCAAACTTAAAACAAAGCAACTCACCGGAGCTAAACATCCTGCCCAACATCGTGTTAGGGTGTGCCGTGAACTGCGCGGGGTCCACCACGAACCTTGTATTATCCACCACCAGCGTTATACGGTCATCACACAACTGGTTCTGCGATTTCTGACCGTTCCTAGGCGGATCCTGCGCGCTAGACGTAGAAGGGGTCGCGGCGCTTGGAATCTGGTTCTTCGGCGGCATATTAGGCAGTCTCGCTCTCAGATTAGGCCCGTTACGCTTTGAAAGTCTCTTGCGACGCTCCTCAGTGTCTCTCCTGTAGTCTTCAGTGTCGCTACTGCTGTCTGGGTAAAAAAACTGCCTGCGCTCTGTCATGGCCTCAAGGCCGGGGGCTTGCGAGTCTGACATAGGCGCTTGCTCGTCCAGAGCCCTCACATCACGCGTACGCTGCCCCGTCCGGAGATCTGGACTCCTAGACAGTTGATCGTGCTTCGTGGAGTAAGTGTGGAAATTTTGTTTGCGAAATAGGAGACGTCAGGCGCGATGACAGTTCCAGAAGTTTTGTTTTTTTTAGGCCGCGGCGTGGAGATTTGGGTTTAAGCCAGCTTTTGTTGTTTTTTTTTATTTAACCCTTCATGTGTACAAAGTTTTATAAAAATGAAAAGAAAGTGGGTATAAAACGTGTGAAGTCAAAACCGTAAAAAAAGAGGATATTCATGCTTGTTCGTTTGTTAGAAATTAGAACTACGTCACAAAAAGGTTTCCTAACAAGAAAAGTATTAAATAGTATTCGATTTACTGTTTATAAAATAATTATTCACTAAAATGAAGTGAAAAAGAACAGTCATTTTCGTTTTTGCATTATATGTAGAAGTAGAATCCATCCATGACATAATTTTGCGTAAACGAGTAAGAAATATTCATCTAACTATAAAAACTATTACGTTATCTAAAATGTACCAAAATAAACATAAGATGTTTCCGTCTTTTCTTGTCCTTGATCAAGCATATAATAAAGCTCTATGTGCTTAAAATAAAGCTAACTAACACGTTCCTGCTTTTCATCTTTCTTAACAGGATTTAGGGTGGGGTGGGCCGGGAGTTGAAAGAGGGTGGGTGGAGGTGTATTTGGCGCAAAACCCGACGCCCGGCGCTGCCGCGTTCCAATAAAAAAAACCGATGAATGAATCGGCTGTTGACCTTTTCACTGTCAAATCCGGAAATTGATTAATTTTGTAATTGTTTTTCCGCAAAATTGTTATAAAACTGCCGCCTACGCGTTTGTTCGTTCGTAAGCAATAATTTTTGTTACAAATCGTGCTCCCAGCGTAGTTTTGTATAGTTGAAGTGAATTTGTGGTAAAACTGGTTGTGACGCTGTTGGGCGTTGTTGCAGTTTACGATCTCAAAATAGCAAGAAATGGAGCCCAAAGAGGAATACCACGATCCGGATTACCCGGACGCCGGGGCTCCGGCCCAGGAGGAGGTGCGAGTGCTGTCTGAGGAGGAGAAAATTGAGAAAATCAAGTCGATAATTCAGCGCGAATTTTTGAACGAATTGGAGACGAGAGAAAGCGAAGTAATGCTTTTAGAGCAAAGGTACGTGTTATTTGGTAGATCCTTGAGGATTTGGCGCCGGGTTTGAGGTTATAAACACTAGAGTAATGCATAAATATTGTGGTTATGTACCATGTGGTATTTGAATGTAGGTTTTTGGCGCGGTTTTCACGAAGGTCAAGGATTATTATTGTTTGTTTGGACTTAGATAAACCAATGTACTTAGAGTACCCGACCAGTGTTAAGCAATGTGATTGGGATCATGCACACCAATCATGATCTTCAACAAACTATTGATATATGGATACAATCGTCAGGTGTTTAATATTATTCAAATAAATCATAAGAATACATATTCAAGTGCACTAAACTAGTTTTACATTGATTTATCTGAAAAAGATTTCTAGTGTAAATAAATATGTAATATTTCATGTGTCACCAAATTATTATTCTCAACCTATTTACTAAATTTATGAATTACAAACCATTGGACTGCGTTTATAAATTCCTTAATCAGTACAGTAGGAATACATTTATTAAGCACACATAATACACTTAATGAATAAAAAAAAATGAATAGAAAATTTCTAAGTAATAGAATGTAGAAAAGCTCCCAACACCGCACAATGTTCTGACACCCGTAGATGAGTGCAGCCTCACTGGTTTTCAGTGGTAGCCTGGTTAAAATAAAATTCTTTATCTCGTATAGAACTAGAATTAATGCTACATAATAATGACCATGTTTTTCGAATTTGTAGACCTTATAACTGTGTTAGTTAGGACCAGAATATTTTCTCATACTTCCCACTTTAAACATGGCCGTCTTTGACTCATTAGAGGCACTGGGCACATTAAATCATGTAACACAAGTGTGGTTCCGGGCTTTGATCAGAGCAAAAAATGTTCTACAATATTTCTTTAATTTAATGCTGGATTTCTAATCAGATGCCATACATATAAATAAATAAGTGTACTCAAAATCAATAATTAAACATAAAAACCTCCTTGCAGAATGACCACTTCTCGTCGAATGCTGCACCAGCTACGTTACGCGATAGTGAACCAGTACTACGGCGAGCAGAAGCTTCAGCTCTCCAAGAGTGCGGTGGACGATGACCTGGCCTCGCAGCATGAGTACCGAGCAAGGGCCGAGGTACAAATGATTGAGATGCACTGAATATTTGTATTGTATTCTGTATTTTTTTCTTTTTATAGAAGCACAGTGTATTGATTCCACTCAGCCTGATAGTAAGAAAGACAATGGATTTGATACTATTACCTCCTATCCGTTAGCATCGCCATACTGGCCTGCAAGATGTTTCTTTACTCTCCTTTTAAAGGAATCCATGTCAAAGAAAGGAGGAAACATGTATTTAAAATAGTCGACATAATAGCATGTAAAAGTTTACACAAATAAGGACATTTTCTATTGTATTCTATTCTGTTAAATAAATATTTTCAGGCGTTATCTCTCCTTCGCGACGGACAGCGTCGACTGCACCCATCCGTGAGAAAGCTCCTTGGCAAGCAAACGGTGGACTTGCAAGAGATCTTCAAGACTAGAGAGCCGAGAAACAAAGCTAGGAAAGATTACTCTGTAAGTAATCGATTTTATTATTTTTATAGTACTTTACGCCGTACTAGCGAACTTTAAATATTAGACCACGATAAGAATGTAGTTCTAAACATATTCGGCAGAGGGCACTTACCGAAAGGCTAACGGTTGATACAGCAGAAAAATTTCATCGCCTACGATAACTTGCGGTTAACTCAGTTGGTAAGAGCAGCACGCGCGATACGTGAAGGTCGTGGTTTCGATTCCCGCACCGCAAGGGGAGATAAAAAATTTCTGTTTCTAATACTCTGTAAGTAGTTTTTTACTACCCTCACATTTTCTTTCCTTCTATTGGTTGCAGTGTTATGTTATTTAGCCTAAACCCTTCCTCAATACTTGACTATAATGACTTGTTATATGAAAAATGCTTAAAATATGCACGAAAAATGGTAGCATATGTTAATAAAAGAAATGATAAATTTTAGGAATACTCAAAAAAGAGAAAAGTAAGTTTTTTTTTTTCTATTTTAAAATATTTACAAAAGTTCTATGGATTACAAGTTTTGACGCGGTTTTTTTCCGCTAAACATTCTGTAACAAAACGCAGTTTTGAAATCGGTCGCGGATGAAAACCATCAGTGCGGCCGCTTCCATTAGTTTCTTTAAGTCACAAAATCAGGCGGTTAAAATCTGCGGCGTTTAAGTCGTAGTGTGGTGTTAGCTTAAAAATAAATTATAAATAAATAAATACGCCAGACAATCACACCAATCACCTGGTCTCAAACTAAGGTTTCCCCTTGTACTATGAGCACCAGACGACGGATACTAACTGGGGGCGTCATCCCAGCACACCCAGACCCAAGTCAGTTTTTAGTTTATCGATCTCACCTTAACAGGCAATGGTCCAGAGTCGGAACTACACGATAGCAGCTGACGCGACCAAGTCGCTGCGGCCGGAGGAGCCGCTGGAGCCAAGCGTGAGCCCGAGCACGAGCGCGAGCCCGAGCACGAGCGCGAGCACGAGCACGAGCGCGAGCGCGAGCCGACCGGCGCGCCGCGTGCCGCTCGGCGCCGAGAAGGTGGTGACCGTGGACGAGGCGACCAGGAACGACATGAAGAGGCGCTACAGGATCATTGTTGGTGAGAACATCGAACCGATCGCTACTACAAAACGATCGTTACTTCAAATCGATCGCTACTGCAAACTGACCCATATTTCAAGCCTATCGCTACTTTAAACTGACAGCTACTTCAGACCGATCGTTACTGCAAACCGATCGTTACTTCAACCTGACCGTTACTAAAAACCGATCGTTACTATAAACCGATCGTTACTTCAAACCGACTATTACTATAAACCGATCGTTACTATAAACCGATCGTTACTTCAACCTGACCGTTATTAAAAACCGATCGTTACTATAAACCGATCGTTACTATAAACCGATCGTTACTTCATACCAACTGTTACTATAAACCGATCGTTACTATAAACCGATCGTTACTTCAAACCGACTGTTACTATAAACCGATCGTTACTATAAACCGATCGTTACTTCAAACCGACTGTTACTATAAACCGATCGTTACTATAAACCGATCGTTACTTCAAACCGACCGTTACTATAAACCGATCGTTACCTACTATAAACCGATCGTTACTATAAACCGACCGTTACTATAAACCCATCTTATTAATTTTTTATGTACGTATTGTTTTTCGTATGTACTTAAATCTCGCAACAAGCTTTTATATCATATAAATAGATTGTGTCAAATGTGTTAAATTTGAAATAACACTATAAGTTAACAGTAAAAGTTTTTTTTTTCTTTTTAGGGCATTTAAATAAAAGCTTGATTTTAAAAAGGTTGGTTTTAGACTTCCATACCACAATAATATTATCCTTATTATGATCTCATATTCAAGGTAACACATCGATAAACACAACAATTTGTTTTGAATATGGTTGTTAAGAATTAAATCTCATTAAAGTACATTTAGTCTATTTTGACGTGACAACGTCTTATAACACGATACCACGGGCTGCATGCACGAAAAAGATAACGTCGTTCAGGCCTAGCATGCGTAATACGTCAAATTTCTCGCATGAGACGCCAAAAGTTTCTATCCTGTTTATTGGCTACTAGCACACCGCACTCGTATTTTCAGCCAATCACCAGCTGACGCACTGACTTGAATCGTTTTTGACGTTTGTTAAGAGCGCGATAAAATTTTGTCGCGTTGCGTATGCTAGGCCTGGTTGTCCCGTTACGCTCGTTGTCGCGTTCCGAAAGAGAGAGCGCGGCACGAACGAGAGAGAGGCATGATCGGCTCAGCGTTGTCACGTCAAACTGACGGTAATTTACGTACGTAAACCGACTTTACAGACAAACATTTTTTTTAACCGTTTGGAATGCCATTATTATTATCCTAATTATAACCTCATCTATTACAGGTAACACATCGAAATACGCCCCGCCGGCGTCCCGGGCCGACCGATCGACGCACAAGTGGCTGTTATACGTGCGCGGACCGCCTGAACACCCAGACCCGAGTCTGGTGTTGACGCACGTAGTCGCCCGCCTGCATCACTCGTACGCCCCGCATCACACTGTGCATGTTTAGTAAGTATTTATTTAACACGTCTATGTTTAGATAAACATAATGAAATATCCGCAGGTAGTAACAAAATATTCTTTTTCAAATAATAAATTTACCTAAATCAATAACGAACTAATTTAAATCAAGATTAATAAACTTGAATAAATGTCCAACTAATTTCAATCAAGACATGTGTACCTTAATCAGTTGCGAACTAATTTATTTAAGGTTTATTCTCCTAAATCTGTGTCTAACTACTCTAAATTAAGATTTATTTACCTAAATCAGTGTCGAACTGAACTAAATCAAGATATATTTACCTAAATCGGTGTCGAACTAGTCTAAATGTAGAATTATTAACCTAAATCAGTGTCGTACTAGTCTAAATGTAGATTAATCAAACTAAATCAGTGTCGAACTAGTCTAAATGTATAATTATTAAACTAAATCAGTGTCGTACTAGTCTAAATGTAGAATTATTAACCTAAATCAGTGTCGTACTAGTCTAAATGAAGATTAATCAAACTAAATCAGTGTCGAACTAGTCTAAATGTAGAATTATTAACCTAAATCAGTGTCGTACTAGTCTAAATGTAGATTAATCAAACTAAATCAGTGTCGAACTAGTCTAAATGTAGAATTATTAACCTAAATCAGTGTCGTACTAGTCTAAATGAAGATTAATCAAACTAAATCAGTGTCGTACTAGTCTAAATGTAGAATTATTAACCTAAATCAGTGTCGAACTAGTCTAAATGTAGAATTATTAACCTAAATCAGTGTCGTACTAGTCTTAATATAGATTAATTAACATAAATCAATGACGAACGAATCTAAATCAAGATATATTTACCTAAATCAGTGCCGAACCGAACTAAATCAAGATATATTTACCTAAATCAGTGTCGAACTAATCTAAATCAAGATATATTATGCTATTGCAGTGTCGAAATAAGAGTTCGAAGTGGATATCGAAAGTTCTTCCTTTATTTAGATAAAGATTATGCTTTATTGATTTCAAATCAAACTTTATCGAAGTTCGATTCGACTACTTCAAACAATTGGCTACTTGACAGTCATTGAAAAAATATTGTAAAATGTGCGCCCGTTCATTGTATATCCCAAGCAATCCGATTTATCTCGGAAAAATGTAAATAACCAGAGAAAAATAAGATTTTGTGTAACACATATTAAAAAGCGCGCGAAAACGCCAAGTCACGTCACTGTTGCAATTATGACGTCAACGTTCTAGACATCGAACCGATTCGCATAGGAACGACTTAATTTAGATAAACGGAAAATGTTTAAAATAAATTCCTAATACGGTTAGAGACACAATACTTAATTTAAACGGTAAATCAATAAATAATTGTTTCGCCACATTAAAATAAATAGATTTCGCCGACAGCTGTCATTTCCGAATTGCAATAGTGGTTTCCATTTCGGTTCTTTGGTTCCACAGATAAAAAAATGTAAAATTTATTTTTCAAAAATAAAATACTGCTATGCTTTTAATTAAAAAATAAAAATGTAAAATTATTACTTAACTAATAAGCTAACATATCTAACACTTTTCATATTTTATTATTAACACTGTCAGGTAGCCAATTGTTTGACTACTTAAATCAAGGTCGAACCTTTTATATAAACGTCGAACCTTTTATATAAACATCGAACCTTTTATACCAACGTCGAACCTTTTATATCAAGGTCGAACCTTTTATATCAAGGTCGAACCTTTTATATCAAGGTCGAACCTTTTATATAAACGTCGAACCTTTTATACCAACGTCGAACCTTTTATATCAAGTTCGAACCTTTTATATCAAGGTCGAACCTTTTATACCAAGGTCGAGTCTTTTATACCAACGTCGAACCTTTGATATCAAGGTCGAACCTTTTATATAAACGTCGAACCTTTTATATCAAGGTCGAACCTTTTATATAAACGTTTAACCTTTTATATCAAGGTCGAACATTTAAAAAAAACGTCAAACCTTTTATACCAACGTCGAACCTTTTATATCAAGGTCGAACCTTCTATATCAAGGTCGAACCCTTTATATCAAGGTCGAACCTTTTATACCAACGTCGAACCTTTTATATCAAGATCGAACCTTTTATATCAAGGTCGAACCTTTTATATCAAGGTCGAACCTTTTATATCAACGTCGAACTCTCAATTTTCAGTAAGCCACCGTTCCACATATCCCGTCGGGGTTGGGGCGAATTCCCAGCGACGGTGGAGCTGCACTTCAGACTACCCGCTGTAAACAGGCCGGCTACTGTGGAACATACTATCAAGTTGGATAGGAACTATACAGGCCTGCAAACATTGGGTAAGATCTAAACTAGTAAGACTTTCCCGTTCCATTTTAAACATTTAAAATAATTTAACGGGTCAAAACGCGACACCATTTTTATTTAGTAGTTAATACGGACTACTTACTGCTTGACGTTTTGGTTAGGTTGCACCAACCGTGCTCACGAGTTGACTGGTCTCGCTTGCCTTCGTCTGTTCGGGGAAACTTGCAAATCTTCATCAATTAGAACACACAATGGGAAAATGCCATATGTACTGAACCACCATTGGTAAACAATTTCTCAATTATTCATGATATTCTGTTCATTATATTCATAGCAATAAGGCTGAATTTTGAACAACGTTTGTAAACTTAACACCAAAAAACAAAGGACGTTCATCATTATTGCAGTGGATCCTTTATATGTAATAACATAGGTTAAAGAAAATTTACACTAACAAAATGGACTATGTTCTGAAATAAAAAAAGATTCCTTCATTCAATCAAATAGCAGATTCAACCAGATGACTGCGACATATGTTTTGTACTTTCAGGCTCAGAAACAGTGGTGGAAGTCTGGTTGTATAGTACACCAGAAATGTTGCCGTTTGAGTACTCGGACGGGCTCGCTACGGATCCGCCCGACGCTCCGCCAGACGCGTCGCCGGACGCGCCGCCAGACGCGTCGCCGGACGCGCCGCCCGACGCACAGGGACAGAGCGAGCCGTGGATGGAGTTCTTCACGAAAGACGTGAAGGGTAAGTACCAGATATAGATTAAGACTGGTTCAATTATATTACGATTCGTAATGTGTTAAAAATGACTAGTCGTTAATTCGTATTTCAAATTTACTTTCCATATCATCACCCATAACTAGAACGGACCGTTTTTCTAATATTGGAATCAAGCATTACACTTCACACGTCTACTGGTAAACACCTTAATATACCTCAAATATAACACCAAATAATCTAGATTAATCTATCTTAATTTTAAATCCAAGATGGCCGCCATCACAAATGGCGAAATAATATAATAAGACAACGTAACAGTTTATGGCTAATTTTATATCGCGACATGGATTGATGATGGCGGCCATCTTGGATTTCGAATCAGAGCAATGTATGTGATGTTGTCCAATATTTATTATGTATTTATTTATACTATTGGCTGCGAATATTTCACTAATTACTTTTTAATGTCTAATTCGAAATAACAATATTCCCCTTTCCAATTCACAGAACTAGACGTGGACGAAATGATCATCAAACCGATCAAAAAGGAGCCAATAGAAGAAAACACAGAAATGGATTCAGAAATGACCGTACTCGACAACTTTACTAACAAGGAACACGTTGACTCAACGATGGATGACTGTTCAAACAAAAAGGTACCGGATATGATCGAGGAAATGCAGACAGATGAAACGAAACCAGTAATGAAACGGATAATGAAATACATTGATTCAGCAACGGGGAAGATTTTCTACTTAGAGATGGACCGTAAACTAGATTTAAGTAAAGTGCAAGAAATAGTCATAAATAATCAGAAAGCAAAAATCAGTCCGATTAAATCCAATGGGCTGAAGACGTTTAGAAAAAAGAAAGGTGGTGTTTCACTGTTGAAACCTGAGGTGAAGAATCAATTGAAATGTGAGTCTAAGGACAGACAGATGGTGCGGAGTAATTCTAATCATATAGAGAACGATCATTGTTATTTGGGTAACGGTTGGATGAGTGATGTAACTACGGATAAAAATGACAGTGCTAGTGATGTGAAAGTGATAAAAGGACCACCTCTCTATGACAGTTTGTGCTCAGTGATGTGTAGGTTAACTGATGTGCGGATGGCTGTTAACTATTTGCTGAAGAATATACCGGTGGTCACGGAGATGGCAAGGGATGAGGATTATTTGAAGGACTTTCCGTTCGTTGTGGAGAACGAGGAGCGGTATTGGAAACTTGATTTCGCTAAGCGGAGAAATATTGAGGTATGTGTGTAACTATGCTACTATTATAAACGTTTCCTCCTGCTTGCGTCGTGTTCCTCATTGCTGAGGGTCGTGACCTCACTTTTGCATTACTTTCGTCCATATAATTTCTCTCCAGCTAATTCTTTCACCGGCTGTGTGAAAGGCTTTGTGAACTGTAGAGTCGAGTGCAGTGCGGATCTGATCAGACCAACGCGTTGGGCTGCGTGCACGAGGCCTTTTCCGTCTACTTTAAAGAACTATTTTATATTTATAAGTTAATACGTACAGTCGCCGTCAGATATATCGGAGTAGACAAAGTGACCAAATATTTCTGAACAGTTAAAATGTCAAAAATTTCCATACACCACAAGTTACCATTAATATCTGAACATTCATTACTTCAATAATATACACTCAGAACGTCAATATGTGTCACGCACGTCATGTGTCTCATTTAGCTACCTGTGTAGATGAGTGTTCAGATATTATTGGTAAGTTGTGTGTATAGAAATTATTGACTAGCATCTGCTCAGATATTACTAAAGTAATGAATGTTCAGATATTAATGGTAACTTGTGGTGTATGGAACTTTTTGACATTTTAACTGTTTAGAAGTATTTGGTCACTTTGTCTGCTCCGATGTATCTGACGGCGACTGTACGTGTATGCGATACGTGAAGGTCGTGGGTTCAAGCCCCGCACCGCGAGGGGTGATTTAGATTTTTCTATTTCTTTAAAATGTTTCTATAAATATGATTGCTGTGGTACTATCGCTAGTTGTAATATTTTAGATGATATTGATAGATTTTTATGATCTAGCCAATGCCGTAGATGTTCTAACGACTTTGGCGGCGCGCCTTAACTTAGGTCCCAAGGGGAGATCCTTCTGCTGGGTTCCGCATCTTGTCGCAATGGGAGGGGGGGGGGGGGGCTCAGTAACCCTTTGGTCAGGGACGTTGTTTCTAGCCTTGTCATCCGACATCCAATACCGCTGTGGGGGAGCCTGTGTAGAATCCACATGGGATCCCGATTCTCCCACAACTGCTCACGTCGGCCACCGAGAGGGTTTCAGTCGGTACACCACTCTCTGTTCCGCGCAGACAGTGACGGTGCGACAGGCATTTCCCCCTCGACAAAAAAGAGGTCCCAAAGGGGAGATGAATTTTTTGTGTTTCTTTAAAATACATAATAGTTTGTATTAACTACTGAAATTTTGCATCGCGTTTTGAATCCTTAACTTATTTTGAACAATCGCTAACACAGTACCTTTTAAATTTCAGTGGTCAAGAGCGAAACTAATAAACAGAATTATCACAGAACACCTAAGGTCGACGGAGCCTGTCTGGCGGACGAAGCAGATACTAATATATTCACGACTCCACGGCTTCCATCCCATCAGGCCGGAGACAGCCCACCGTGCACCAGAGACAAACGAGTGGTCATCGTGGAACGATCTAGAAAATTCAAGAAAGCTAGAAAACAATATAAAAGAGCTTTATCCGAGTGCTTCTGACATTTGTAGTTTGACTCTCTTTGATAGTGAAGATATTTTGAATAGTACATTAGAATCAGTGGATCGGAGTGACTCTGATGAAGAGATTGATGTGGTTTGTAGTGAGAGTGTTTGTAAAGTTAAAACGGAGGTTGTTCAAGAATCGGAGGGTGGTTTGGTGGTCCTCCCTGTGGAGGATGAAGAGGATAGATTGAGGTTTCTTTTTGTTGAGAAGATATGTGCTGATATTGGTGTTGAGCTGCGGAATGAAGATATAGGGAACGGGTATTCTTATAGGTGAGTTTGTACAGGTTTTTTAATATTTAATTTACACTTTTTAACACGCTTTTATTAGCTTCACTTGTAACTTTGTAAGAAAATATGGGAATCTTAATTTGACCCACTTCCCGGTCTTCGATTAGGATGAAATTTGGCACACGCTCTGAATTCTGATGACAATACATGACTAGATAAGAAACGTCATTGCAAATCCAATAATTGGCTACTTGACAGTGTTAACAATAAAATATGAAAAGTGTTAGATATGTCAGCTTATTAGTTAAGTAATCATTTTACATTTTTACTTTTTAATTAAAAGCATAGTTAGTATTTTATTTTTGCAAAATAAATTTTAGTTTTTTTATCTGTGGAACAAAAGAACCGAAACGGAAACCACCATTGCAATTCGGAAATGACAGCTGTCGGCGAAAATTATTTATTTTAATGTGGCGAAACAATGATTATTTTACCGATTAAATTGAATTATTGTGTCTCTAATCGTATAAAGAATTTATTGAAACATTTTCCGTTTATCTTAATTAAGTCGTTCCTATGCGTATCGGTTCGTTGTCTAGAACGTTGACGTCATAATTGCAACAATGACGCAACTAGGCGTTTTCGCGCGCGTTTTAAATGTGTTACACAAAATCTTATTTTTCTCTGGTTATTTAGATTATTTCCAGATAAATCGAATTGCTTGGGATATAAAATGAACGGGCGCACATTTTACAAAACTTTTTCAAAAACTGTCAAGTAGCCAATTAATGCCACCTTTGAAAGTTTATATGGGAAAATGTTTATTTTTTAAGTTAGAGATATGAAAGTTGGCACAAATATAGCTCTATTAAAATATAGACAACTTTTTTACTTTTTGTTTCGAATATAAGGGGAGATAGGGGTAAAACCGACCATGAAAGGATGTAGTCCACGCGAACGAAGTTGCGGGCACAGCTAGTTACAAATAAAGCTGAACTTATAAATAGTGTTCTGTTAGGCTCTGTATGATCGATGTTTGGATTTGTACATAGGTAATTAAATTAATTATGAAGGGGTGTGATAGAAACGCCAATAATGTCTGACTGATGTTTTATTACAACTTCTTACATACATGTGTTTCTTATGTACAAAACCTAACAGGTATCAGAGTGGTCTGCAGGAAGCTGTCCGACTCTTAACCTATAAGTGAGCTAATGAGAGAACCTAACTTGGCTCAGGAGTGGTTTGCAGGAAGCTATCCAGCTCCTTTACCAGACTGACTGTACTGAATGACTATGGGACATTATCGCTCCAGTACGGTCGCTAGCTGTATGGCTATCTAAATCTGAGGCGGTGCGCGTCAGCTTATATAGGGGCCGGCGGCTGGTGCCGTGCGCAATACTTGAGCGAGACAGAAGCTTGTGTGAGAGGGAAAGTATTCGAGCCTGCGCGCGGCAGATTCGTTTGTTTAAAATAATGTTTTGCTACAATTATGAATTATGTTTGTTGTAGCGCGGTGCACTCTGTCCTCTTGTCTGCGTTCAAGAGCTTCGCGGAGGAGCTTGTACGGGCCGCGGCCGCCGCCGCCTCCGACCCGGACGGGAGCCTCTGGAGGTAAGTCAGCTCCGAACACGGTTGGTGCAACCTAACCGAAACGTCGGACAGTACCTAAGTAGTTCGTATTAACTACTAAATAAAAATGGTGTAATGTTTTGACTAGCGATGAAATAGACTTAGCTTTTAAGGCCTATTAAAACGACTAGCCTCCATCTTACAGGACTCGACTCTAAGATAAGGACTAAAGGTTCTATTTTTTATTAATAAGACTTTTAATAATAATACTCAATACTCAATTATTTATTGCTCTATAATGTACTACAAAGGCGTTATACATAAATGTTTTGATCATTATAGACCCTGTTAGGGCACTGCAATCGAAGAGAGGGGATTTGATGTACATAATATCAATGCCCGGATATAAATATGCTTACAAGCTGAATAATAATAATATAGCCTTTATTTTCCTAAAATTTCAGTAATTTTTAAACTACACTTATACTAGGATGTCTCTTATTTCGGTGTGCCCTACGGCAAAGGCCTCCTCCAACTCTTTCCACTGCTGTCTGTCTGCTGCTACTCTCATCCAAAAGGGTCCTAAGGTAAGTTTCAGTTCGTCCTCCCATCTTCTAGCATTGCGACCTCCTAGTGCCATCTCTAGGGTACCAGACTGTAACTAGTTTGCTCCATCGATTTTATTATTTTTATAATACTAAACGCCGTACTAGCGAACTTTAAATATATGAAACAGAATTTTTTTATCTCGATGAGTATGTAGTTCTAAGCATATTCGGCAGAGGGCACTTACCGGAGGCTAACGGTTGATACAGCAGAAAAATTTCATCGCCTACGATAACTTGCGGTTAGCTCAGATGGTAAGAGCAGCACGCGCGATACGTGAAGGTCGTGGGTTCGATTCCCGCACCGCAAGGGGATATAAATTTTTTCTGTTTCATATAGTTTGCTCCACTTTTCCTTTTTGCAGCGAAGCATATGTCCAGTCCATCGCCACTTAAGTTGGTCGATGCAGGACAATATATCCTTAATTTTCGTTTTGCGTCTGATGTCTGTACTTCTAACTTTGTCCATTAATTTCAAACCCAGCATGCTTCTTTCTCTTAATAAGACTTAGTCGTTGTATTAAAAGACAAAGTAACTAAAACGTCCGTCACCCGAGGGAGGTGACGGCGTGTGTGAGACTCCCTGCCATTATGCGGGCAGGAATACCCATTAAAACCCCCCGGTGGACCTCATCGTCTTGATGGTGATGCCATGGGAACAGAAGACTTACCACAGCATCACCGGTGGAATGGCCGTTAACCCATTGACCGCCGGACTTCAAATAGAAAATATTGCTCCCGACGCCATGCGTATTATTATTATTAGCTAGAATTTTCGCCCAATACGATAGTGATGTGACATGCTGCACTAAACGATAAGAATAAACGTTTGTTTCGGAACCTTATTACCTATTACTAAGGATAAAGAAATAAATGCTCATACATACTGAACGTAATAAGAAATAATAGATCAATAGTAATTTTATATGTCTTAGTAATCAGAAAATTATCACAAGATTTTTTAAAGTATGCATGGAATTTTGACGCAACTAGTCGACGCCTTAAAGCGTCATCGGCGATCACAACTTAAATGTTTGACAAATTTTACCTACTCTTATAGTGTTGTTAAGGACTTTATCGATGTAAGTGGAAAAAACGACACTGTGTTGGTTAAAAACAAAATAATATGAATTAATGTCGGTGATGAAATTATACTAAGTAGGTACACCTTTTGAACTTATTATAATTATTATTTTTTGTATAAGAAGAGCAACAAAACATTGTATATTTTTTTCTGTAGACAGAAACCAAAATATGTTATACGAAGGGGCGTTTTACAAATTTACACCAAAATCATGTTTCCCGGTTTTTACGGTGCATATACACTTAACGATAACATTCATATTTTTTTATTTAATCAATCAAAAAATCACGGTGCAGTGTGTGCAGGGTCGTTGAAATATCGTATGACGTCACACCTAGATACATTTTGAAACTAGCAGCGACATAGTGAACTTCGAATTTTTATGAGCTTTATCATACATAGTTTTTTTCAGTTGATTGAGTAAATAATAAATATGGGTATTATAATCTTTATGGAATAACTCACGAAAAAATTAGAATTTGTTGATCCGGTTGTCATGCTCATTAATTTAGTTTGATTTAAATAAATAGGTGCCTCGAAAAGAAACACTTCTCCTACTTCACTATCAGGCGAAGATTTATTAAAAATATCATCATCATCAACTACTTCCAGAATATGTAAAAGTTCAACACAACCCATTTTGTTTTAACTATTTTCGTAAATAATGTATTTGTGGGTTTTTACTAAAAAAGTCTACAATATAGAAACACGGACAATAACTTCAGTAGCATTTAGTTTTTGTGGGGTAATTGAAAAAAAAAATTTTTTATCTACCTTCAATTCCCAACACTATCAATAGCAGCATACGCGCTTATTACGTCACAAGCGGACGACTTAAAGCGTCGTTGGCGTTGGCAGTACATTAAAGTCAACACGACATAGTGGAGTTAGGTGGGTATATCGATAACATTAAATTTAATGAAAAAAATTAAGGTATATACACAGTCATGTATATACATAGTCATGAAATTCATTCACAATGGCATGTCATCTGTTTATTATTACAAACTTTTTCTAATTGACTGTAAACATTAATAATTAGGTAAAATATAAACAGACAAAAAATTCGTACGTTAACCATATGACGAGTGAGCATCATCAATCCATCTATCAAGTATGTGTATAGGCAGAGATAATGATAATAGTTATTTACTAATACACTTTTATTACACTAGCAGTAGAACAATCGAAAAACAATCACATTTTATTGTTATCATCTAATACCTACATATTAAATAAAAATAAAAAAATATTAAAAATGTCCACTGAGTCACATCACTACCTAACGCTTTAAGACGTTTACGGCGTCGTGCAGTGTGATTTTACGTTAATAATTTTAGTTGTTGATTTTTATCATTTTTTAACTCAATTCTATGCTGTAGGACGTTTTTAGTCATCAATAATAATAATCTATCGTATCCTGGTGCGCGGTGTATATAAATATGTATACGAGATGGTATTCATTACTTTTTATTTCAACGTCAAACATAAGGTAAATAATGACGCTTAAAGGCGTCGTCGGCGTTTGGATCAAAATTCTTGATGACGCTTTAAAGCGTCAATGGCGGTCAATGGGTTAATTAATCAGGCCCTTCATCTCCCCTTGGAGTGATTTGGGGGAGAAGCGTGGATAGCCGATCCACTAGACCATCCCCGCCTCGCAGCATTCGGGAAACCAGAATATGGAGTTTTTACTGTATTTGGAAAATATTTTTTCTTCATTTATGAAACTTTTTTTTTTGAGTTTTCTTGTAGTGTTGCGATTTATAATGTGTGTTGGTGTATATATTATCATAAGGGGTCATCCATAAAGTACGTCACACGTAAAGGGGGGGAGGGGGTCGACCCCCTCCCCTAAGTGTGACATGGTGTTACAAGGGGTGGGAGGGGTCCTAAGTTTCGTGACATCACATTTCAAAATCTAGAGGTACTAATCGCGTAATTTGAAATATTAATTAAACTAAAAAATATGTCTAACTCTATCTTTAGGGCAATACGGTTTAAATTGTATTGTTGATAAGTTCATAGTTCATAGGGTTCAAAGTCCATGGACTGAATTGAGTTACTTTTTCTTCTTTTTCTTTATATTCATTAATTTATTTTTTTGTTATTGTTTCAAATATTTGATATTATGTTGATTTCATAAAAAATACTTAATTTAAATGGAAATAAAACTAATTTCGGAACTGCTGTTTTAATTTAATATGACGTCACACTAGGGAGGGGGGGGGGGTCTCAGAAATATGTGACCACCGGTGACAAGGACGGGGGGGGCTCAAAAACTCATGAATTTAGTATGACGTACTTTATGGATGGCCCCTAATTGTAGTCGTTTTAGTTGTTTAATCTTAAAACAACGATTAAGAATGATTATTAAAAATTGGAACCTTTAAGATGTAAGATGGAGACTAGTCTTTTAAGGCCTTAAAATACTACGTCTTTTTCATCGCAAATTACATACATTTCTCGTGACTTACTTATATTACTACTACTACTAGTTTGGACTAGTCGTCTCGGCGAACGTAGTTACGCTTATTTTTTCCAGATTTCTTGACCTTTTAAACCTCCACAATTATTTAAAAACCAATATGTATTAGCTAAATCGGTCTAGCCGTTGTCGCGTTTAAGCGAGACTTACGAACAGCGATTGATTTATATATATAATTGGTTTATATATTTGAATATATAATATGTGTGTCGTGGTCCCGCAGCCGCCGCCGCGCGGGCCCGCTGCGCGCGGCGCACGTGTACGGCGCGCGCGGGGGCCGGCGCCGCCTGCTCGCCGCCGCCGCGCTGGGCGCGCGCGCCCCCGACACCGCAGACCCGTTATGAATACACCATACACAACCATACTGCCTTTCATTTGTACATCACACACTTTAAGCGCATCCTACCCGCTGGGCCCCTGAAATATTGAGGCCCCTTTTTACTAACCGATAACTTCGCTTGATATATATTAAATTGTTAGATTTCAGACAGGCCTATATTACCCACTGAGCACACTAGGCACGTTTCCAGGGACCCCTGCTGTATTGAAGCCCCATTGTACCAACCGGCAACTACTATACGCTCGCTTGATATTTATCTTTTAAATTGGTATTCTACAGACAGGCTCATCTTACCCACTAGGCACACTAGGTTCGTTTCCAGGGACCCCTATTGTAGAGGCCCCATTGTACCAACCGCTAACTAGTGTACGCTCGCTTGTTTTATTTAATTGGCTACTTGACAGTGTTAACAATAAAATATGAAAAGTGTTAGATATGTTAGCTTATTAGTAAAGTAATAATTTTACATTTTTATTTTATAATTAAAAGCATAGTTAGTATTTTAATTTTGCAAAATAAATTTTACTTTTTTTATCTGTGGAACAAAAGAACCGAAACGGAAACCACCATTGCAATTCGGAAATGACAGCTGTCGGCGAAAATAATTTATTTTAATGTGGCGAAACAATGATTATTTTACCGATTAAATTGAATTATTGTGTCTTTAATCGTATTAAGAATTTATTGAAACATTTTCCGTTTATCTAAATGAAGTCGTTCCTATGCGTATCGGTTCGTTGTCTACAACGTTGACGTCATAATTTCAACAGTGACATGACTTGGCGTTTTTGCGCGCTTTTTAAATGTGTTACACAAAATCTTATTTTTCTCTGGTTATTTACATTTTTTTTCAGATAAATCGAATTGCTTGGGATATAAAATGAACGGGCGCACATTTTACAATACTTTTTCAAAAACTGTCAAGTAGCCAATTGCTAGACTACGGACAGCCCCAACTGACCTGCTAGGCACTCTGGGTATGTGCCCAGAGGCCCCTGAAGTATTGAGGCCCCTTAGTCCCAACTTTGTTATTAAACTGTAACCGATAACTACTATACGCATCATATTCCAACTTTTTGGTTGATTCGTATATTATTTTTAAATTAACGACTGAATTAAATATAAATATTACCAACCAAAAACGCTACTTACTTCTTGCAAGGGGTGACCGTAAAATGGCGTTGAGGGAAACATGGTATGACGTAGTTAAGGCCGTCTTAACCCATGATCGGGCAATAGGATAATAGTTATCACCTCAAATTTAACCTTATGACCTAACTTACGGGAAAAAACACCATGCTATTAAGAATTAAACTGCGCTGGGGCATTTAAGCAAACAAAAATTTGGGGCCCTTATAAAAAAAGGTAATATTTCTTACAAAGTCTAACCATTTTCTATAAGTAATAAAAAAAAGAAAGAAAGAACTGTTTTTGTCGGAATATCTGTTGAGTAAAATCTTCCTTAAAATAAACTTTTGCACATACGATCATAGAAAAGGAACAGATAGGTACGGGCGAATTGAGAACATCCTCCCTTTTTAACAGACTTCAAAATCCATACTAATATTATAAATGCGAAAGTAACTCTGTCTGTCTGTCCGTCTGTTACTCTTTCACGCCTAAACGGCTGAACGGATTTTGATGAAATTTGGTATAGGTATACGTTGAATCTCAAGAACGGACATAGGCTACTTTTTATTAGAAAATAAGGGGGGATGGGGGTAATACCACCTTTGAAAGTTTATATGAAAACAATTTTATTTTTGAAGTTAGATATATGAAATTTGGCACAAATATAGCTCGAAACTTGGATTAAAATATAGACTACTTTTTGTTTCGAATATTAGGGGAGAAAGGGGTAAAACCGACCATGAAAGGATGTAGTCCACGCGAACGAAGTCGCGGGCACAGCTAGTTATATATATTTAAATACATGCATGCGGCCCGCGGGCCATGGTTTGGACAGCCCTGCTTTAGACATACCTTATATCGTACGCATAAAAACTAAAATTGAACTGAAGTGTTTACCATGACGTGCTGTCGACCTTCATGCCTAGCATACGCAACGCGACTAAATTTTATCGCGCTCTTAACAAACGTCAAAATCGATTGAAGTCAGTGCGTCAGCTGTTGATTGGCTGAAAATACGAGTGCGGTGTGCTGTTACCCAATCAACAGTATCGAAACTTTTGTCGTCTCATGCGATAAATTTGACATATTGCGTATGCTAGGCCTGCTTACCAACTTCGAAGTATTTTTTTTTCAAACAAAAACATATTGAATTGTAGTTACCAAATTTCAGCCATATCAAATGACTTGGATTTTATCGGGAAAGTACAACAAACGCACATACATCGAAAACTTACACCTTTATAATATAAGTAGGATAATAAAATGAAACAGACAAATATTTCATATTAGGTGTTCCACCTCTATGTATTTAAAATTTCACGTAACAATTAAAAATATTTTTTTCTATACTTCATATCTATTGCATACATTTACTGAACAGTTTTAATAAGTATAGATTTGACACTAGTATTAGTGAAATTAAGGCAAAGCGGCTTCTCACTGTAAACTGCCGAGGAGCGCTTGCTACTGGTTTAAAATCTTGTGAGCCTTTTACCGTATTTGCAGAGTAAACTATGGACTTCCACTGTATCTACTTAGACAAATAGCAACAAACCCTGATTTAAACAAGCTGCAAGCGCTAGGTTTTCGGTCTCTTGTACATTCAAAATAGGCAAAGAATGAGTTTTTCTTGCGTCATTCCGCGAATACGGTTATATCTTAAAGACGATTCAATATTTCGCACCTTCAGAAATATCAGACCTAATGCAAAATCAATTTTAGGGAAACAGCAAAGAAAGATTCGTATGTCACGACATTTTATACAAAATTGATGTTACCTAGAAATTGTATACAATGTTTTGAGAGTTCCCTGCTCACACGGGAATATGCCAACTTTTAATTAATGTTTGTTTAAACCCTCTCTATGACTAAAAGTCAAAATCCTAATTTTTGGATTAGGTCTCTATAATTCTGAAGGTGCTATTTGTGACCGATCTTCTTATAATCAGTCAGTTATCATCAAAAATATTTTGGGTTATAATAATACCTAGCAAAAGTATATTGGTCAGTCGCACCAACGTAAATGGTAACAGATTGGTTGACGGTTGACATATTGCAACAAATCGTCTATTTCAGTTGCCACCACCAGCAGACCTAGCATACGCAACGCGACTAAATTTTATCGCGCTCTTAACAAACGTCAAAATCGATTAAAGTCAGTGCTTCAGCTGCTGATTGGCTGAAAATACGAGTGCGGTGTGCTATTAGCCAATCAACAGTATCGAAACTTTTGTCGTCTCATGCGATAAATTTGACATATTGCGTATGCTAGGCCTGATGGACTGCCACCGGTGGCAAATGGGAATAATAAGTGATATGACAGTTTTGACCCTTGTCAAATTGCAAAAAATGTATGGGATTTGACAGCTGTCAAATCGTCAGCGTTAGTGTTAACGTTATGTTGGTGGAACTGGAGTTGTGTGCAAAGCATGTTTTTTTTATAGCACACGGAAGACTTATGTTGAACAAAATGATTTAACGTGTATAATATTAGCGGCGCCGTCTATCAATAAACATATTTAATATCTTTGCATATGTCGCACCTTTGGTAGAACAAGGGCACAATGTAGGTGTTCGCGTTCGAAAAATCCACCAGATGGCGATACGTAGGCGTGAGGTCCTACTGTTTTGTGATTGGTCATGGTTCACATGACATTGACAGACATGTCACCATGACATTTAAATCACCAATCAATCAACAGTTGGACCTCACGCCTACGTTTCGCCATCTGGTGGATTTTTCAAACGCGAAAACCCTCATTGAAGTTTTTGCAATTTCACAGGAGAGCCATTTTACGATATTTTTTTGCATTTATTGTGGTCTAGCTCTGTTATCATTTTTGTTGTCCTTCTTTGCAACACATAAACTATATACTACATTCTTTTTAGACATGTGCTTTACAAGAATTAAGAACGTTCCGTTTTTTTAATTATTTTGTTTTTAAGGCAGTTGATAATTGTGCTCTTATTTTACCAAAGGTGCGATTTGTATCTTTTAAACGAATATTAAATATTTCTAGACAAAAGAATCAGCCTATGTAATGTACCACAGCAGGTCTAAGGCTTTATCGTTGAAATCAATAGATAGTTACAACAACGGGCTGTTTGAAATATCCAAACATAGTTCCGACACGGGAATCGAACCCAAGACACTCCTAACCCGGTACTTACTAAATTATCGATGCTTCGTGCTTTTGTTACATATTATCACATATATTCTCTCTAATTCCATGGTAAGAAGCACTTGTGTTACAGAAATCATAAACACCGTAGGTACCGCAATACCCAGACTCGAGACAACTCGTAAGCTAAAGCTTGTGTTACAGAAATCAGAAACCACGGAGGTGCTACTACATCGAGACTCGAGACAATACAGAAAAGTTAATTTTTTTATTTGGAAGGTTTTTTGAATTCGGGAATTGTCGTAAATCAGAATAAAAAGCTGTGAAGAGTCAAAACATGATTTTAGGAAACCCAAGTTCATTGATAATTTTTAATCCTTAATTGACTAGCAATTAATGACGCCACAAGTTAAAGAAAATAAAAACCATAAAGTATCATGTTCATCTATATTTTAAAACGAGAAATAATTTCACAGGCACATTCTTATTAATTTGGGCGACAGAAATACTGACAGCTACAAGTCGCCCAAGCCCAAGTAGCTCACTTATTAAATTTGTGGCCACCTTTTAGGTTAGGCAAGTACTTTTTAGCCGCTCCATTAAATAGAACATTTAAAATATTTGTCCTAACGTAAATCCAATATGAATCTGAATCAATGTGACGTTCAATCGAACAATGGAAAAATTATTGTTACGATTTCAATAGAATCTTATGCCCTTTACAGGTGAACATTTGTGATTTTTTTTCGAAACTCCAGGTCTTTTTAATTAAGGTTTGAACTGCAACTTCATTTTTATATTCTTTTCAATATGAAAAAAAAATCTTGAAACGTTGCGGCAAATTATTGAAAACAATAAGATTTATTTTCATATTGTTGTATTTCGGTTACAGAATTTAAACTAACACTATTTCAAGGAGCGTAAAGATTATTTTGCTTTGTCATTGTTTTTAAGTCTTTTCTAAAATAATCACGCTTGGATCAGTAACAACTAACAGTACAACATTTCCTGAAAATTGACAAAAATAGTAAGCTTTTGTCTCATACTGCTATGGCCTTCAAGCTAAATTTCTCACGTGAGACGACAAAAATGTAACGAACTGCAATGTACCTTATGATATTACAATAAGGTTGAAATGGCAGTGTTAGTGATTTTAAAGCATGCCGCAGTATTTTATGCTAATTATTTACATTGCAATTTTTAACCTTGAATGTTGTACCATAAGGTATATTTACTATTAAAATCCCTTGCCGTGTTAGCCAGATTGAAGAATTTCAAACAGATACAACTGTCGATTGACAGTTAACCCTCTATATGGCAAACCATATTTAAAGAATTTTTTCATTGGTTTTGGACCTTAATTCAAATAAGTAAGGTTCAAATTATGGTGGTCATATAGTTGCCAGAGCCCTAAAAAGGGTTAACATACTGCACTAGTATTTTCAGCCAATCAGCAGTGAACTAAATTAATTTTATCGATTTAGACATGTGATAAGAGCACGATAAAATTTACTCGCGCAGTTAGATAGTTACACTTTATTGCTCAAAACCTTTACAGAAATAGGTTTTACAGATTGATTATAGTACAATTTAAGCGATATTAGATAGCGATCTCTTCCAGACAACCTTTAGGTAGAGGAAATAGTAGATGGCGAGAAATGGGTACGACCGTGCAACATAAATACAGTTTTTAGTTTAGAATTATATTCGTAGTTTAACATAGCGTCGCGTAGCGGATCCTAAGAGCGATTTCAGACTAGGCGTATGGATTATGTACTCCGTAAAGGTGAAAATTGCACGACAATAGACTGTGTGGCTACAGTCATAAATTGAACTATCGCAACTTAATTTTACCGTAAGAGCGACTTCACATCTCTTCCTGAGTTTCGGTAAACTCTGGAACATTATTTATAATGAAATAAACATGGCAGTGCATAAGTGTGGTTTGACAGCTGTCAAATCAGTCAAGACATTGTTTTGAAACTGACAACCGTCAAAGCCAGTAACAGTTAAATAAAGGAGATGCAACCGAGCTTAATGACCGGTTCCAATATTTGATAAACGACCGACAGATGATAGCTGATATGGAAAGTTTTGAAATTAGAATTAACGACTCGTCATTATTGACAAATTGAATACGAATCGTATAATATTGGAACAGGGCATTATTCGTGGTGGTAGTCTTTGACTGTAAACCCCTCGTTATAAAATCACCAACAAAACGTGTTTAAATAAACACAATACATCACGCAAGCTCGTCTCTACAAAGGAAACTCCGTCTAAATGTATCAGATTTTACTTATTTTTATTAAATTTAATGTATGAAACACTGCTCTCACGGCGCCTGCAAAATTTTCAAAGTCACTTTCCTTTGTACATGTCACTGATGGTACGCGTTCAACTCGGTTCACTGATTTCTGAAACAAATTTATTAAAACGTTTGAATATTCATAGAGAATATAAAAAAGTTCCGATACGTTCGAACCTTTTAGTTTCAGCAATAAATACAGCCTATGTTACCCAGGGTGCATGTATTTTTCCAATGGTGAAAGAATTTTAAAATCACAGCACAGCAGTTATACATTTTTATTAAAAACATGCACTCAATAATAAAAATCATTTCTCTTTATAATTAAATATAATTCCAAACTCTTATTATGATATACCTATCATATAAATTCGATATTTTGTGATTTACTAAGGGCAAATCCACTACTGATGCTGGAGTAGCTCTCATCAAGCATATGTTTGATGCATGGTATAATAAGCAGGATGTAGTAGATGTTTTCTGTGATTTAGTAAAAGCGGTTGATTGTGTAAATCATCAAACAATGTAATTAAAGCTGCGGCATTATGGTGTTTTAAACATATCTCTTATTCTTATTCAATCCTATCTATCTGATCGAACTCAAAACGTTAGTGTGAACGGACCAAACTCTTCTGGCGCTTCTTTGTTCATGGGAGTGCCCCAGGGTTCGATATTGGAACCATTACTATTTTTAATTATCCATGACCTACCCTTTTTACAAATAACCCGGTTGGAACACTAGAGTTCAGCTATACGGTCAGAAACATAACGTATCTGACAGACGTGGAAACAACGAAAGCAAGCATGCTGCTCATTGGAGCATATAATTGGATATATTGATATCTGATGGCGGCTGTACCTTTTACAGATGCAGCATGCTTTCTTGCATGTGGCATGCCTTCTCGCATAAGATACGACTGTTAATGTGTGAAATGAATATCAAATAATATTAAATAATTATCTCAGCAAGTAACGTGGCCCTAGCTTGTGAATAGCTCAGATTTTGTAAGTTTGAATATCGGCCGATGGGTTTCCATAATACCATGCTATAAGACATAACGCTGTGAAAATAGCTAAAATAGACTAACCTCCCTGTTTTCACATCTATAAGATACCTTATCTTTCTTATGCTATACACAAACTAACATTCTATATACACGCACGCATTATGTAAATACGCATGCTATGCACAAACAAGCATTCCATAGACAAACAAGCATGCTATACTCTAATGAGCATGCTATACACAAATAAGCATGCTACGCACAAACAAGCATGTTGCATCTACATTAGTCCAAGGAAGGTCCTACCTACGCCTCCCCTACGCGGGCTGCGGCTGCTGCGGCTGCGGCGTGAGCAGTGCACCGGGGCCGGGGGAGGGGGAGGGGGAGGGGGAGGGCTCCTTGGCGGGCCGCGACTTGTCCAGCTTCACTTTGTCGCCGTTCATTATGGCTTTGATGTCCTCCGCGTCCAGCGTCTCGTATCTGAAGTATTATAATAACAATAATTCATTTATTTAAGGCCCAATACGAAGCAATTGACATTACCCGTTTCGCGGCGAACCGCGCGCCATCTATTGAACGCATTTGGCATTAGCTCGTGCTAGCGCAGCACGAGTGTGCGGTGCTAGTACGAGCTAATGCCATGTAGTACTAATACATACATGTCATGCTGTGCAGAGTAATTTTGATTTAGAGACAGCATTGCGTACGTATAATTTATTAAATCTTACTACTTTGTAATATTAGTAAGTACCAATAGATTATCAATTTTGTATTTTATTCGTTACATACATACAAACATATCGATGGTCCCATCGAATAAACGTTCAAACGAAAAACTACTACTTTTCAGGAAACCATAAAAACGTTTTTATCTCAGTATTCAAGAAAAAACATATAATTTTATTATTCTAATGAATAATATGTGACTTGTTAACAGAAATGTATCACTGCACGTTTATTCGTGTCATAAATGAAGCATAAACAAGTGTAGTAAAACGATACACGATTCTACAAATTAGTAAAAGATAATAATTCTACATTAGGATAGCTGTATTAAAATTTTTGCGGTCTGTAATGAAGCATAACTAATAAAAGTAGCTTCCATTTTTACACGAATAATCGTGTCTTTTTTTTGTGTAGGAGTTATTTATTACCCAAAGGAAAGGTTAGACACAAGCGGCAGATTGATCTAATACGTTTATTTTGGTGTACTCAAAGAAACAATTAGATTCAATAGACGCGTGTTTTGTTATTCATGTTATATGAAGAAATTTAATTTCCCTACAATAAACGAATTTTGTGCTATAAAAGTCTTATTTTAAGTCCAAAATTTACAAAAAAAATGTGTAGGCGTATTCTATGCCATAAAAACGAAAAAAAAATTTTGAGCAAGAGCTCTTGCACGTTTATTCGTTGGGGCCATCGATATATGGGGTGTAATTAAGCGTTTGCAGCGTGTATGCTAACCGACCTTTCAAAAGGTTGTGTACATGAAGTGCAGAACTGCAGACGGTACACGCATCCTCATCGGTGGCTCCAAGTAGCTGTGGTATACACAACGATCACACCCCGGCTTATTACGTCGGCTTGTGAGCTAAACCCGATGAGGAATCCTGCATGCTTCGGTTGGCAGGTCTTGCGGTGGAACCTCCTGCTTTGTGTACAAAGTCTAACTCGGCGGTAAAGGCAGTCCACGCTGATAAGCATAGGGCAAGCTGATAGGGCAGAGGTCCAGTTTCATACAGACTGGGCTTTGTCCGAGGCTTGCACTTGGACGGCTCTGGGGGTGTAGTTGGTACATCGTGGTCGCTTTCACTCTACACCGGGGAGATAAAGAGGATTCGGCAGCACCTTAGTGACAAAGGTGGCCTGTTTAGGGGGGTGCTGCTTTGCCTGCTCAGCCGGGGAGGGGGCTAGAAAAGATGCCCTAAAGAAATGTTCACCCTAACCCACACGGATGGTAGTAACCGCGGCTGCCTCCGCATCGTTTCACTCGTAGTCGACGATACAATAAAATACGGTTTTTAAAATCACCTAATATGACTTCAGGCGCGTAGAACGAGCTAACCCTACTTGATCACAACTCCAACACCTATCCAGAACGGAAAACCGCAATTGTTCTCGGGAACTTAGCAATTCTCCGAAGAATTAGCGCGCAGTATCAAGAGTGTACGTCCAATCGAGCTGGTACTCTTGTTGGGCGCCAAAATGGCTCAAGACTATGAAGGCTGGCTTAAAATCTTAGGCAGAAACGGAGTGGGTAACATGAACTAGAATGGTCAGCTACTGCTCAATTTATGTGCACAAATTCTTGCTATTACAAACACTTTGTTCAGCCTCCCCGCGAAGCATAAAACTACATGGAGCACCCAAGGCCCAAATATTAGTATCTTATAGACTATGCGAAAGTTCGGCAAAGAGACGTTTTCCAAGTCCTAATCACCCGCGGGATGCGTGGTGGTCACTGCTAGACTGACCACAGACTTGACGTTATAAAACTACGTCTTTGCTTCCGGCGTCCTCGCAGATCCGGTCCATCCAAGTCTGCATGTTTAAACGGTATTAGGCTTATGAATCATGAGACAATGAAGACATATGCTGAAGCGCTAACAATCAGTTAACCGTCTGTAAGCCCTGAGAGCAGTGATATCGAAAAGAGCTGGTTGGCTATATCTTCTCATATCTTAGACACGGCTAAATTCACTCAAGGGCTAACAACCAAAAACATGAAAATTGGTTTGTTGAAAACGATAAAGTCATAGTTAGCGCAATCGACAAAGCAGAGCAATTCACCCTGAAAGTGTTGTGGAAAAACGACGAGAGTAACCTGAAGTTTCGTCGACTATCTTGGGAAAGGATCGGTGGTGGCAAGACAAAGCTCACTACATGCAGTGGTTTCCTGACACAAACTAGCTTGGGGTGTTTTACAGTGAGGTTCGAAAGTTGATTAGCACGATCCCCTTTTCAAAAGCTCCTTTGAAACCATCGAATGGTGAAGGACTTCTCAAAACAAAGGAGAAAGTGCTCGAGTAATGGATGGTACACTTCAACGCTCTACTCAACGTGCGTTGGTCTCTTGACTTTGAATATGTTCTGTTGATATCTGAACTCCCCACTCTAGCTAAGCTGGATAAGCCGCTGACACTTGCTGAGATTGTTCTTGCGGTCAGTTAACAACTAAAATAGCGCGTGGTTGGTATCAACTTGATACCCGGAGAGCAACTACTTAAATCCGGTGGTGACGGGTTTCATTCGGCTATATGGAGCCTTTTTGTACTTTGTGGGAAAAAGACCAAGTCCTAGCATTTTTACAGTTTCTCGCATTGATCGATTGCACCTCTTACCGGGGTATTTTACTATTATCAGCCCCTGGGAAAATCTTTGCCAGAGTACTCCTAAAACACACCGAAGAGCACCTGCCTGAAACCCAATTTGGATTTTGGCCTGATCGGGGCACGTGCAAAGCTAATTTTTCAGTGCGTCATCTTCAAGAAAAGAGTTGACCTCGAGAAGGCTCTCGATGGCGTGCCCCGGAAAGCTCTCTAGATGGTGCTAGGGAAGCTATGATGCACGGAGCAGTTCTGTCAACGACGAATAGTCTGACTTTTTTCCCCGTCGCCTGTGGTATGAAGCAAGGGTATGTACTAGCCTACACTATCCGCGCTGTATTTTGCATTGGATGTCAGGGATGTCTCAAGGACTTCTTCGAAAGGTTTTCGCATCCGGTTCCGCACTCAGGGCTTGCACGAACGTGTTACACACGCTATGATTAATGAGATCTTGTACGTAGATGACCTTTGTTTCGTGGCAGAATCCCCAAAACCCTGCAGCAAATCATGTCGGATTTTCACCGTCTTGCCAAAAATTTGGTCTAAAAATAAGTATCAAAAAGAGGAATGGCTGTCGAAGGACGTTAATGGTCGCGAGACACTGAAATGAAGACTTGGTGAGGACTAGTTGAAGCGGGTTGACAAATTCCGCTACCTGGGAGTACAATAACACCCAAGTGCAACCTCGATGCTGAAATAATAAGCAGAATTAGTGCTGCAGTCGCGGCATTCAGTAAGCTAAATTCAGAGGTCTTCTGCTCTCAAGACATCAAACTTGCTACCGTCAGGTATACATGGCGATCATGATCGGTCAATTCCATCTCAGATGCTTACTGAAGATTATGATTGGCTTTTAGCCACATGCGACCACATTTTCTTAATAGGTGCATCGTACGAAAAATAACTTCACGTACATACTTTGAAATGATTGTACTTGTGAGTCTTACAAAATGTCGTTGTAAAAATTGCAAAAATTAAAAATTAAAAACTTTATTCTGTTTTCTCCATAGTGGGGGTAAGGTCCTGAGTGTATTAATTCTTACTAGACTCCAAGCGGTCAATCATACCCCTATGACAATGTATTACATTATTTGCCGTCTCTGTGTTTGCACTTACTCTGTTCATTATTTTCCGATTCGGTTGTGATATTTCGTCGACGCGCGTTCAATACCGCGTAATGACATTTTCCCGAAAGTTCTAATTTATATTGAAATAATATGAAATAACAGACCACTTTAATCTTTATGGCAAATGCTACATACGCGGTATTGCACGCGCGTCGACGATTTGCATTTTTGAGTTTCTCACTTGCCTAGAAACGTATAAATGATCAGTTTGGCTATTGTAAATAAGTAAAACCGGCCAAAAGTGTGTCGGTCCACGCTCAGTGTAGGGTTCCGTAGTTTTCAAAGCATCACAATACTTAAGTATCCTTAAATTACAACTTTAGTTAAAAAAATATTTTTTCAAAAATTTCAAAAACGATTAAACCCATCAGGTTCAAAATAATTTTCCTAGAAAGCCTTTATGCAGTTCTATATTCCAGATTTTTTTCATACTTTTGACTTATGGTTCAAAAGTTAGAGGGGGGGGGGGGACACAATTTTATTTTCTTTTGCAGCGATTATTTCCCAAAATATTAAAAATATAAAAAAATGATCTAAGTAAACCCCTGTTCATTTTTAAATACCTGTCCAACGATATATCACATGTTGGGATTGAAATAAAAAAAAAGTCACACCCCAATTTACGTGTCCTCTACACGTAAATTGGGGTGTGACTTTTTTTTTATTTCCCCTAAAAAACATTTTTTTATTTTTTATTTTTGCACTTTGTTGACGTGATTAATATACATATTTGTACCAAATTTCATCTTTCTAGTGCAAACGGTTTCTGAGATTATCCTCGGACGGACAGACAGATAGACAGACATGGCGAAACTATAAGGGTTCCTAGTCGACTACGGAACCATAAAAATGCAGCATAAGCAGCCTCCCAACAAAAAAGTATTTTACAAAAAATATAATCTCAAAATGGAATTTGCGCAATTCGAGCTGCGTAAAGACTACGCGTGTAAACCAATTTATTTACTATTTTCAAAACAGACAACTAACTGCCGTCACCTGTCAATAATACACATCGAAGCACCTGAACGGCAAACTTTCATATCTAAGAATTATGCAATTTAATCAGGCGTTTGTGTTTAAAATGAATTATTTTAATAACTAATAGATTGTATAAAAAACGAAGAAGGCGGCGACCTTTGGAATCACAATCCTAAAATTTTTTAGTAAAAATATTTTTTTCTAAATATATATTTACAGAGTTTTGGAAGAAAAATAATTTGAAGAAATCATTTTTGAACATTTTTTAAAAACGGTATAATTTTTATATATTCATTTATTTTAAAATTTCAAGAAGGCGGCGACCTTGTAAAATATCTAAATAAACGTACAAAAAGTGATTTAATGCTTAGAATTACTTGAGGTCATCGTTGTAGTGAACAGAAATACATGAAGTTTCGCTAATTCTCTTCGTATTGGGCCTTAAGATAATTACATTACAATTCATAGGTACAAAAAGTTGTAAGTAGGTTCTTAAAACTATATTAGTAATACAAGAATAAAATTATTTTTAACAAAATTTAATTTAAATATATAACAGTCCCACCCACATGTAAGTCCAATGCCTATGAATAGGACAGCCAGGCCTATCTTTTATGACCTTCAGGATGGCGTTCGAGCTACACCAAAGTCTGTGCCAGATTGAAGCTATCCGCTTCCTAATAATGCTATGGAAATCATCCACCCCTGCTTCAGCGAACATATTATATAACAACGTCACATACTTTGCTCTGATTCTGCGGTAAGTAGCTAAAGCACTTGCGTTACAGAAATCAGAAACAACGACGGTACCACAACACCCAGACCCGAGACAATACAGAAAATATCGTTTCCCATATTGACCTGACCGGGGATCGAACCCAGAACCTCAGAGAGGGCGCGACGCCAAAGTCTGGCACGCTCGCCTCTGGGCTACAGAGGTCTTCAAATAAAAATACTCTTTTGGAACTACATACCTCGACCTCGGTGGCGCAGTGGCTAAGGTAGGTGGCCAAAGCGCGAAAGGTCCCGGGTTCGATTCCCGGACAGGTCAATTTGGAAAACTAACTTTTCCAAATTGACTTCAGTCTGGGTGTGCTGGGATGACGCACCAGTTAGTGTCCGTCGTCTGATACTCATACTCAAGGGGTAACCTTAGTTTGTGACCAGGTGATTGGTGTACAATTACACCAATCACCTGGTCTCAAACTAAGGGTTCTGGCGCATTTATTTATTTACATATTTATCGGCCTAAAGTGCGATATATAAAATAAAATACTTACTTGAGTAACGCCTCAGCTAGAGCCTTGTGTTCCTTGGCGTGCGCTTTCAGTATCGCCTTCGCTCGCTCGTAGCTCTCCGATAATATTTTCTTAATCTCACCGTCCACCTGCAAACGGACAGACAGGCAGCTTAGATAATATACGGTAGAGCGGCTATAATTAAAATATTACTTTGACGACATCCAGAGGCGAGCGGGCCGGACTTAGGCGACGCGCCATCTCTAAGGTCTCGAGATCAAACCCCGGTCGAGTCAATATGGGAAACGAACTTTTCTACATTGGCTCAGGTCGGGGTGCTGTGGTACCGTCGTTGTTTCAGATCTCTGTAACACAAGTGCTTTAGCTATTTACCTACTTACATAGCGGCACAGTGTGGTGCCATTACTACAGAGAGAACATGTTGGATATTTGACTAACACGAAGGAGGCGAGTGAAACGCCGGCCGGTTTGCAACACACTGTTTATTCGACGCAACAAGATGGCGTGAGGGGAGAGGGGCGCGGGACGCAGCCACGCACACAAACTTAACAGAACACATTCAAACTTAGGCTACATCTCACCAGCTCGTTGGTGTAGGGCCCCAGGGTCTCGCCGGCGGCGAGGCTGCTCCGCGGGGCCTCCATGCTGCGCAGGCCGACCTTCTCGCTCATGCCCCACTCGCGGACCATGTGGCACGCTACGTACACTAGGCTACATCTCACCAGCTCGTTGGTGTAGGGCCCCAGGGTCTCGCCGGCGGCGAGGCTGCTCCGCGGGGCCTCCATGCTGCGCAGGCCGACCTTCTCGCTCATGCCCCACTCGCGGACCATGTGGCACGCTACGTACACTAGGCTACATCTCACCAGCTCGTTGGTGTAGGGCCCCAGGGTCTCGCCGGCGGCGAGGCTGCTCCGCGGGGCCTCCATGCTGCGCAGGCCGACCTTCTCGCTCATGCCCCACTCGCGGACCATGTGGCACGCTACGTACACTAGGCTACATCTCACCAGCTCGTTGGTGTAGGGCCCCAGGGTCTCGCCGGCGGCGAGGCTGCTCCGCGGGGCCTCCATGCTGCGCAGGCCGACCTTCTCGCTCATGCCCCACTCGCGGACCATGTGGCACGCTACGTACACTAGGCTACATCTCACCAGCTCGTTGGTGTAGGGCCCCAGGGTCTCGCCGGCGGCGAGGCTGCTCCGCGGGGCCTCCATGCTGCGCAGGCCGACCTTCTCGCTCATGCCCCACTCGCGGACCATGTGGCACGCTACGTACACTAGGCTACATCTCACCAGCTCGTTGGTGTAGGGCCCCAGGGTCTCGCCGGCGGCGAGGCTGCTCCGCGGGGCCTCCATGCTGCGCAGGCCGACCTTCTCGCTCATGCCCCACTCGCGGACCATGTGGCACGCTACGTACACTAGGCTACATCTCACCAGCTCGTTGGTGTAGGGCCCCAGGGTCTCGCCGGCGGCGAGGCTGCTCCGCGGGGCCTCCATGCTGCGCAGGCCGACCTTCTCGCTCATGCCCCACTCGCGGACCATGTGGCACGCTATCGAGGTGGCCTGCTTCAGGTCTGATGATGCACCTAGAAGGAACAGATATGTTTATATCGACAGACAGTTTAACAATGATAAACGACTAGACAAGAAATAATAAGGCGCCGTTACGAAACTACCTTCGTATAATTTTGAAAATATTTAAAACGTCAAAATTTTAACCTCGGCTCAGTGTTTGAGTGGTATGCGTATGAGTGTATAACTACAGGTCCTAGCTTAAGGGCGACAAGTACAGCATAATGAATCTGCTACTGGACTTGCCGCCCTTACCTTGAAGGCTTGATCCCTGCTACTAATGCAGCACCCTCCAGGAGATCTGGAAACCTTACTCACATTTTTCACAGATATCTGGCTGCGGCCTTCTGTAAGGTGGAGGTATTTCACCAGTCGGGCTGCTCCAGTTCGAGCGATAAATCGCTATGCCCTACCTCTCTTATCTTATTTTATACTATCACAAGCTAGTATGAAATAATACCTGATGTAATCTTCTCTGGGCCGAAGATAAGCTCCTCTGCGGCGCGGCCACCCATCATGGTGTCCATCATCGCGAGGAGCTGCTGTTTCGTCACGTGATATCTGTCCAATTTGAATTGATTAGTCAACCAATTAATTTTTTCACAAATATCATATGTGGTCACAATCGATAAAAAGAATGATTATATTTAGTTCGTCGGTTAAATTTTTAAAATACAATAAATACATAGATTTTACTGCAAAATAAATCATAATTAACTGTGTTACGATTCGTAATGTGTCAAAAATGAATATCCGTTTCTCTCCAACTGAACGAGTCTAGAACGGTTTTAGCTTACGCCACGTATAATTTATTACTAACCGTAACTAAAACGAATCGTTTTCCAAATATTGTAACCGTGCATATATCGTCTAGATATTTATTCTCCCCCTAAACGTATAAAAGAGCAGTTGGTCTCGGGAGGGTCTTATGGGGGGGGGGGGGGGGGGGTTAAAATATATAAACAATGAAAAGGTAACAGTTAGACCCCCCTTCTCCCAACTGAAAAATAAAATGGGGGGGGGGGGGGGGGGTTTAATAACAATTCCCCGCCTCGAAAACAATGAACATCCGGGGCTGCCTATCAGGCCTAGCATACGCAACGTGACTAAATTATATCGCGCTTTTAACAAACGTCAAATCGATTGAAGTCAATGCGCCAGGTGTTGATTGGTCAAAAATACGAGTGCGGTGAGCTAATAGCCAATGAACAGTATCGAAACTTTTGTCGTCTCATGCGATAAATTTGACATATTGCGCAAGCTACGCCTGCATATCAACCGAGATTATACCATGAGGTTTCATTTCGTTACGGCTACATATAACCTTTGTGTGCAGGACGGCGCATGTACATAGAAATAGTATTGATATTGTAAATAAAATAATATTGTAAATAATGTAAAAAAGTTACTGTAATTTGTTCTGATAAGAAATGAAGATAGCTTCGTTTCACTCACACACTACACACCGCTCACACCACACATCTATCTCACTCCCTCGCACACCCGTCTCGCTTACACAACCGCGCTTCGCCCACGCACTCTGCTCCCCCCGGTAGTCGCTAGTTGCACGCGTGAAGCTTGTTTATAGGCGCGGTGGGACCGGGGAGTGGCATGCTCGGCTCCACAAGATCAACAAGGAAAACTGGAACACAGGAACACTGCTGAAGCTTTACATAAGAATAGGTCGTTTCATTTCACGGCCCACCCTGCATCAAGCGACTGTCGCATCCCACGACAATCCCAGCTTACAGGTGCCGGGCGGCACACTTTGGTGACGGTATACAGCATGTCAAGGTCAAACTTGCTATTCGATAACAGTTCTTATGCGTACGACATAAGGTCAACAGTACCAACCTCTCTTTGGCTGGTATGTAGGCTGTGTGCCCGAGGGACGGGCCTCGGGGGATGATCGTCACCTTGTGGAGGGGATGCGAGTCCTGCAATATATAAAAATAATAATAAAATCCACGACAGTTTGATAATAATTACATTTATGAAGCAGTCAAAAGTCTTATTACGTTGACTATACCTATTTGGAAATATAATTTCGCCCTTTTGTGGCGGCCATCTTGGATTTCATATTTGCCATTGTGTACAACACAAGTACTTTCATTTATTATGATTAGTTTATTTATATTATTCAACATTTTGCTTGCTAAGAACACTCATTACTAAGAGTGACCCCACACTAGCGTCTTTTGAGCGTCGGCGTCTTACCGGCGACAACCCCAGACTTGCAGGTTTTGGGTCACTTTGAAAATGTTTCCGACAAAGAAACACTTACAGTTAACGTTGCTGCTAAAAATGAAAATATCATCGTCGACATTGAGAAGAGAGAGATTCTTAGAGGTTTCTTCGTAGAGCATGAAAGTTATTATTTTGTTTTGTGCAGGACGATTTTGAACCTAATTTACAAAAAGTTTAGTCTCAAACTATGCCAGTATTTCCGACACAATAGATAGATAGATAGATACTTTATTGCACAAAAACTTTACAGAAATAGGTTTTACAGATTGATTATAGTACAATTTAGGCGGTCTTATCGCTAGAAAGCGATCTCTTCCAGACAACCTTAAGGTAGAGGAAATAGTAGATGGCGAGAAATGGGTACGGCCGTGCAACATTAATAAAGTTTTATTTCTTGAATTATATTCATAGTATAGCATTATAAACATACATAAACTCATAGATATATAACATAATATATATTTATATATATATATATATATATATATACAAATAAATATGCTTATCAAATATACAATTAAGTAAAGTATTTTGACTCAAAAAAAAAAAATAATAAGTTAATATGGATAAGTGTATGAAACTTACTAAAAACCAACATGCCCAGCTAAAATTATAGATAGAGGACATAAATTAACATTAATCAAGTGAGAGGAAGTACGATTTAACCCTAAACATATTCGGCAGAGAAAGGAAAGATTAAATTTTTCAGTCTCTTTCATAGTTACTTTAATAATTAAACTCTGACCTTAGTGTAGTAAGCTACTATGGCGTGCCCGCCTTCGTGGTAAGCCGTTATGGTGTTGGCCTCCTCGTCAGGCAGCCTCGACCTCCGTTCCGGGCCCATCAGCACTTTGTCTCTGGCATCCTCTAGATACTTCATAGTGACCGTCTTAGCGCCGTCTATGGCTGCCCTGGAACAATACGTTTATAAAATAAACAAATTATGTGAGGAGAGAGAGCAGCCCGACTGGTGAAATACCTCCACCTTACAGAAGACCGCAGCCAAATAACAATCACTTCTGTGTTGTTGAGTTCCTGCGTGTGAGTAAGGTTTACAGTGCTCCTGGGGGTGCTACATTAGTAGCAGGGGACCTCATCCCACCTGTTGTTAAGTCAAGGTCAAGGTCAAGGTCAATATTTTTTTATTCACATAGATTACATTAGTAATACTTATGAATAGTCTCTATATAAAGCAAATGAAGCTACCTCCGGTTCGGAACCTATAACTAAAGAGAAGATACCGGCAAGAAACTCAGTAGTTTTTTTTACAAATGAAAGCTACATTTATTACTAATTTTGCACTAAGACACACAGTTAGTTTGTCAATTGTAAAATAAAAATTTTAAATCAATTATTAAAAAAAAAAATATTATTAATAATAAAGCAAAGGTATTTGTAAATTAAATTAACTGTATGACTCACATGCGTCATCGAGGCCCAATTCTGACATTGATTGAGAAAATGCGTTACATATATATTTGTAAAATAATATAAAACACGTAGGTACAGGCGAGCACACTAGTCACTGATCCACACGTTCCTGTCATTCAAATACTCTTCCACTTTGTAGTAGCCTTTTTTCAAAAGACAACGTTTGACAAATGTCTTAAATTTGTACAAAGGTAACTCAACAATAACTTGAGGGAGTTTATTAAACATTTTTATGCTTAAAGCAACAAATGAATTACCTATTTTATGTAGTCTACGCTTAGGAACAGCAAGCTTATTTTTATTTACAATTTTTTTAGGAAATGTATGCAAGTTTTTGTATACATGCATTAAACAGTCGAGAATGTATTGAGATGCGACTGTTAAGATGTTAATTTCCTTAAACAATTATCTCAGCGAGTCACGTGGTCCTAGCTTGTACATGGCTCGGATGGCCTTCTTTTGTAAAACAAATATAGTTTGAATATCGGCCGCAGATCCCCATAATAGCAGACCGTAAGACATGACGCTGTGAAAATAGCTAAAATAAACCAATCTTGCTGTTTCCATATCTGTTAGGTACCTTATCTTTCTGACCGCATAAGCAGCCGAACTCAGTCTTCCAGCCAGGTTAGATATGTGGGGAGACCACTGTAATTTTGAGTCTAAAGTTATGCCAAGAAATACTGTCGAGTTAATAACTTCGATATGTTCATCATTCATTTTTATTATAGTATTGACCTGCTTTACGTTAGGCATTGAAAACTTAACACATTTTGTTTTCTTGGCATTTAGTAAAAGATTATTGGATAAGTAAGTGATAATGAGATCCTAGCTTAAGAACAACAACTACAGCATAATAATGGCTGTTGCTGGACTTGTCGCCCTTACCTTGAAGGCTTGACCCCTGCTACTAATGCGCTACGCACCGAAGAGCTTTGTATTGTTGAGTTCCTGCGTGTGAACCTTACCCACACGCAGGAACTCAACAATATCGACGTAATTGTTGTTTGGCTGTGGTCTTCTGTAAGGTGGAGGTATTTCACCAGTCGGGCTGCTCCAGTTCGAGCGATAAAGCGCTATACCCTTCCTCTCTTAAAACGTAAAGCCTTTTTTAAAGATTTTATGAATATAGATTTTCTATTCAACTGTGTGCTACACGTCGCTAGTTGTACTAACTTGAGCGCGGCCTGGTTGACCATGTTCTCGAGGTCGGCGCCGGTGAAGCCGGTGGTGCCCCGTGCTAGTATGTCGCAGTCCAAGGTCTGCTCCGAGCAGCTCTTCAGCCTGCCTGTCTACTGTGTGCTACACGTCGCTAGTTGTACTAACTTGAGCGCGGCCTGGTTGACCATGTTCTCGAGGTCGGCGCCGGTGAAGCCGGTGGTGCCCCGTGCTAGTATGTCGCAGTCCAAGGTCTGCTCCGAGCAGCTCTTCAGCCTGCCTGTCTACTGTGTGCTACACGTCGCTAGTTGTACTAACTTGAGCGCGGCCTGGTTGACCATGTTCTCGAGGTCGGCGCCGGTGAAGCCGGTGGTGCCCCGTGCTAGTATGTCGCAGTCCAAGGTCTGCTCCGAGCAGCTCTTCAGCCTGCCTGTCTACTGTGTGCTACACGTCGCTAGTTGTACTAACTTGAGCGCGGCCTGGTTGACCATGTTCTCGAGGTCGGCGCCGGTGAAGCCGGTGGTGCCCCGTGCTAGTATGTCGCAGTCCAAGGTCTGCTCCGAGCAGCTCTTCAGCCTGCCTGTCTACTGTGTGCTACACGTCGCTAGTTGTACTAACTTGAGCGCGGCCTGGTTGACCATGTTCTCGAGGTCGGCGCCGGTGAAGCCGGTGGTGCCCCGTGCTAGTATGTCGCAGTCCAAGGTCTGCTCCGAGCAGCTCTTCAGCCTGCCTGTCTACTGTGTGCTACACGTCGCTAGTTGTACTAACTTGAGCGCGGCCTGGTTGACCATGTTCTCGAGGTCGGCGCCGGTGAAGCCGGTGGTGCCCCGTGCTAGTATGTCGCAGTCCAAGGTCTGCTCCGAGCAGCTCTTCAGCCTGCCTGTCTACTGTGTGCTACACGTCGCTAGTTGTACTAACTTGAGCGCGGCCTGGTTGACCATGTTCTCGAGGTCGGCGCCGGTGAAGCCGGTGGTGCCCCGTGCTAGTATGTCGCAGTCCAAGGTCTGCTCCGAGCAGCTCTTCAGCCTGCCTGTCTACTGTGTGCTACACGTCGCTAGTTGTACTAACTTGAGCGCGGCCTGGTTGACCATGTTCTCGAGGTCGGCGCCGGTGAAGCCGGTGGTGCCCCGTGCTAGTATGTCGCAGTCCAAGGTCTGCTCCGAGCAGCTCTTCAGCCTGCCTGTCTACTGTGTGCTACACGTCGCTAGTTGTACTAACTTGAGCGCGGCCTGGTTGACCATGTTCTCGAGGTCGGCGCCGGTGAAGCCGGTGGTGCCCCGTGCTAGTATGTCGCAGTCGATGCCGGGGTGCGCCGCGACGCGCGCCAGGTACAGCTGCAGGATCTCGCGTCGCCCGCCGTAGTCCGGGGTCGGCACGTTCACCTGGTATGGTTGATTACATTGAAAATGTTTGGCGTGACAATGTCTAATAACAATACTACGGGCTGCAAGCACAAAAAAGATGACATAATTGTCCTGATACGCTCATTTTCGCGTTACGCTTGCGAAAGCGCAGCACGAACGAGAGGGAGGCATGATCGGCTCACAGTTGACACGTCAAACTACTGTCCGTAAATAGTCTTTAAATTGTTAGCGCTATAAAAACTGATTCTCATTTTTGTTGCATGAGAAAAAAACGCATAAGCTATATTTTGTGATTTGACTATGGCATTCGATTGCGTAGACGATAAAATATTGCTGGCATTATGGTGTTCCGAGTCATGGACTACATTTGATAGAAACAAACCTAACTCAGCGAGTACAAAAAGTTAATAAGAACAGCAAGAACACATACAACACACCACTCTTTATGGGTGTGCCACAAGGGTCTATACTCGGCCCATTACTGTTTTTTGTTTATTTTCATGATACATATATCATATAGAACCTTAAAAAATGTATCGGATTGACATCACGTGACTTTTAAAGTTAATTGTCAAACAGAGTATGATATGTGTAACTTAGCTTCACCCCATAGAGCATGGATAATTCTAAGTATCACATAATAAAATGTTCAATAACAAAAGGCTACTACAAAATACATAAATAACAAAAATATAATAATTTAGAAGATTCACCATACCTATTACACAAGTTAATTTTCAAATGCTGTAGACTCAATGCATGTTACAAGGACACATTCCTTACAACCATCTGTAGTACTAATTATAAAAAAAAACACTTTCCTTATACGGACTTGCGACAAGTATAATAAAAAGTATGGACACATCGATATATTTCACAAAAAACTTTTGTAATTGTCGTTACTTACTTAAGAAGCAATAATTATGTAGTTATTTATTTAGTAAAACAGAGTGTATATTGTTAAAATCAACATAGCCTGAGATAATTATTGGTGGAAATTGTTTAAGACAAATGTGTTATTTACTTAATTTATTCTATCTGTAATACAATTATGCTGTTTTTTTCCTGAATAAATAAATAAATAAATATATGAGGATCTGCTGGTTCGAATTAAAAAAATATTTTTGTGTTGTATAGTCCATTTATCCAAGAAGGCTTTAGGCTATATAACATCACGCTGCGGCCAATAGGAGCGAATAATTAGAGGAAAATGTGGAGTAAACGGGGATAAAACGAATTTTGTTTTATGTTGCAATTCAAGATTAAAGGCTTGACCCCTGCTACTAATGTAGCACCCCCCAGGAGCTCTGTAAACCTTACTCACACGCAGGAACACACCAACACAGAAGTGGTTGTTATTTGGCTGCGGTCTTCTGTAAGGTGGAGGTATTTCACCAGTCGGGCTGCTCCAGTTTGAGCGATAAATCGCTATGCCCCACCTCTCTTAATTGATTGTTATTTGGCTGCTACATAGTATTCTATAAAGCAAATAATGATGGCGTCTTCTCTACTCACCTCGACGTCAAATCTTCCAGGTCGCAACAGCGCCTGGTCTAGGTCGTCCCGCCTGTTCGTGGCTCCCAGAACTATGACTCCCTCGTTCTGGTGAAAGCCGTCCATCTCAGACAGAAGTTGGTTAATCGTCTGAAACAATAACATCGCAGCGTAAAACGAACGGAAAAAGTAAAGTAAGTAAATTAAGTAAATATTGGACAACATCACATACATTGATCTGATTCTGTGGTAAGTAGCTAAAGCACTTGTGTTACAGAAATCAGAAACAACGACGGTACCACAACACCCAGACCCGAGACAATACAGAAAAGTTGGTTTCCCATATTGACCCGACCGGGGATCGAACCCGGAACCTCTGAGATGGCGCGACGCCAAAGTAAAGAGTAGTTCGCTATATTGCACGCGAAAGCGCTAGTTGTTTGCAATATTGACGACCTCCATAGAAGCGAGCGGTATTTTTCCATAACCAAGAGGCAGGCGGTATTTTGTATATTGCAAGTATATATTTATTTTATATAAACATTGGATAAGTAGATTAAGCACTTGTGTTACAGTTATCAGAAATAACGACTGTACCAAACACCCGAAGTACGATGCCCGGTCTGGTTAATAACGACTGTACCAAACACCCGAAGTACGATGCCCGGTCAGGTTAATAACGACTGTACCAAACACCCGAAGTACGATGCCCGGTCAGGTTAATAACGACTGTACCAAACACCCGAAGTACGATGCCCGGTCAGGTTAATAACGACTGTACCAAACACCCGAAGTACGATGCCCGGTCAGGTTAATAACGACTGTACCAAACACCCGAAGTACGATGCCCGGTCTGGTTAATTTGGAAAACGAACTTTTATAAATTGAATTGGGTCCGGGTGTGCTGGGATGACGCCCTCAGTTGGTATCCGTCGTCTGGTGCTCATAGAAGATGGAAAGCTTTTTTTTTATATTGCACTTCAAGATTGACCTCATCCCACCTGATGTTAAGTGGTAATGAGGTCCTTTTTCGCACCATATCGCTGTCGTGGGGACGACAACGACGTGTGTGGGACTCCCCCGCTCCAAAGGGCGGGGACTACCCGAACTAAAAAACCTCCCCACCTTCACATCGCCTATTGACGGCGCTATGGGATATCGGGCGACCCATAACTGCCACAGCGCCGTCGGCGAGATTGCTGCCCCTATAGGACGGCGTCTCCAAGTCCCCCCAGGATGGTCGGGGGACTGGCGGGAACGGCCGAAGGTGCTAAGCCGTCCCCGCGCATCTGCGGAGGACCGTGCAAGGCCGGCCGGGGTGTCCCCACACCCGCGGCCGGCTGGTCCCCGCTAACAAGCGCGAGGGCGTCAATACGACGCCTCGCGCGCAGCCTTCGCCGCCTACGAAGAGGGGGGGCGAGGGGGTCGTCCTCTCGCTCCCTCTCTGCTGTCTCCTTCTGCGAGACGGTTCTCTCACAGAAGGTAGCAACTGCCATCCAGATCTCCTCGCTCCCAAGCATGGCTATAACCATACTTGGGAGTGAGAAATTTTCCCCAGCAATGGCGGCCAACTCGGCCCGCTGCGTCGCCCAGGCTGGGCACACAGCTAAGGTGTGGTCAGCTGTGTCTGCCGCCGCGCCACAGGCATGGCACGACGGCGACTCTTCACGCCCGATTTGGTGCAGGTATTGACCAAAGCATCCATGCCCGGCCAACACCTGCACCAGTGGTCTAGCTTAAGGGTGACAAGTACAGCATAATAAATCAGTTACTGGACTTGTCGCCCTTACCTTGAAGGCTTGTCCCCTGCTACTAATGTAGCACCCCCCAGGGGCTCTGGAAACCTTACTCACACGCAGGAACACAACAACACAGAATATTTGGCTGCGGTCTTCTGTAAGGTGGAGGTATTTCACCAGTCGGGCTGCTGCAGTTCAAGCGATAAATCGCTATGCCTACCTCTCTTATTGTTTTAGTTTGAGACCAGGTGATTGGTGTGGTTGTCTGACGCATTTGGAAAGTGAAAGTATTAAATTATATATTTCTATAACTTAAAAATTTAATTAAGCTTACCTGGTTGGCATATGGATGCAGCACACTGTTGGTTCTCTTCGCACCGACCGAGTCTATCTCGTCTATGAAGATCACACAAGGCGCCCGTTCCTTTGCAGCCTCTGCGGATGAATATAACCTTCAAATATTTCGTAAATCCACAGTTCAATGCAACATACATACAAACGATTGTCCCCGCGTCATCAGGTACTTGGAATGAGAGCGAAAGAAAGCATATTAAGTATAACGACAGTAATTAGTTTAATTTATTAATACTGCTGTGGGTTGGCTCTTGGTCTTCTGTAAAAGACCAAGCTGTTACACACAGTATGACATCTCTCGCATCACTTTTACAGAAGTCTTAAGAGTTCTGTGAAAGGCTTGGCTGTTGGTCTCCCGTAAAAGACTAACTCATAGCATGTCATCTGTCGACTCACTTTCGCAGAAGACCATTGATGCTCTTGATCTTCTGTAAAAGGCCAGGCGACAATCCACAGTATGACATCTCTCGCCTCACTTTCACGGAAGACAAGAGTTATGTAACTATGCTGTTGCCTCTCATGGTTCCAAAGCTTTGGTGGTCTATAAAATACCAACTTCAACCCACAGTATGACATCTCTCGACTCAATTCCACAAAAGACCAAGAGTTCTACGATGAGACTCCGGCTTGGCTCTTGGTCTCTCGCAAAATACTAACTCAAAGTATGACATCTATCGACTCACTTTTACAGAAGACCAAAAATTCTGTGATACAGCTTGGCTCTTGGTCTCCCTTAAGAGACCAACTCAAAGCACGTTTTCCCTCGAATCGACTTCACAAGAGACCTAGACTTCTGCACTGACGCTCTTGGTCTTCCGTAAGAGTCCACTCAAAGTCCATCTATCAACTCCCTGAACAGATCCGACATGCCCAGTAGGCCCCACCGACCAACAATTTTGTGATGATACAGTAGCTTGGCTCTTGGTCTCCCTTAAAAGACCAACTTAAAACATGTTTTCCCTCGGCTTACTTTCACAGAAGACCAAGAGTTCTGCACCGATGCTCTTGGTCTCCCGTAAAAGATCAACTGAAAGCTCATCACTCACTGAACAGGTCCCGCACCCTCCTCGCGCCCTGGCCGACCAGGATCTCGTCGAACTCGGGCCCCGCCGCGTGGAAGAAGGGCACGCGGGCCTCCCCGGCCACCGCCCGCGCCAGCAGCGTCTTGCCGGTGCCCGGCGGGCCCACCAGCAGCACGCCCTTCGGCAGCTTGCCGCCCAGCGACGAGAACTTCTCCGGAGACTTGAGGAACTCCACCTGCCACACACAGGTCACGAACTTTACTAAATATCAGTGAACGAAAAAAATATAAAAATAATTCTAACGCTTGAAAATGGCACCACCAAGAGTTCTTTGAGCGGACCACCGCGTCAACACAATAAAATAATGAACGGGAGTGATGTTGACATTTTCAGCGAGATTACGACACTGCGACCTTTCTCGACTAACTTTCACAGCAGACTAATTCTGCGATGATACTGTGGGGGTTTTCTACAGTGTCTTGGCTTTTTGTCTCCCATAAGAGACCAACTCACAGCATGCCGTTTCTCGACTCACTGCCACAGGAGACCAAGAGTTTTGCACAGATGCTCTTGATCTTCTATAAAAGACCAAGCGACATTTCACAGTATGACATCCCTAGAATCAATTTCACAGAAGACCAAGAGTTCTGTGATAATGGTACGGTTTGGCACTAGGTCTTATGTAAAAGACCAAGCTGCAACCCACAGTATGACATTTCTAGACTAACTTTCACAGAAGAACAAGAATTCTACGATAATACTGTAGCTTGGCTCTAGGGGACTTGAGGAACTCCACCTGCCACACACAGGTCATGTCATGAACTTTAAAAACATAGAAGTATTTCTAACACTTGAAAATGGCACCACGATTAGTAAACCACGGTGGGCGTGACTTAAATAAGTGAGCTAGCGCCGGTACGTATACTGTTTCTACGGACGCCGCTAGTCGTAGGCGCGGACCAATCACAGCTCGTGTTTCATCCCATTCTGTGAGATGACGTAACAAACGTCTTTTTGTCGACCTAAACGCGTTAGCCTTAAAGTTTATTTTCAAGTGTGGATACTTTATTACTATAATGCGTATCTATTGCTTGTGTGCTTTACATTTGTGTGTGTTTTGGTGCCAATATTCGATTGAATTTAGTATGACAGGAATTCTTCCATGTTTTTTTCGTTCACTGCTAAATCTAGACTGAAATTTAGACTCGGGCAAGGATAGAACATGGGAATACAATAAAATATTGTTTATTTGTGTAAACAGTGGTGTAAACATTTAAAATAATTTAACGGGTCAAAACGCGACACCAGACAGTCAGCTCGTGAGCACGGTTGGTGCAACCTAACCGAAACGTCTGGCAGTAAGTAGTTCGTATTAACTACTAAATAAAAATGGTGTCGCGTTTTGACCCGTTAAATTATTTTAAATGTTTAAAATGGAACGCGAAAGTCTTAAAAAGTGGTGTAAAGTTAGCATGGGCGACAGCACTTCAAGGTGAACACTTCAGGCCCAGCTTGCGCCACGCGGGTACATTTTAAAGCGTTCTTAAGAAATGTCAAAATCACTACTGATTGGCTGATAACACGAGTACGGTGTACTTTCACCCAATCAACGGTGTAGAAACTTTTGTCGTCTCATGCGAGATATTTAACGTATTGCTCATGCTAGGCCTATTGCAGTTTGATATTAGTTCTTATGCGCCGTGAAAGCCGGACCGACAGACAGACCTACAGAGTTACTTTTGCCTTCATAATATTATAAATAAACAAATAAATATTGGACAACATCACATACGTTGCTCTTAATCTGTGGTAAGTAGCTAAAGCACTTGAGTTACAAAAATCAGAAACAGCGACTGTACCACAACGCCCAGACCCGAGACAATGCAGAAAAGTTCGTTTCCCATATTGACCCGACCGGGGATCGAACCCGGGACCTCAGCAGATATACGCTCGCTTCTCGGCTACGGAGGTCGTAACATATTAGTATAGATATTTTTTGTCATTCATCATTATTTCAGTGAACCCTTCATGTCATGACAGGGCATTATACATTTTGCCTCCGGCATTTCATAAGCCAGCATTCGTCTCCAAACGGCCGGCGGCGCGCCGTAATACTCACCACGTCCTTCAACTCCTGCTTGGCCTCGTCGGCGCCCTTCACGTCGTCGAAGGTAACCGAGATGTCCTCAGGGTCGACCTCCACTTGGTTGCCCAGTTGGATCCTGCGCATGTTTTACGAGACACTACTGATTATTTACATATTTAATATATATTCAATTCAATATTATTTTATTTATGTAAATTAGATTTACATATATACATAAAAAATAATAAGCGTGGCGTTACGCAGGCAGGAGGAAGCGTGGCGTGGCGAAGTGGGTAGGGAGCGTGGCGTTACGCAGGCAGGAAGGGGGCGTGGCGTTGCACAGTGGGTAACGAGCGTTGTTGTACAGGGGGTAAGGAGCGTGGCGTGTCGCAGAGGGTAGAGAGCGTGTAGTAGTGCAGGGGGAAGGGAGCGTGGCGTGCCACAGGGTGTAGGGAGCGTGGCGTTACGCAGGCAGGAAGGGGGCGTGGCGTTGCACAGTGGGTAACGAGCGTTGTTGTACAGGGGGTAAGGAGCGTGGCGTGTCGCAGAGGGTAGAGAGCGTGTAGTAGTGCAGGGGGAAGGGAGCGTGGCGTGCCACAGGGGGTAGGGAGCGTGGCGTTACGCAGGCAGGAAGGGGGCGTGGCGTTGCACAGTGGGTAACGAGCGTTGTTGTACAGGGGGTAAGGAGCGTGGCGTGTCGCAGAGGGTAGAGAGCGTGTAGTAGTGCAGGGGGAAGGGAGCGTGGCGTGCCACAGGGGGTAGGGAGCGTATCGTAGTGCAGGAAGTAAGGAGCCTGGCATGGCGCAGTGGGTAGGGACCGTGGCGTGGCTCACGAGGTGGGGTGGGGGAGGTGGCTTAATGAGACGCTTACAATGACGAGTACTTAACAGACGCAGACGAATTCGCGGACCTACTCCGGTCTACTGATGCGGCCACGCTGTAATAGTTACCGGAAGACAGTCCCGCTGACGGAGGCCATCAGGCTGACGAAGATGGCCAGGAACAGCACGATGGTGAGCAGCTGCTGCACCAGCTTCAGGTACTTGGAGGCTTTGGTGCCGCGCACATTGTCCGGGTGGGACCCTGGAACAGCATCAGAATATTAAACTCTATTCATCCTTTCTGTTAACGACGCAAGTGGTACAATCGGATGGTAGAATGGTGCGGGTTTCGCGGCTGTTTCAAGACGCTTGGGTTGACTAGTAAAGAATGCTCGTACCCCCCTTTTTTTTATTTGTGTGTGACCCTGTAAGAGAAATAGGATATCACTTTCCAAAATGTAACTATCATATAGACGCTTTTTTATTGGTCGTTAGCGTCCGGTGAAGGAAATTTAAATACACACTATCACAGACTCGAGACAATATCGAAATTTGTTTTCAATATAATACCATAGTCTAATTAAGATCTTGGTCTACTATAAAAGAACAAAATCTACTACAAAACAACATGGTCTATTACAAAAGACCGTGGTCTACCATAACAGAACATAATCTACGATACAACATGGTCTACTACAAATGGCCATGGTCTACTACAAATGGCCATGGTCTACTACAAAAGACCAAACCAAACCGACCTGCCAGGTACCCCTCGGCGAACGCGATCTTGATCTTGTCTTTCTGCTGGTGCGTGAGTACCGAGTCTTCGCTCAGCAGCTTCTCGAGCCGGGGCGCCACCTCCGGCCCGAGGTTGACAGACTGTTTCTCTGTCGTGTTGTCATTTACATTCAGCCCTGGAAGAAAAATACCATTACGATAAGTGTATGTAGCTAAACAAGCTGTAACCTGCGACTTCGTTCACATTATTTCGGGATAGAGTTTGCAGACGGTGCCTGGTGCCTTTTTAGACATCCACCCGGCCCCACCATTAATACCTTCTGGTACGAAAATGAGCCACGCAAGCCCTAACATGTATAAAATACCCGGTGGATGTCTAAAAGGGCAAACTCTATTTTGGGAAAATAATAATTATAATGTTTATGTATGCATCTCTTTCTGATACAAATATTTCAGTATGAAATCAGAAATCTTTTTATACATGTAATTTACGACCGTAGTATTTATGAATCGTCTATTTAAACTACAGAGAAAATATCAGCAAGAAACTCTCTCTATTAACAAAGAAGGCTGAACTTATAACTAGTTTTGCACAAGACTTATGGCATAGTAGTCTCAGTTACTGTGATTGTATCTAACTTAACAACACAGATTTGTCTATTTTCAAACTAGATTTCTAAATTAGTTTGAGGATATTACATCATATGTTTTTTAATTCAACTAGGATAGGTTTTTTTTTTAATCGTCATTGAAAATACTACAAAAAGATTCTACTGTCGGTTCGGAACCTATATCTACCAAGACGACACGGGTAAAAACTCAGCAGATCAGTTACTGTGATTGTATCTAACTTATATTGACAATGTGTTAACTACTTTGGACCAATTTGGTAATATTTCAGCTTGGCAGTGTGCTTTATTTTTAGGCCAGTGGTGCTCAGTATAGTAAAAGGCCAAAAAGATCTCAGTAGAAGAGAGTGGAACAGACGGTACTTAAGCATTGCGCCCTTTGCCTAGATGAAACTAATTATATTTAAAAAAATTGCGAATATGATCATGCATTTATTCAACACTAGCTGTGCCCGCGACTTCGGTCGCGTGGACTACATCCTTTCATGGTCGGTTTTACCCCTTTCTCCCCTAATATTCGAAACCAAAAGTAGTCTATATTTTAATCCAAGTTTCGAGCTATATTTGTGCCAAATTTCATATCTCTGACTTCAAAAATAAACATTTTTCCATATAAACTTCCAAAGGTGGTATTACCCCCCTCCCCTCTTATTTTCTAATAAAAAGTAGCCTATGTCCGTTTTTGAGATTCAATGTATACATACCTATACCAAATTTCATCAAAATCGGTTGAGAGGTTTAAGCAGGAAAGCGTAACAGACACACAGACAGACAGACAGACAGACAGACAGAGTTACTTTCGCATTTATAATATTAGTAGGGATAACAGTTTGAACTTTAATCATTGTTATGTTGCAAATCAAAGCTCTGAGATAGATACATTACTGACTACACATCCGCGGCAATCTCCTCTGTAGTGATATGCTTTAACACAAAGTTTTGTTTACATAGACATCCAGCAACCCACCCAGGCTTTGCACAGATGCAATGTAAATACTTAAAAATGTTGACTTTCCTAATTTACATTGCATTTAAAACCTTCCTCTTGAATCACACTATGTATTAAACAAAACCACATCCAATACTGTTGCACAGTTTCATAGATCTAAGGGACATAAAGAAAAAGCACCTTTGTTCTATACTATGATTTAGAAACATCCCTGCTGTAATTTATATGAAAAAAAAATATTTCTGGTTCTGATTTTGATTCTTCTTCTCCTCCTTCATCTTCTCTGTAAGTTATAGGTTCTGAACCGGAGGTAGCATCATTTGCATTATATAGACGTTTCATAAATATTACTGGTGTAATTTACATGAATAAAAGAATTTTGAATTTGAATTTGATTCTACCATGCCTATACTGACCGAAGGACTTACGCAGTCTGTTTATTAAGTTCGGATTCCGCTTCAGATCAGCATGTATACCCCGTTCTGTCTTGAAACCTCGCACCTGCACTGTATATCGAAACTGGGAATCGTGCACGCTGCGAGCGAGCACACCAATAAAGTTGTCTGTGAAGCTGAATCTGGAAAAATTAACAACTATATTAAAACATAAAAAATTATGATGAGCACTCACATGCCTTCAGCAGGTTTTTAGTGTTTTTTTTTATATATCAAGATTGACCTCATGCTACTTGATTTTAAGTGCTAATGAGGTCTTAGCTTAAGGGCGACAAGTACAGCATTATAAATCATTAGTGACATTAAGATGTTTCAAATGGCATACAGGTGAAATGATTTAGATATGATTTTAAATACATGGACGAGAATTTGCCCAGCTAACAAACCCTTTTGAACTATGCTGACTGGCCAATCTGTGTAATATTTGCTTTAAGATAAGAATAGCTGATGTAACATTAACATACCTTGTCTTATTTCCCCGCAAGTCCACCGTAACTGTAGGAGAGGTGGGTAAAGAGCTCCATCCATTCTTATTCTGTTCAAAACTTTCCGCTGACATGTAAGACACTTTCCGAGCGGATAGAAGCTCACTTAGAGAATTAAGCGGCTTGCGTGCGCTGGTAAATGACGCCAAGGAACGCAAATCTATCCTACGCATCTCACTCAAGACATCTTTATCGAAATTTCTAAGAGTCTCTTCAAGACTTTCGGCGCACACCGAAGCATCGTACACAGCTGCTGCATTTCCCTTTCTGTTCACATGGCTACTTTTTCCACTACTGTGCTTCCTTTGTTTGAACAAGCACGAATATCGTGCTGATAGCTGGCTAAAACTAACTAGAATCTGAAATGTTACGAAGGTTATGTAGATGACAAACAATAATTGTTTTTACAGCCACAGCACGTACACATTACCTTTCTGAATAGGTTTAAGATAATTACCTGATTTTGGGTGTTTATAGAATTCAGTGAGAACATGTTACATGTAGGTGAAAAGTATGTTTTTCTTTTCTTGAAGTGCACTCGAAAATTTTGTAGGCTCTTACGTCAAACTTAATTTTCGTAGCGAAAAATATGGCGAAATCTTTCACTTCTATAATCTCTATGGTGACTGATAAGGCGAACTATTTTTGTCTTACAATTACTTTAACGGGGTATTTTGAACGTGTTTACTATTATCGAAAAGTTGCAAGACTGGAAAGATCATTGTAAAATTTTGAATTACTATCCGAGATTAGTCGACATCAGTGGTCACAGTAAATAAATGCAAAAACGGTGCTAGATATTTCGTTTGTCTGTTTCTTGAAAATACAGAATATGATTTAAGAATAAAAAGACACCCTTCTTCAGTTGAAAATCCAATAGCCCTTACGCTTTTACAGCAAATTGCAAAATATCATAATGTAATGCATGCATGCAATGAAGTTTTTTTTTATTTACTTTATTTTAATTTACGTTAGCAAAATGAGATTAACGTTTAAATCATAATATAAAAAAACATTCAGATCTCATTCTAGGAATTATATTTTCCGGTGGTTGTTAAACATATTTTTTTGTTTACGATGAAAAACTTTCAAAAGTAAAAAAAACATGACCAAAAAAATCCAAGCTTCTGAACGGTCTGCAGTTTCTGCTCTGTTTTTGTCTATGCTTTATTTGGACAGTAAAATCCAAAATGGCGACGAGCGATGACGAGCCTATGCATTTATATGAAGTTTTTCAAAACTGTTTCAATAAAATAGCGAATAAACAACAAGGTGAGTTAAATATTGCATACCGTGGCTCGTCTCGCATCCCTCGAATTAATTGTCGCGGTACTGTGAAGTGTTTCATTGTGAAAATCAGCCAAAGTGTTTGCGTGTTATGCCATCTCAGTGTCGGATACCTGCAGCATTTTTTCAAAATACGTCCAATAAATGCAACGTCCACGTTCCAAACGCATCCGATGATGTTCTACGATGATTAACGCAAGTATATCTAAAACGTCTGAGTGTTAGAAAACGCTTGAACCGCCCGAAAAGGCTATGTTTTGGTCACGCAGTCGATTGTCAAATGTGCTCCTACAACCCATTGTGGCAGTGTACAATTTTTGAGCAAATATGAATTGTTTCAGCGCGTTTATTTACATTGACGGGCTCGTTAAAGCTTTAATCAGGTATACGTATCGTTTTGGACGCACAATAGTGTTTAATTTACGGATAACGTACGATAGTATCATTGAATGCTTTGCAAGTTTTAAGATGCATTTTTTTTTCAAATTCGCGTGAATGGCATCTTGATATGTCAGCCAGGTATGTTATTGTTACTCTTTGGAGTTTTATACGGGCGATTGCCGTTTTTACGTCGTCTTTATGCCTATGTTTACAGTGGAATTTTGTTTATTTACACATGGAAGCGCGAGCGTTGTATCTATGGAGTCACTACGTACTCCACCAGGAAAATAGTAATGCTTTTGGAAACAGCCTGAGCGTGCTGTATTATTTGCATGTGCTAACGATTTTAAAAAGTAAGTTTACTTTTTACACAAAAAAAATATTTTTAACTATGGCCTAAGGAATTTTAAGCCAGTACCAATCAATGGTTTGTTTAGGTTATGATGTCTTACAAAAGGAACCTAGTTTAAAATAAAAGTTTCTTTTGAAATTAATATTACCTACCTACATTGGCATTTGTTGAATACTTGGATTATAATACTTTTGTGTTAGTTGATTTAACATGTGGTAGTCTTAATTTGCTATTGAAACTGTAATGGTGGTGACTTTTCTTCAAAAGAAGGCTTCCTTTTGCTGAATGTTTTCATTTCTAGGGAATTTTATTTCCATTGAATTATCAGAACACTAAGTAGCTATAATGTTATAATGTAACTAAAATAGTTGTTGTATGTTTTCTATCTACCTACATTATATATAAGGCTTGAAATACCTTATTGTTTTTTTGCACTAGTCTTTACAATGAATTCTACTTAAAATATCTGCATAGAGTCCTGTTGACCTGTAATATAGGTACATTTTTATTCACCTAACTTACCTTCTCACATTCATAGGGTGTATAATGTATTAAGCACTGCAATGAATCCAAAAATATGAACAAAATAAATACACCTATGAACATTGAGAAGACAATTTAATAATTATTATTTGGATGCTACAAAATTTGTAGTACAAATCATCAGGTCTTGGTATTCTGTTATTTTATTGGATACTTGCTGTGGCCCGCAACTTCGGCCTTGTTATTTTGAGATTAAAAGTAGCAGTCCTGTATGTTTTTTTATCCTGCGTTTAAAAAAACACAGTAATTCTGCCAATGTCAAGTGCTTAGAGACACATCACTTAAGGAGACTAGGCAGTGATAGCCTATATGGTAATCTAGTATTTTATCTCTGATTCTCTCTTCCTACCTTTTAAATATGTTCAGTACTTTTTGCAGGAAAGAGTAACAAGCATAATATGTATTCTTACAAATGAAATATTTACCACAAGCAACATTCTTACTTTTACTTTACAAACAAACTCTATATAAGACCCTGAGGTGCTCTGGTACTACTATTTAGTCTGCCTTTGTTTTTACTTTGTGTCTGCAGTAATGGGTTATTACTGCTCACAACTCAAAATGCATATATACAAAAGACCAGCATCAGGGTGTCACTTAAATACCTCAACAGATGCTGTGTATGTGTATTTTAGTCACATAATTTTATTTTTATATTGCTGTTCTTTGTATACTATGTAATGTCACTAAATAAACATTGATTTCTTTCTTTCTTACATTATAAAATTCATGACGACCTCCATAGCCGAGAGGCGAGCGTGCCGGACTTTGGCGTCGCGCCATCTCTGAGGTCCCGGGTTTGATACCCGGTTGGGTCAATATGGAAAACGAACTTTTCTATATTGTCTCGGGTCTGGGTATTATGGTGCCGTCGTTGTATCTGATTTCTGTAACACAAGTGCTTAAGCTACTTACCACAGAATCAAAACAATGTATGTGATGGTGTCCAATTTATTTATTTATTTATTGACAAGATTCAGAAAATATAATCATAACAAATGGAATTATGAAATATGTTCCGAATACAACATCATAAGTCCAGTATAAAGTTCAAAGTGTGGTCTGAGGTGCTTTAGCGACTATCAAGACTGCTCAGGTTGTTAGGTTATGAACAGTAATATATACCTAAAGTGAACCCACTAGGGTTGAGTATCGCAATTTTAAGGATTTTATGAAACCCCAGTATTTTAAAACCATGAACATGAAAATTTCGACCTTATTGTAATCATGGAAAATGACTGTGACCTAAAAGTCCCTTGCTGTGCTGTCCTGATAGCAACCGCAGTCTCTTAGACTACCATTGTAATTCTTAGTTTAAATTAGGACTATATAGTATTTCAAATAAAAAAGACTATGACTCCGTAGCTGAGAGGCGAGTGCGCCATTCTTTGATGTCACGCCATCTCTGGAATTGACATGGAAAAACAAACTTTTCTATATTGTTTTGGGTCTCCGTGCAGTGGTATCGTCATTTATTCTTATTATTGTAACTACCACAAGTGCTTTAGCTACTTACTACAGGGTCAGAGCAATGTATGTGATGTTTTCCAATATTTATTTATGGAGACATCAAACACTCTAATCTAGCACCTGTTTCATTGGAAAATATTAATTTGTTTTTTGTATAAGAATCAATCTTCATACGCTTCCTGCCTGTAGATATACAAATTGCGGTAACAATGTCTCACAAATACGAATCCACCTAAAAGCTTGGCTAAATATTGGTAAATTAATAATGTACAGAAATTTTTAACAAGCTGACTAAAGATTTGGTATCCATAATAAATCAAATACAAAGTTTATTATCTTAATCCCAAATGATGTGTTGAAATAAAAACGACCATAACTTTAAACAGTTTAGAGTCTATGCTTGTGTTTACTGACAGCTTGGCTTGTCTATGGGCTATTGGAGTTTTTTAAACAAAGTTAAATCATTTTTGTCTATATTTTGAGTAATGTATTTTAAATAAGGGCTGACTGATAGCGTCTGCGTATACTTTTGGGGTTAAACTCTTAACCATCTATGGTTTAAACTTTCACCCATTTTAGGGTTCATTCATTTTGTAAAAAAAAATAGATGATTGTTTCCCGCAGCGCGCGTCGAACACTGATTGGCTGATCAAAGCGCCCTTTGATTGGTTGCAAAGCTGACATATCGCTTTGCTAGTTCTCAGGACACGAACCTACTACCTCACCAGTGTTAAGTATCAATTTCAAATGGACTTTACGTATTGGAAACTATTCTGATGTTTGTGATATAATTGAGGTTATACATTCATCATCATCCATTCATATAAATAGGTGATTAAAATTATCAGGCGCCATTTCGGTGACCAAAAAATTTTTGACACAAATTTGTTTATTTTTTCTTTATCAAATTCTGATCTCTTCTTTTTAAGCCAGTATTTTTTAGAAAATTATTACTGAAGAAAATACTGGTTTACTTGTCGAAATGTGTAAGATTGATTATAAAACCAAATAATAATGAATAGTTAATTAAGGTTCTATTTTTTTTCAGTTCCCCTGATACTGATACCCGAAAATATGTAGTACCTATATTAATGAGAAATACATACAAAGTTAAAAGCCGACTAGCCGCCGACTACAAAAGCGGCTGAATAGTCGGCACATCTTTAATAATATATAATTGTTTTTTTAACAGTATTTTATTGGTAATAGGGTTCAAAGTTCCATATGTATGCACTTAAAATACCGTCCAAATAGATATCATATGCGTCGGTTATTATATTACACTATTCGGGGCAAGGCCAGTGCTTGATTGTGACAATAAAAGCTATTGATCGATCAGCTACATTCGACCGGCTAATAATTTAATTACAACCTTATTTGTTAAAGAGTAAGGATCATAAACGCATTAGGAAGTGAGTTGCGTGCGCGCATTCGTTTAGTCAGTATTCGATTCGTTGATCAGATTCTTTAGCTCTCGAAAATAAATATGTACTTAATCTCATCAAAACAAAACTATAATATGATTTTTCTGTTTCTTTAAAATATTTAAAGTTCGTTAGTACGGCGTATAGAACTATAAAAATAAAAAAATCGATTAAGATCGATTCCGTGGTTTTCAAACATTTCTGCAACGAATATACCACGGGCCGATAAGTATGTAGTTCTAAACATATCCGGCAGAGGGCACTTACCGGAGGCTAACGGGTTGATACAGCAGAAAATTTTCATCGTCAACGATAACTTGCGGTTAGCTTAAGAAGGTTGTGGGTTCGATTCCCGCACCGCAAGGCGAGATGAAATTTTTCTGTTTCTTTAAAATATATGACTTGGTCCAAAGTGGTCTCCTTATAATGTGCTTCAAGCTGGAATCCTCATATTTGAAATCTTAATGAAAACGAATTACTTAATGAAAAAGTATTTTTTAGCGTTGTCAAAATTAGTTTTAATTAAGATTTCAAATATGAGGATTCCAGCTTGAAGCACACTCCTTATATATCAATAAGTTAGATACTGCTACTGTAACTAATCTGCTGAGTTTCTTACCGGTGTCTTCTCGGTAGATATAGGTTCCGAACCGGCAGTAGAGTCACTTAGCATTGTTATCAATGTTAAAGTGTTACATGTACAACCTATTTGAATAAAAAAAAAATTTGATCGATTGATTTAAATTAGGGGAGAAATGTGAGCCTTTACTTAAGTATAAGTCTGTTTAAGGATTACTGATTTGGTAGACCCACTGTTACACGCGAAATACGTTTGCCATAAAGATTAATTTTGTCTGCTATTTCATATTATTTCAATCCAAATTGGAACTTACGGAAAAATTTACTTACGCGGTATTGCACGCGCGTTGACGTATTGCCGTCGTAACATATTGGACCAATTTTGATCAAACTTTGCTAAGAATGCTCACTAATAATTCCACTGGTACCGTCTGACCTCCGTAGCCGAGTGGCCCGGACTTTGGCGTCGCGACATCTATCAGGTCTCAGGTTCAATTTCCGGTCGGGACAATATGGAAGATGTACTTTTATACATTGTCTCGGGTCTGGGTGTTGTGGTGCCGTCGTTGTTTCTGATTTCTGTAACACAAGTGCGTTAGCACCTTACCACAGAATTCATGTATGTTGACCATTATCATATTTTAGAATTGTCCGCGATTTCGCATGCGTGCAGTAGTGACATTGGGTAGAATTTAATGATTAAAAAAATAAATTAATATTTAACAACATCACATACATTGCTCTGATTCTGTGGTAAGTAGCTAAAGCACTTGTGTTACAGAAATAAAAAACAACGACGGTACCACATTTCGGGTATTTCGAACCCGGGACCTCAGAGATGGCGCAACGCAAAAGTCGTGCACGCTCGCCTCTCAGCTACGGAGGTCTTCAAATTATTGTATGATGCTAACGTGCTAGACTATATTTTTGACTTTGCACCGCCCTTATGTCTATGTAAATAAGAACTAATATCATACTGCATGGTTTAACCTTGACATGCTGTCTGTCCATCGTACAGATACAATGTGTATAATATTGTCCAATAAAAAAAAGAGAGGTAGGGCATAGCGATTTATCGCTCGAACTGGAGCAGCCCGACTGGTTAAATAACTCTTACAGAAAACCGCAGCCAAATAACAATCGCTTCTGTGTTGTTGTGCTCCTGCGTTTGAGTAAGGTTTACAGAGCTCCTGGGGGGGTGCTGCATTAGTAGCAGGGGTCAAGCCTTCAAGGTAAGGGCGACAAGTCCAGTAACAGATTTATTATGCTGAACTTGTCGCCCTTAAGCTAGGACCTCATTACCACTTAACTTAACATTATGTGCGAAAACAATAATGTTCTTCGCGTTGGTTCATAAAAACCATTTTCAAACACAGATCACAGATACGTGACAGAGATATATTACTTTTATTTACACAAGTGTGCGGTTAATAATATTCGGTACAAAACCTACATGGTTAGTTACGGTCGGAGGTAGACCGTTTTAGGCTAGCAATGAAGTCGGTATTAAAACATTCACTAACCAGCTTTCTCATGCAGGAATTTTCTGCTCTAATTTGTGATAAAAAGGAAATATACTTATTGATCAAATAAAATAAACATTGAAAAAATAATTATTTTTCAAAACGCGCGTGTATTATAAACTTTTTTACTTATTTTACACTATCTGTGCCCGCGACTTCGTTCGCGTGGACTACATCCTTTCATGGTCGGTTTTACCCCTTTCTCCCCTAATATTCGAAACAAAAAGTAGTCTATATTTTAATCCAAGTTTCGAGCTATATTTGTGCCAAATTTCATATCTCTAACTTCAAAAATAAACATTGTTCCATATAAACTTTCAAAGGTGGCATTACCCCCCCTCCCCCCTTACTTTCTAACAAAAAGTAGCCTATGTCCGTTCTTGTGATTCAATGACATTGTATACCTATGCCAAATTTCATCAAAATCGGTTGAGAGGTTTAAGCAGGAAAGCGTAACAGACAGACAGACAGAGTTACTTTCGCATTTATAATATTAGTAGGGATTTGTGATATCCGTCATTGGTCTTAGCTCATTAATAAATGTCGCACTATTATCCAACGGCTTTTTATTCCTTTTAAATAATTATCTTAATTGTAAAAATGATTGCATTAAGCATCTCTTTCGGTCGCTAACAGGTATAAGATAAAATCTCTTTACTTTCCTCATACCCGTGTGTTGTAGCTAGTTTTAAATCTACGTCCTCAATTCACGTCGCTATTTATTTACGGTGTATTGTTTGTAGCGAACTACTGTGTAGCTATAACGATAAAATTCTTCGTTGGTTAATTGGGAAGAGGCTGTTAGATTATCCGAAAATATGAGACACGTGTAATTGTATTTCCCATCTATATGTCACCGTAAGATTGTAAAAATCGTTAGATTACAATCTATCTCGCTAGATTGTAAACTGTCGACAGATTGTGAACCGTAACATTATGATTGCAATTTAACGCATTATTTTTCGCTATATTGTAATCTATCGAAGTGAAACCGTTAAATTACAAACTGTCCCGCGTCAAACTGTCAACTGTCCGAAAGCTCTTCCTGATTGGTCGGTTTATTGTATGAGTGACATATACATTGAATTGTGGCATGACGTCATCAGTGCGTGACGTAACTAGCCCCAAGCTCGCCACTTGGCATTGTTTTATCTTTGTATTTTTATTAATTTGGCGAATTAAAGAAATACGTTAGAAACAGAAAAATTTTATCTCCCCTTGCGGTGCGGAAAAATTTCATCGCCTACGATAACTTGCGGTTAGCTCAGTTGGTAAGAGCAGCACGTGCGATACGTGAAGGTCGTGGGTTCGATTCCCGCACCGCAAGGGGAGATAAAATTTTTCTGTTTCTAATATTTAAAGTTCGCTAGTACGGCGTTTAGTACTATAAAAATAATAAAATCGATTAAAGAAATACGTGTCTAAATTTTTTTAATAGATAACTATTTAACGAACTGACTAAAATCTGGATCCAGCCTTCTCCCCTATTCTATGTGATGTCTTTTTAATAATGATTTATTTTGTGAAAATCCTACCCATACAAGAATATTTGCTGTTACGTCACTGCACCATGTTTTTTTAAACTCTTCATTGCGTCCGAGCTAGTTTTAAATCTGCGTCCATATTTCACTTCGCTACTGATTTACGATGTACTGTTTGTAGCGTACTACGGTGAATAACGATAAAATTCTGCGTCGATTAATTGGTACAGTTTAACGATGGTTACAAGTATCTGTATCATGGTATTTGTAGCGAAAAGATTGAAGCTGAACTCTTCTGGAGCGGCCCGACTGGTGAAATACCTTCACCTTACAGAAGACCGCAGCTAAATAACATTCACTTCGGTGTTGTTGTGTTCCTGCGTGTGAGTAAGGTTTACAGAGCTCCTGGGGGTGCTACATTAGTAGCAGGGGTCAAGGCTTCAGGTAAAGGGCGACCAAGCCAGTAACATCTTTATTATGCTGTACTTGTCGCCCTTAAGCGAGGACCTTAACATCTTTACCACTTAACATCAGGCAATATAATAAAAGCTTTACAGGAGCACTTATAAATCGTCAGTTCAATTTCACAATGCTAAATTAACAGAAATTAATGAAAATCACACCGTAATTTGTTACTGTTAAGGTATAAATTATTAAAATACCCAAAATTTTAATTTTGTATCTCGAGCCGTTTTAGGAAAACGCATATACTGACAGCTTGATATCAAGGTAGTTTGACTTCGTAACCGACGGGCTCATATTTTCGATAAAAGTACAGATTTCAAGGCGACCCTACTTCTCTGACTCTACTGAATCCTGAATTTAAAGGTCTCCTTTATTTATTTACTAGCTGTGCCCGCGACTTCGTTCGCGTGGACTACATCCTTTCATGGTAGGTTTTACCCCTTTCTCCTCTAATATTCGAAACAAAAAGTAGTCTATATTTTAATCCAAGTTTCGAGCTATATTTGTGCCAAATTTCATATCTCTAACTTCAAAAATAAACATTTTTCCATATACATTTTCAAAGGTGGTATTACCCCCATCCCCCCTTATTTTCTAATAAAAAGTAGCCTATGTCCGTTCTTGAGATTCAACGTATACCTATACCAAATTTCATCAAAATCCGTTCAGCCGTTTAGGCGTGAAAGAGTAACAGACGGACAGACAGACAGAGTTACTTTCGCGTTTATAATATTAGTATGGATACAAAAATACACTTTAACCAAACCCCGTGTCTATTTCAAGGACTGTACAATCGTCAATTCATAGCCGAACCGTATAATATGTCACGTGATCGGCAGACGGCGGGGAGTCTTAAAACTTTTAATGGCGACGATAAATCCCATGATTCATTAGGTCAGAGGTTTTCAAACTTATTTCGAAATAGAAAATATCTATATTTATGCAAGCTTTACAAAATAATAATAAATAAATAATAAATATTGGACAACATCACATACATTGCTCTGATTCTGTGATAAGTTGCTTAAGCACTTGTATTACAGAAATCAGAAACAACGACGGTACCACAACACCCAGACCCGAGACAATATGGAAAAGTTCGTTTCCCATATTGACCCGACCGGGTATCGAACCCGGAACCTCAGAGATGGCGCTCGCCAAAGTCAGGCCCGCTCGCCTCTCGGCTACGGAGGTCGTCAAAAAAGAAAAAGACAACAAAAAAAAAGCATCGAATCGTTACTCGGTACATGTTTAGTATTCTACCGCCGTGTTCGGAATGTTGATGATGTCGAGAAGAACCGGTGAGAACACTCGAAAGTTTTTCTTTTCAAAATAACAATTATTCCTTAAAGTAGGTACTTAACCGATAATGTACAATGTTATATTCATATGAAAATTGTTTTTCAGATGATGCCCCTTTTTAAAATCTGTTATTTTGAAGCGCCCCCCATTTTTTTTTTATCTTTTTCTTGTGGTCAAATGCGTTACGCACCATATTGGCAGCTGAGGGGGGTGTAAGTACGATGCTGTTCCGCCGGCGGCGTCGTGGATGTAAAGGCTGAGCCGATCTCCCATGGCGCCGCCATTAAGGCGATGAAGGTCCAACCGGGGGGTTTTCAGGGGGTAGTCCGAGGTAGGTAGGTAGGTGGGAGTACCACACACGCCGTCACCCTCCCTCGGGGTGACGGTACGGTGCATCAAGCATTTCCCCCCGTTGTAGGGGGTAGGTAGGAGAGTCCCACACACGCCGTCACCCTCCCTCGGGGTGACGGTACGGTGCATCAAGCATTTCCCCCCGTCAACAAAAAAAAAAAAAAGTGTAAGTACGATGTGTGTGGGACTCTCTTAGCCAACAATATCCCCGGTATACCGCCTTTATGGTGATGCTGTGGGAAACTAGAGTCGAGTTTTCAGCACTCACTCACTCATAGCGACTCATAGCTATAAGTTAGTCACTGCTTCTGCAACTTATCTGCTGAGTTTTTTACCGGTGTCTTCTCCGGTGTAGATATAGGTTCCGGACCGGCAGTAGAGTCACTTTGCATTGCATTCAATTTAAAATTTCAATTCAAATTCATTCGGATAAGATAGTATCCCTATGATGGTACAGTTCAGGTACTAAGTATCAATGAACACAACTTAGCTATCACGTTTTATAAATAAAAAGTAGGGTATAAATAACTTTCTCACGGTTTCATTTTGAATGTGTTATGTCTAAGAAGACATAATATGAATGACAATTAAATCTAAAAATAATTGCAAATTAATCGATTGCAACATAATAATCGATACAATCGATAGTATTGGCTTGATTTCAATATCGATTTAATCGATAGTATTGTCTAATCTAAACAATTATAATCTAATAATCGATTATATCGATCGATACTATCGATAGTCCAATCGATTATTTGAGGGGGGGGATAATTGATTAATCGATAATCGATTATCCGGAAACACTACTCCAGCACCCACTAGGGGGCGTTATCGACCACTTTGGGAAAGGCTGCATTAGATGAACCGTTAGTGCACGCTGAATAGTATATACTCACATCTGGTGTTGTATAATTTAGTTTATTCAGTCTTAGAAAGACTCAGAGTAATCATTATTATACGACCTCCGTAGCCAAGAGGCGAGCGGGCCCGAGTTTGGCGTCGCGCCACCTCTGAGGTCCCGGATTCGATCGGGTCAATGTAGAAAACAATCTTTTCTATTCTACATATATCGGGTCTGGGTGTTGTGGTACCGTCATTGCTTCTGATTTCTGTATCACAATTGCTTAAGCTACCACAGGATCAGAGCAATGTATGTGATATTGTCCAATATTTACTTATTTATTATTGTAACCGCTGCGGTTGCGCACGCGCACCATCCCCGTTTTTTCCACATTTTCAACTATTCCTTCGCTCCTATTGGTCGCAGCGTGATGTTATATAGCCTAAAGCCTTCCTCGATAAATGGACTATACAACACAATACTATTTGTTTAATTCGAACCAGTAGTTTGAACTGAGATTACCGCTTTCTTGCGGTGTGGTGGGATTCAAACCCACGACTTTCACGTATCGCGTGTACTTTTCTTTTAACTGAGCCAACCGCAATTGATCGTATAAGATGAATTTTTCTTCTGTTGTATAAACCTCTTGTGTTCGGTAAGTGCCTTCTGCGGTATGAATTAAGAACTACATAGGTACTTATTCACCCGCGGTACATTCATTGCAGAAATGTTTAAAAACAGCGGACATGAAATTTTTATGTTTCCTCAAAATATTTCTACAAACTCGTTTTAAAGTGAATCTTATGGTTATGTCATAAGATCACTAGTGTTTACATTCTAGCGCTGTTGACTGTACACCTCCGAAGGTCTGGGATGTAATTAGTGTCACACTAATGGGTGATAATTCTAGGTGCAGCACCTTCGTTTAGGGTAGTTAAAGGTGTTGCTACATTGAAAGCAGGTGCTAAGCGATTTCAGTTTCAAAGAAACAATATTTCGTCCCAAGGGCAAAGAGTTCAGCACATTAGGAGGAGAATGTGCTGAACTCTTTGCCATTTAAATATTGTTTTTGGTTTTTGTTGTAATTTTTTGAATTTTCGGTATGTGTCAAATTTTTGAAGATTACAATGATTGATGATTTTCGACAAACTCAGTTTTATTTAATAATTTAAAAACTGCTGAAACATAGTTTGTAATTTGGGATTCGAACCCACGACCTTCACGTATCGCGCGTGCTGCTCTTCCAATTGTCTTCCATATTAACCCGACTGGGACTCAAAACCAAGACTCCTGAGGGCGCGATTACAAAGTCCGGCCCGCTCGCCTCTCGGCTACGGAGGTCGTCAAAATATTCCAATCAAAACTTATTTTCAATTATTTTTTTGGTCACTGTAAGACGTTTCTGGCGGGGAGGGTGATTCGTTTGAAAAAAAAAGATCGATTCTATTTGTAGATGAATGACATAAAAACATGGCTAAGAATGCCTTATTATTCATGTTTCAAACAAAAAAATCAAAATCGGTTCATTTGTTCGGGAGCTGCGATGCCATAGACAGATACACACACGTCAAACTTATAAGTTAGTAGTTAATAGTTTTGGCGCTCTGTCATATCTCCCAGTGGAAGCATGTCCCGTGTCAGGGGCTACGCTGTGCTATGGTGCGGCCACAAAAACAGCGACCAGCGGGCAGTCGATCAAGCTGCGACTCCGCGACAATCTGCCGCCATTGAAGCGCTCGGACGTATTTGGCGTGCATTTGCGTGTGGTCTAAGTTATGAGCGGTTTCCCTTAGCGCCGTCACTAGGCGATGTGAAGGTTTTAGTTAGGGTAGTTCTCGCGGCGGCGGGAGAGGCCCTCACACGCCGCTGTCATCCCCACGGGAGCGTTATGGTACGCAAACGTTATAATATATTTTACTTACCCCTAATTAGGAATTAAAAAAAAATATGTAGCCGGACGTGGCGTATAATGGCAGGACCCCTACTTAATACAGAGATTGTGGGAATCTGAAATGTTTAGCTACACACTTTTTTTTATATTGCACTTCAAGATTGACCTCATTCCACCTGATATTAAGTGATAATGAGGTCCTAGCTTAAGGGTGACAAGTACAGCATAATAAATCTGTTACTGAACTTGTCGCCCTTACCTTGAAGGCTTGCCCCCTGCTACTAATGTAGCACCCCACAGGAGCTCTGGAAACCTTACTCACACGCAGGAACACAACAACACAAAAGCGATTGTTATTTAGCTGCGGTTTTCTGTAAAGTGTAGTTATTTCACCGATAAATTGTTATGCCATACCTCTCTCTAGTTTGTCTTGCTTTTGATCGCTTTTATTATCTCGTATGTCGTAACTTGTACCATACGTACATAGATTTTACAATAGATTGACACATTTTGAACCTGTATGAATTAATGCTTGTTGCAATGCTCAGGTTGGATATACAGGCTGTTCGGTTAGGCGCTGATTTGTGATTTGGAAGAGAAAAGAACTTGCTATGACTCGGGTTCCGTCGCATGTCTTATCTCGTCGCGATCAACTGCTGGTGATAAATAAAAACGGATAAATTGTATCGACTTTGCTTTCCTTTCCCTACTGTTGGTACAGCGCCACCTATTGGTGCAGTTTTGGGACGGCGCCTCTAAAATCATTAACTTCCGGAATAGTTAGTCGGTAGTTAATTGCTAATAATTTGTAATTTATTTGATTAACTGTGTTATAATAAACTAGCTGTGCCCGCGACTTCGTTCGCGTGGACTACATCCTTTTATGGTCGGTTTTACCCCTTTCTCCCCTAATATTCGAAACAAAAAGTTTCGAGCTATATTTGTGCCAAATTTCATATCTCTAACTTCAAAAATAAACATTTTACCATATAAACTTTTAAAGGTGGTATTACCCCCATCCCCCCCTTATTTTCTAATAAAAAGTAGCCTATGTCCGTTCTTGAGATTCAAAGTATACCTATACCAAATTTCATCAAAATCCGTTCAGCCGTTTAGGCGTGAAAGAGTAACAGACGGATAGACAGACAGACAGACAGACAGAGTTACTTTCGCATTTATAATATTAGTAGGGATTAGAAGTTAATCGGAATTGTGTAGTTTGATTACACTACCCTACTCCGATTTTTTGCCACTTTACTTATCTTTCTTTAACCAAGATTAACATCACCCTGTAAGCTTGTATAAGCCGACCAAATAAGGTGCGTCACGTCGCGTGAAACTGTTACACGGGTCGCATTAATCATACGCTGGGAATGGGATGTCGTGAGAATGTTTACTATTGGTCAAATACCTGTCAAATGTTGGTAGGTAATGAGACTTTTAATATATAGTAATAGTATTACTGCTGAAGCTGAGGAGATTGTTTGAACGCGTTAATATCAGGAATTACTGGTTTTAATACAAACTTTTCTGCATTGTCTCGGGTCTGGGTGTTGTGGTAGCGTCACACGAGTACTTGAGAAAGAATAAAGCAATGTTTACTTAGTGACATGACATAGTATTTTTCTAGAATATATAAAACTAGCTTTTGCCTGCGACTTCGTCCGCGTGGCGTGTTATAAAAGAGAGATATTTGTGTGTGTGAGAGAAAATTTATATTTACTAAGGTATGCATGCTAAAGTGAAAACATCTATCTTACGCGGTTTACATTTATTCATACAAAAGTTTTTTCCCACTAACTCCCGTTACCGTGGAATTTTGCAATATTCAGTTGCAACTAAGCTTTAAGTTTACTAAGGTACCTGCATGCCAAATTTCAAGCGTCTAACTTAAGCGGTTTAGATTTCATACAAAAGGGTATTCCCGCTAATTCCCGTTCTCGTGGGAACTTCGGGAATTGCTTTCTTAGTGCACCTCTACGGTATCTAAGCTACATCTCTTCCATATTTCAAGTGCATACGTTTAGCCGTTTAGGCTGTGCGTTGATATGTTAGTCAGTCAGTTCAACGAACATTCCGGACGCACTATATTGATGCCTTAAAATTATTAGTGAACTAGCTGTGCCCGCGACTTCGTTCGCGTGGACTACATCCTTTCATGGTCGGTTTTACCCCTTTCTCCCCTAATATTCGAAACAAAAAGTAGTCTATATTATAATCCAAGTTTCGAGCTATATTTGTGCCAAATTTCATTCTCTAACTTCAAAAATAAAAATGGTTCCATATAAACTTTCAAAGGTGGTATTACCCCCACCCCCCCCCCTTATTATCTAATAAAAAATAGCCTATGTCCGTTCATGAGATTCAACGTATACCTATACCAAATTTCATAAAAATCCGTTCAGCCGTTTAGACGTAAAAGAGTAACAGACGGACAGACAGACAGAGTTACTTTCGCATTTGTAATATTAGTAAGGATGGTGTCAACATAGTACCAAACTATTTTACAAACGGCAACAACAAAATAGTAACTGCATTTTATTTCTCGACACCCGCTGGGCAATCGGCATAGTTGGAGTATTTAAAAAATCACAATCGCGTTCATATCGAGAAACTATTCGATAATCGGATGGAGCTGTTCGATATCTCGGACGAGGTTAATCGGGCATTCGATGATAATTTTTATACGTTTTTTTTTGTTGTTAGCTTGTCTTGTTTACTATTTAAACACATCAATCATACAATCATATAGTCATTGAGGGATTACTACAAGAATTTAACCGGTCTTTGAAGGCATTTATCCACTTAGGTTGTAGGCTAAAGAGAGGTAGGGCATAGCGATTTATCGCTCGAAATGAAGCAGCCGGACTGGTGAAATACCTCCACCTTACAGAAGACCGCAGCCAAATAACAATCACTTCGGTGTTGGGGTTATTTTTTTAATCCTTTAATTTTTTTTCTCGAGTTAATTTTCAATAACAAATTTTACTATAGGCCAGAAGCGGTTGCGCGCGCTCCGAATTCCTGTCTTTTTCCACATTTGTCACTGATTTTTACTAAATGGATATGTAGGAAATATTATAACTAAAAATATTTGTATATGTTACAATAATAGGTAGGTAAAATAACTTAACGGGTCAATACGCGACACCATTTTTATTTAGTAGGTAGGTAATACGAAATGACTGCTCGTGAGCACGGTTGGTGCAACCAAACCGAAACGTCGAGCAATAACTAGTTCGTATTAACTACTAAATAAAAATGGCGTCGCGTTTTGACTAGTTCAATTTTTTTAAATGGTTTTAATAGAACGTTAATTATTATCGGGTTAACTAAATATAGTTGGATACGAACACGAGTAGACCACAGCTGGTCGTCCCGATACGTTGTAAATATCAATTACGCGTTTAATCGTAAATCACACAACTTAATATCAACAACGTTATAATTGGTTGTAAATATCGGGTTATCTGTACAGAGAAAAAGTTCAAAACAATTATAGTTATTACACGTAATTTGTGTCTTGGTATCGGTTATATTTGATTACTACGTGCGGTCAGGTTTATCACGGTTAATAGTAAAAATAAATATATATTTATTTTTTATTTTTTTTATTATAATCCCTACTATATTAATATTATAAATGCGAAAGTAACTCTGTCTGTCTGTCTGTCAGCTGTCTGTCTGTCTGTCTGTAACGCTTTCCTGCTTAAACCTCTCAACCGATTTTGATGAAATTTGGTATAGGTATACGTTGAATCTCAAGAACGGACATAGGCTACTTTTTATTAGAAAATAAGGGGGGGGGGGGGGTAATACCACCTTTGAAAGTTTATATGGAAAATGTTTATTTTTGAAGTTAGAGATATGAAATTTGGCACAAATATAGCTCGAAACTTGGATTAAAATATAGACTACTGTTTGTTTCGAATATTAGGGGAGAAAGAGGTAAAACCGACCATGAAAGGATGTAGTCCACGCGAACGAAGTCGCGGGCACAGCTAGTCTATAATATAAAAATGAATAGCAAAATATGTTGGTAAGCGCATAACTCAACAACTCCTGGACCAACAATTCTTTTTTTTACGATTGTTGAAGGCTACGAATGGTTTTTACGGCGAGAAAGAAATGAATAATTGTCGTGAAACCCCTTGAGACAGCCCTTTTCTTTTTCCCATACAAACGTTTACTAAGTACAATGTAGAGATAATTTGAGCGTTATTACAATTCAATAAAGTTTATATTAATTACATTTAAAATCTTTTTGACAGAACGAAGTCTGTCGGGTCCGCTAGTAAAAAATAAAAATACAGCCACGTGCGAGTCGGACTCGCGTACGAAGGTTTCCGTTCCATTATCTGTTCTTCAAGACTAGGGGCCGTTCAAGTATTACGTAAGCACTATAGGGGGGTGGGGGGGTCTTTGTTTTGCTTATTTTGGATGACATGGGGGGTAGGGGAGTCCAGATGATGATTACGTCATCGATAGTTATTTACTTTTTTACACGAATGGCAACCCTCACATTGTCTATGCTTGAAAACGAATCGCATTTTCGGGGATTCCCGCAAATACACACGCATACGTTTAGGCACTCGCTTTAGAAGCAAAGCTTTTACCCCCTCCCCCCATGCTTACGTAAACATTTTTCAATTAAATATGTTATAATATAAAAAAAAATACATATTTAATTGAAAAATGTTTACGTAAGCATGGGGGAGGGGGTAAAAGCTTTGCTTACTTTTGCTGACAAGGGGGATGGGGGGGTAAATAATTGTAATAAATCTGCTTACGTAATATTTGAACGGCCCCCTAGACAATTATTTATTATTGAAATAAGTATACAACTAAATATTATGTTAATATTTCAGGCGCCTAACTGTTGCTGTTATTTAACATCAAGGAAAAAACGGCTAAATATTACTTTTGCTGTATGGGAGCCGATTTTAACGTGTGTCCAGATAGTGAAACTTAATTAAATACACACACGTAAAAAATTTCGTGTCGAGTTGGTGACAAACCCGTTGTATGGGAGCCCCCCTTAAATTGTTATTATATTATATTTTTAGTAATGTTGTTGTATAACCAATAATAACACAGAAATATTTTTAAAAATAAAGTTCGTGAATACTTCTTCTCTCTCGCTAACAAGTAATGATAGTCATGAATTTGTCAATTGCTGAACCAATTTATTTATCTTCTGAATTTATAGTTATGTAGATATTTGTTTTTATATATAAATTATCAATATTATGTAAATCTAAGTATACCTTCATATTTTATATATTATATTCTAATTAATTTATATAGTATGTGTATTATTATCGTATATTTAAAAGATACCGTAATGTTATTTTTAATGCTTAATTTATTGTTGTTTAAAATGATTTCTTTTTTTTCTCCCCTGTTACCGCACCCATATACAAACTCTCTGCATGACCCAAGGGTTGACTGGTAGAGAATGTCCCTAGCATTAAGTCCACCTGTTGTACCTATTTGTGCAATAAAGTTTTTAAATAAAAATAAATAAATAACCTGTGAAAAATAAAAACCTCTGGCTATCACGGATTTTGAGATATCCTGGTGACAGACGGACGGTAAGACAGACTGCGAAGTCTTTGTAATAGGGTTCCTTTTTTACCCTTTGGCTACGGAACCATAAAAATGAATGAAACGGCTGGTTCTAGTTTCGGTTTCATATACGAGTTATTTGTATAACTCACTAGTGTTTAATCAAATACAAATCATTAATCCCTTTGTCTATTAGCTTCTCTTAATGGGGGATGGTCGAATGAAGTGTTTCGCCCCCCAGTTTGCTCAGTGAGAGTAAACATGGCCGGTTAATGTTTACGGACAAACAGATCTGTGTTTTTTTAGGTCTGTTTGCGGAGGTCAGACTGCGTTTTGGGGGGTGAATCTAAACTTAGTTCATGGTACCTACACACTAGAGGCTTCCCATGTGTACTGTCACCTTTTTTAACACATTTCCCACTGACTCTCCGCTCCTTTTGGTCGCAGCGTGATGTCATACAGCCTAAAGCCTTCCTCCATAAATGGACTATACGACACAACAATATTTTTTCAATTCGGATCTGTAGTTTCTGAGATTAGCGCGTTGAAACAAACTCTTCAACTTTATTACATTAGTATAATATAAGTATATATGTTAATCTATACTAATATTATAAATGCGAAAGTAACTCTGTCTGTCTGTCTGTGTGTCTGTTACGCTTTCCTGCTTAAACCTCTCAACCGATTTTGATGAAATTTGGTATAGGTATACGTTGAATCTCAAGAATGGATATAGGCTACTTTTTATTAGAAAATAAGGGGGGGGGGAGGGGGGTAATACCACCTTTGAAAGTTTATATGGAAAAATGTTTATTTTTGAAGTTAGAGATATGAAATTTGGCACAAATATAGCTCGAAACTTGGATTAAAATATAGACTATCTTGATTGTGGCGGTGTCGAATTATTGCCTGTAGTGTGGCTTGATTGGTTTGCTCGAGTAGATTATTTGCTGTTTCCTGGCACGCTTTACTTATGCAAGATGGTGTGTAATTGCTGGGTACCATTTATCTAATTATTGTTTTGCACTTTTAATGGCGCCTACCTCTCCGTCATCATCAGGCGACCACTGAAAACCAGCGTCGTGGTGCCATGCAGTGGTATCACGGCATAATGCTGAGATGGTTGCCTTTTTAGCACACTCTTAGGGTAAGAATTAGATTAGATGTAAGCTGTTACCTGTTTAGTTTAATTTGTAGCTCTAAAAGAATTCCTTGTAACATTGTATTTTTTTTTTTTATATCGTTTTTTGTGTGCTAAATAAATACTTTCACTTTCACTTTCACTACTTTTTGTTTCGAATATTAGGGGAGAAAGGGGTAAAACCGATCATGAAAGGATGTAGTCCACGCGAACGAAGTCGCGGGCACAGCTAGTATAGTATAATCATGAAACGGACTATTTATCGCAGGCATTTTGTGATTTCGCCGTTTACATACGGCGTTGTCTTTTTTTTTATGGAAGCACAGTATCTTGTCTCCTCCCAGCCTGCTGGCAAGCAAGAGAGGAACCCACATCGCGATGACAACGGATTTGATATCAAAATATCCTATCCGTTAGCATCGCCATACTGGCCCGCGAGGTGTTTCTTCACGCTCCTTTTGAAGGAATCCATGTCAAAGGAAGGAGGAAACACATGAGCCGGCAACGAGTTCCACTTCTTTATGGTCCGGCAAAGAAAGGAGTTACCGAAGATCTTTGGGATCCATTTTGAACATTTAAAATAAGTAAACGATTCAAAATGATTAATACGGCGTTGTCAGTTTATAGTCGAATGCTGGTTTGTAAAAAGAAAGAGTTTAATATAAATATATATAGGACCACATCACATACATTGCTCTGATTCTGTGGTTAGTAGCTTAAGCACTTGTATTGCATGAATCAGGAACAACGACGGTACCACAACACCCAGACCCGAGAAAATATATGCCCGGTTCCAATATTTTACGATTCGTTATGTCTCAAAAGTGACTATCCGTTTTCTCCAACCGACTACGAGTCGTTAATGTCGTTCCATAATTTACTTTTCATACCAGATGTCATCAGTCGTCTGCCTGTCGTTTTTAGCTTACGCCTCGTATAATTTTTTAAATATCCGTAACTAATACGGAGCGTTTTTCAAATATTGGAACTGTCAATAGAAAGTCCCCATACTGACCCGACCGGGGATCGAACCCGGGACTTCAGAGAAGGCGCGTTGCCAAAGTCGAGCCAGCTCGCCTCTCGGCTATGGAGGTCGTCAAATAAAATGTTTCAACATTAACACATTAATCGGAAAGATTCCAATGACACCGGGCTCCATAGATTAGTCGATTCGATACGGTGACCCCTCGACGATAACGTGTGTTTTCACTCGATAACTCGATGATGCATTCGACTCGTTTGTCATTTGACTCATGACATGCAACAAATATTAACCTCTGCTTGTTGATCGTGAGTTCGATTTACGTGGGAATACACCCTCCTCGATAAATAAATTTAAAAAAAATTAAAAGTCTGGTGAAATACCTCCACCTTGCAGAAGACCGCAGTCAAATAACAATCACTTCGGTGTTGTTGTGTTCCTGCGTGTTAGCAAGGTTTCTAGAGCTCCTTGGGGGTGCTACATTAGTAGCAGGGGTCGAGCCTTCAAGGTAAGGGCGACAAGTCCAGTAACAGCTTTATTGTGCTGTACTTGTCGCTAAGCTAGGATTTTATAACCACTGAACATCAGGTGGGATGAGGTCAATCTTGAAGTGTAAAATAAAATGAGGTCCTAGCTGAAGGGCGACAAGTACAGCATAAAAAATCTGTTACTGAACTGTCGCCTTTACCTTGAAGGCTTGACCCCTGCTACTAATGTAGCACCCCCAGGAACCTTTAGCTATAACGCCGAAACTAAAATGCGACAATTTTTTTTACTTATACGACTATTTATGGCTATTTCAGGAGTATTTTATAGCGTTGTCAAAATTTGTTTTCATTAAGATTACAATTATGAGGATTCCAGCTTGAAGCACACTCACAGGGCAGTAGAGTTCCACTCACGCCGTCACTCTCCCTCGAGCGGCGGTACGGTGCGCACGCATTTCACCCCGTTTAAAAAAAAAGGCCACAGAAAAAATAGAGGTAGTGGGGTACCCTACATAGAAAGCTTTTGCGTCAAACCGACACCAAACAAACAATGCAATATTTAATTACTACGTCGTGTATCTCATGACATGTGACCTACAAGTGTCTGATACGCGCAACTCTAGGGTTATCGCAGCTCTATATAGATACCGTTTATAATAACAATAAATTAATAATTACAAGCGTAATTATTGCGTGCCCGCAGACTAGGCGGCGACGGCTGCCTCTTTGTTCAATTTGCGAGTCGGTTGATGATAATAATTGAAGAAATGAATACAGCTTTGAATAATTTAATATTAATTTATTATTGGTCGGTTTGAACGTGAGCGGTATTAGAATAAAAGCAAAGCATTGTTATTTTTAATGCTTAATTTATTGTTGTTTAAAATGATTTCTTATTTCTCTCCCCTGTTACCGCACCCATATACAAACTATCTGCATGACCCAAGGGTTGACTGGTTGAGAATGCCCATTAAGTCCACCTGTTGTACCTATTAGTGCAATAAAGTTTTTAAATAAATAAATAAAGCACTCTCTAGTATTTTATAACGAGAAATAATTTCACGGGCACCTTTTTATTAATTTAGGCGATAGAAATACTGACTAATCCCAGGGTCTCATACTTTACGATTCGTAATGCGTTGAAAATGACTATTCGTTTTTTTTCCAACCGACTACGAGTCGTTAATACCGTTTCATAATTTACTTTCCATATCAGCTGTCAGTCGGGCGTTTTTAGCTTATGTCTTGTATAAGGGAACGTTCAAGTATCACGTAACGCATATGAAGATATTTGGACCCCCCCCTCCCCATGTAACGCACCGTAACGTTTTTCAGTAAGTCCTACCCCTCCCTCTTTCTTAAAAAAAGACGACCACACTAATACAATCGAGGACTTCCCCGGACAACGTAAGGACACAAAAAATGGTTGTCAATTTGAGAGTTTCATTTCTTAATTTAAACAAAAACGATCGATGTCCGGTTATGATAAATATCGAAAATCGATGTTTCGCTTTCGATTATTATATCGATGTCAACATCGATGTTTTTCTAACATCGATCATCCACGCGTACTATCACCGTTTTCACATTTCCCGCTGATTCTTGATAGCCAATTAGTTTGTTAACCTTTTCCCAGCCCAGCTATCTTTAACGTAGTGGCCCGCTGTACGCCAACGTATAAATGTATAACAGTTTCTATAGTACGAAAGCAAGGATGTGGCATAACGTCATATCGATAAAAAAAATTGATGTCTAAATCAAGATTTATTTTTAAATTTTGCAAATATAAATAAACCCTAATACATTATAATAGTAATTTGTTTTATTTTATGAACATTTTTAGTAAGAAAAACGAGTATCTATTATCATAGACAAAAATACATGCATAATCTTGCAACACATTTATTATAAAAGGCACTTCACTATTCATTTTATAACGTAGTCCGTTGACTTCATATCAAGTCGTTGGCGCTCGTGGCAAGATAAATATCTCAAATAGAAGTGTTGTCTATGCGTTTCTTTCTTCACCTTGAGTGAATCTCTCTCTATCTCTCTAGACAATTTGAATAAAGAAAAGACGGCTCTTGTACGGTATTCATAAATCATAACAAGTATGTTACGGTGAAAAGTAAGACAAAAGAATGAATGGTCAGTTATTATACGTATATTTAATAACTTTTTATAGTTTGTGTAAGTTTACATTTCGATATTTTACTTTTTATATTTTCGATAATTATATTTAATGATTATTGTACGAAAAAAAAACAGACGAGCGCACGTTTGTAATGGCCGGCACTATGACACAATGACCTTGACACCTGTACGCTTACGACGTCACAGGTTTACTTGCATTGAAGTTGGTGGCGCTCGTAGCACTGAAATCTTGTCATTGCGTAGAGATGGGTGTTGCAATATCGAAAATTCTAAATAAATTATAAATTAACTAGCTTCCGCCCGCGGCTTCGCCCGCGTGTAATTCGGTTATATCACAACTATAAGAAAACTTCTCATTTCCACGGAAAAATCTAAGAAGCGCGATGTAACGCTGGATACGATTAGTTGTTAAACAAAAACTGCATGGTACACTATATTATATAGCTAAGTAGATGTAAAAATCAGTTTAGACGATAAAACAAATTGTACGTCATCCCTCGGGAATTCCACATTTTCGGGGATTCATTATCGTATCATTTAGCTTCTACATTTACATGTTTATATTCGTTTACAATATTTTACCTTCCAATCCATCAATCCATCCATCAAGCAAACTATATTTTTGTTTTCCCTCGGGAATATCAGTTTTTTTCGGGATAAAAAGTAACCTATTATTTAATCCGGACTTCTAACTATACGTCTGCAAAATTTAAAAGCAATCGGTTCAGTAGTTATGTCGTGAAAGCGGAACAAATAAACAAACTCACTTTCTGATTTATAATATTAGTAAGGATCTTCGTGAAATAAATTAATTTCAATATTTATTATGTAATACGTTATTTTCAGACCGGAATTAATTGTCAATCATAAAATCTATGAATATTTGTATGGAACAAAACAAAGTAAACATGTAGGATTGTAATGAATGCAACTATCGCGTCACATCACTAGCCTACTTGATATGAAGTCGTTGGCGTATGGGACATCAAAATATTTCAGGCGTTTTTGTTTTTATCTGTTTTAAAACACTATAAAGCCTGTTTCTTTTGGCGAAATAACAAAAATGGGCTTCAATCCTGTCCATCTTACAAAATTACAAGAGAAACAAATGTTTAATGCACCGTAAAGGTATTTAATTAAAGTAGGTACAATGAGTAACTTCTATAGAAGTAGTGGCGTTGACGGCACGAAAATCCTGAACTTCTATAGAAGTAGTTGGCGGTTATTAGGTTAATGTTGTGATGTTTTTTTGTTTTTTTTTTTATGTATTGTTTAGTTCTTACGTTTTACATACGTACCTTGTTTTATTTTTTTATTTTTTTGTTGTTTTTCACGCCACTCAATTTAAGGTCCCACCAGAATACCAGCGCTGCTGCCGCATTGACTCCATTGTCGCAGCAGCTCATGCTGAGGCTGGGACCTTATTGGCTGCACTGACCCTGTTCAATGTCTCTCATGTGTTTGTAATTGTGCTTTAATGTGTGGGCCAATAAATGTTTTTCTTCTTCTTCTTTCTAAAGCCGTCCTCGATAAATGAACTATACAACACAAAAATATCATTACCCTTAACATCAGGTGGGATGAGGTCAATCTTGAAGTGCAATATAAAAAAAAGGAATCTCATGAATAGCCCGTAACCAAATCGATCTACTTAGAACCTGCTGATGTCAACACCGACCAACATATTGTTGATACGTGTATTATAATCTACGCAATTTGTTTACGCAGCTGCGCGGGCGCCGCTGCGTGATTGGCCGCTCGCGTCGGCCAATGGGCGCTTAAAACTCATTTTGGAAATGGTGAAACTTGTTATTTTTTTCGTGATGATTATTGTACCATTATATTATATTGAAATGACTTCTTTGTATTCAAAACACCCGACAATTCGATATTAGCAATCATACACAATTCGTCGGTCAGTTGATTTTTAACGACCGTTACGCCGCTCACTGGTCGCCTAATGGAGACGCAGCCTAATATTAACTAGTTTCTCTTCCCTTACAAGAATTCGTCAACGTCTGCATTTGCGTATAATACGCTAGTTCGACGCTCAGTTGTAATAGCCACCGATACGCCACTGAGAGTCCAGTCAGCCACTCACTGTTCGCCTAATGGAGATGCGGCCTAATGATTATTAGTTTACCTTTCCTCACTAGAATTTGAATTAAAAAAAATAATTTGATGACCTCGGTGCCGCAGTGGCTAAGGTAGTCGACCAAAGCGCGAAAGATCCCGGGTTCGCTTCCCGGTCAGGTTAAATTGGAAAACAAACTTTTCTAAATTGACTTGGTTCTGGGTGTGCTGGGATGACGCCCCCAGTTAGTATCCGTCGTCTGGTGCTCATAGTACAACAGACAGTGTGATTGACTGGCGCATTTATTTATTAAATTCGTCTGTTAATATTGAGCGACCGATACGCCGCGGAGTCATTCAGCCGCTCACTGGTCGCCCAATGGGTACGCGGTCTAACCCCCCAATGAGTCATACACAGAATCTAATGAAGTGGCTCGGTCGTCCCGGTTTGTTCAGCAACGTAAACAGACGGGCCGCGGCGACCAGCGTCCTTGCGCAAACAAACACTGGCTTAGGAGCAGATTAGGGGATTGAGTGTGGACGATGCATAATTACTTAATTACATACCGTTTTGAGCTATTGACTGACATGCATCAATCGTAGATTGTTCTTTTTGATGCCCGGTTAACACTTACGCATCGCCAAAATGAATATGAACCAAAATTGAAGGTAAAACCAATTCGGAACCTAATCCTACCGAGAAGAATCCGGCACGAAATTTACTAGTTATTCTAATCTTTAAAACTAGAGAGAAATTAAAATATGGTGTGAGAGTCAGCGAGCAGACAGTCATGTCCATATGTATATCGTTTTAAATATTCATCAAGTTAAGACCCTTTTTTCATTTAATATGGACCTTAAATTTATAAATTGTTAAGCCAATCCATTGTAATATTAAAAATGCGAAAGTAACTCTTGTCTGTCTGTTTGTCTGTCCGGCTTGCACGTCTAAACCATTGAACCGATTTTCATGAAATTTGGTATAGGTATACGTTGAACCCCCAGAAGGGACATAGGCTACTTTTTGTTTTAAAAGTGATGGGGGATGCGGGTGTACCGCCGTTGTAAGTTTATATGCGAAAAATTATTAAAACGCAGAGAGTAGCTTTCCACAGACTAACTTATATTTTTCTTTTTGACACAGACAAATACAAATAGACAATCATAACGTAAATTAAATAAATAAATGCGCCAGACAATCACACCAATCACCTGGTCTCAAACTAAGGTTTTCCCTTGTACTATGAGCACCAGACGACGGATACTAACTGAGGGCGTCATCCCAGCACACCCAGACTCAAGTCAATTTAGAAAAGTTCGTTTTCCAAATTGACCCGACCGGGAATCGAACCCGGGACCTTTCGCGTTTTGGCCGCCTACCTTAGCCACTGCGCCACCGAGGTCGTCATAGCATAGACAAGACAACGTTCTTATTTTGTGAATAATGGATGACGTTACATTCTGGTTCTTATATAAATAATATTTTTGTATCAATAAAAAAGAATTATAAAAATGTTTATTTTTTAAGTTAAAGATACGAAATTGGCACAAATATAGCTCCGAACTTGGAAAATATAAAGAATATAGAAAATGAATAAAATATAGAGTACCTACTATTTATTACGAAAGGTGAAACCGACTATGTAAATATAAATGTTTGATAGAAAAAACCTGTAGTCCACGCGAACGAAGTCGCAGGCACAGCTAGTATAATGTGTTATATAAAGTTTTTGTCCAGGCATCAAACCCACGACCCCCCAGAGCTTCAGATTTAGCTAGAAGTGATTACAGTTCCAACGGCCATTAGAAATAGCCTTGTCTAGTTACCCATCTCTTTGGACGACCTCCGTAGCCGAGAGGCGAGCGGGCTGGACTTTGGCGTCGCGCCATCTCTGAGGTCCCGGGCTCGATCCCCGGTCGGGTCAATATGGGAAACGAACTTTTCTATATTGTCTCGGGTCTGGGTGTTGTGGTACCGTCTTTGTTTCTGATTCCTGTAACACAAGTGCTTAAGCTACTTACCACAGAATCAGAGCAATGTATGTGATGCTGTCCAATATTTATATATATTTGTTTATATCATAAATACTTTGTGGAAATTTATATATTTATTTATTATATAGGTATTTATTTGTTTATTATAGTTTTATTTATCATTACGTATTTTTTTTTTAATTTTTATCTTGTTATGGCATTTATATTGATATTTTCTGTTAGTATTTTTCTCAAGCATTTTGCACGGCTGTACGCTGCACGTTTCTCGATGTCTACTATTTCCTCTACCTAAGGGTTGTCTGGAAGAGATTGCTCTCTAGCAATAATACCGCATATATTGTACTTAAATATGTCTGTAAAACCAATTTCTGTAAATTTTCTGTGCAATAAAGTGTATCTATCTATCTATCTAATATTTATTATTATTATTTATCTCTTACCCCATCAATCAAGTCTGCTCTCAAATATCTATTCACTCACTTTTATTACACCCCGTCTCCCTCCATTTTACACCGAAATTATACCAACCAACATTAACTTTAGTCTAATTGTAATAATACCGACTGTCAGGAGCATACGCATCTTCCGTCCCGCTCACGCGTTACCGTGTTTGCGTCAGTGCGAGTGAGACGGAACTAGCGCTGGGTGGGGCATGATTTGTTGTATCGTAACGAATATTGTCGACCGTGAAGTGATTATGGGGTTGTAAGCTGTATTCATAGTGCGGGCCTGGTGTTTGCTTGTCTGATTTAGAATAGATTAGAAATTGTCTTTATTCATGTAAACTATTTTCCCTTATCCTACCCTCTCCTTTCTTACACAGAACCACAAGAGCCGGCCAACGATGTCATCGCTTCACCGTGGAAAATATTCCATCACGAACCAAAAAGTTCGGTAACTCTTATCTTTGCCGGACCATAAAGAAGTGTAACTCGTTGCCGGCTCATGTGTTTCCTCCTTCCTTTGACATGGATTCCTTCAAGAGGAGCGTGAAGAAACATCTTGCGGGCCAGTATGGCGATGCTAACGGATAGGATATTTTGATATCAATTCCGTTGTCATCGCGATGTGGGTTCCTCTCTTGCTTACCATCAGGCTGGGAGGAGCATTGGCTACTGGAGTATATTGATACTGCGCTACTATAAAAAAAAAACTTTTACAAAAGCATTTATGAAACGTTAAATTAAGTAAACTACCGCCGTGTTCGAAATATGTTGATTCTATCGAGAGGAAACTCGACAGTAACTCTTTTCAAAACTGACACATGGTATAAATCATGCAAAAAAATTATGTCTAGTGTACATATTTAATGCTATCAAGTCCAAACATCTTTGTCGTTAGTATAATCCTCTATTTTTTTACTAGTGGTTGCACGCGGCTACTGTACCTAAGGGATAATGCCCAAATAACTATGGACGAATGTACTGACCTAAAGATTTATGTGTCATGATCAAAATAGCTTATTTAAAGTAAGTTGTTTATGTATATCTTTCCTACGAAATTATACCTATTCTCGTTTCCGGAGTTTGAAGATATTAAAGAAAACACATTGTATCGTAGGTTATAAAAATGACACCTATAGGAACCTATTCTCTAGACACAGAGATATAGAACAGTCGTCAAATTGTCACTGTCATGAGGTGATGTGACATTAACCAGACGTTAATCGATTTTATGATTGTGATTATCTAAAATCGTTATTATCTTTTTTTATTTGATGACAGTTTAATATATTATGTAAATATTTCTTGCACGATTAAAACATATTAAATTAAAATGGGTACCCAGTCATACGTATGATAATTTTTAAAAGAGGATATCTGTCGAGTTTGTAGCGGATTTTCTTCTCAATAGAACCAACGTCGTGGCGCTGGTAGGAAAAAATAATAGACGTACAAAAGATTATATTGTAAATCCACTTGCAGTATGTATTACATCTTTTTTTTTATTGCACTTCGAGATTTACCTCATCCCACCTGATGTTAAGTGGTAATGAGGTCCTAGCTTAAAGGCGATAAGTACAGCATAATAAAGCTGTTACTCCACTTGTCGCCCTTACCTTGAAGGCTGTTAATGTAGCAACCCCCAAGAGCTCTGGAAACTTTACTCACACGCAGGAACACAACAATACAGAAGTGATTGTTATTTGGCTGCGGTCTTCTGTAAGGTGGAGGTATTTCACCAGTCGGGCTGCTCCAGTTCAAGCGATAAATCGCTATGCCATAACTTTCTTAAATATAAAAATAAGTTTGTTGTTGATGTTAAAGTGTGAAAAGGTTCCATCTTTGGCCACGTAGACGTCAAACGGTATTGCGGTCAAATGAGACGCGTATAAGTGTTTGAAAAGAATTGGGAGCAAGTAACCAACTGGCCTGATCAATGTAAAACTAGTGAAATGTCAAAACAAGGCATTATAATGGCGCGAACGAACATCGATCAATGTCATCTAGTCATACATATTTAGTTGGTAACGGACCAGTGTGCACAGCTTGTGGGGTGATCTCCCAAATGTATGGGATAAATATGGGTATCAAAAGTATTATAGGAGTTTTTAGGCATACACGGAAGACCAGTGTCGGTGTGTCACTCCGATAAATCGACAAATGCTGTGTATGTGACATAATTTTATTTTATGTTGTTATTTTTTAAATATTGTTTCATGTCACTAACTAAACTTTTATTTCTTTTTTTATCTTGTAATAAATTTTAATTAAGAAAAATGTAATATCATGGCGATTGCGTATTTTATATATTTGTGAACAAGTGTCATATTCGGGGGCTGGTCTGCTCCAGCTTACCTCTCAAAATTAAATTCAGTACTTGACCGGCAAATATATAATTTGCTGGTGGACGCCAATGAAAAGTACTAAGTTTCGTTTATATTTTTATGTAACTTTAAGTTTATGATATATATTTTTTGTGGAAATTTTGCTTTTTGGTGGGAATTTTTTTCTAAGTGTTGGCAACACCGTAACGGATGTTCAGTGAGGCTCAGTCGCATCCTGGCTACCAGATGGCGATTTGTATTCAGTTCAGATGAATTAGGTAGTAGGTTTTTTAAGAAAACTCAAGTGTAAAGGATATGGAATTGGAGTAAAAAAATATTGCTCAAAAATACATATTGTACTCGGTTTCATTGCGTATGGAAGTAGAATTCAACAATTTTCATGACCAGTATTAAAATACTATACGATTTGTAATGTGTCACAAACGCCTATCTGTTTTTCACCAACCGACTACGAGCCTTTAAATAATAAAATAAAAAAATAAAAATGCTTTATTACTCTCTGAACAAACTTACTTAGACTAAGCCTTAGAAAGTAGTATCAAGGTACTTAATAATAAACATGAGAGATGCTATCTACGAAGTGGTGAGTGTAACAGGGGATCCCAAACTAGGCTTAGCCTGTATCTTGGGTAACCAAAAATAATTTCATATTGGTAACAGAGCATCGGTAATACAGTAATTAAACTAACTTAAGAAAAAAAAATTAAAATAAATATTCATATATATATAAATAAAACCAACAGAAAAAGTGCCATTTGGGGTGCATTAAATGCGTATACTTATATTTACATTGGAAGGGTAGATTCAGTTGCCTGATAGTCTAGAGTCTGTAACCATGCCGTTAGAGTAGCCTTAGCCTGGCTCAATGTAGAAGATTTTATGTCACAGGATTGCAAAACACGGTTATAGATTGCTGGAAAAGCGTTAGTTGAAAATCTTTTTGCAAAGCTAGTTTTCACCGTTTAAATACTTATTCAATTTACAATTTGACGACCTCCGTAGCCGAGAGGCGAGCGGGCCTGACTTTGGCGAGCGCCATCTCTGAGGTTCCGGGTTCGATCCCCGGTCGGGTCAATATGGGAAATGAACTTTTCCATATTGTCTTGGGTCTGGGTGTTGTGGTACCGTCGTTGTTTCTGATTTCCGTAACACAAGTGCTTAAGCTACTTACCACAGAATCAGAGCGATTTATGTGATGTTGTCCATCATCATCATCATCATCATCAGCCTGTTGCAGTCCACTGCTGGACATAGGCCTCTCCAAATGTTCGCCACTTCGCTCGATTTTCGGCGACTCTCATCCAGCTCCCGCCAGCCGTCCTGCGCAAATCGTCACTCCACCTGGCCTGAGGGCGTCCTACACTACGTTTACCGAGGCGTGGTCTCCACTCCAGAACTCGTTTACCCCAACGGTTGTCGGCTCTGCGGCTGATATGGCCAGCCCACTGCCACTTCAGCTTGCTAATCCTGTGAGCTATGTCGATGACTTTAGTTCTCTGCCGGATCACCTCATTATGGATTCGATCCCTTAGAGAAACACCGAGCATAGAAAGTCCATAGCCCGATGTTGTCCAATATTTATTTATTATTATTTATATTATATTTATTTATTATTATTTATATTATATTTATTTATTATTATTTATATTATATTTATTTGTTACTAGCTGTCCCGGCGAACTTCGTAACGCCTATTTTTTTAAGTTTCTATCCTTACCTTCCCTGGACCTCCACAATTATTTCAGAACCAAGATTAGCCAAATCGGTCTAGCTGTTCTCGAGTTTTAGCGAGACTAACGAACAGCGATTCATTTTTATATATAAGATTATTTATATTATAACTTTTATTTTTCAAACTAAGATCACTTACGTGGCAAATGACAAGCGGCGTGCATATTTGAACATATTTACGCGGGAATGTAGTGAAATTGTAAACCGAATAATTCGGCCGTATTATATCTGGTTCGGTCGATAAAGATTGAACCGAATAGTATTCGGTTTTTCGGTGAAACCACTATTTGGCGCATCTCTACAATATAATATATGATAAAAATATGTAATATTATGCATGCTAATGCTATTATGCTTTTATCTTAATTAGGCTATGCCCAAATGGGTAACATGATGTACTGTAAACGTTTAAATAACACATGTTATTTACATTCGTGAACGCAATAAATACTTTGAGTTTGACTATAAATACGGTCTCGCCGGGGGCGTACAGTGGCGCGTCTAATTTGATAAATCGCTGCGAGCTCGCGGCTCTGTTCGCGACTGTACTCGGATGGGCGCCGCTCACCACTCTGGAGGGATGATGCATGAAATATTAGTGACGACATGCTTACAATTAAATCTGTCTTAACTAGTCAATGGTTCATACATATAGTACGCTGTGTTCCGAGAAGGCACTTTATGTACTCACTAGCTGCACGCCATAGTTTTTTTTAACATTTCCCACTGATTCCTCGCCCCTATTGGTCACAGCGTGATGTTATATATAGCATAAAGCCGTCCTCGATAAATGAGAAAACAGCACTAAAATATTTTTTTACTTGAGAAAATTTTGATGAATTTTGGTATTTAGATTAAGTACTACAAAATCCCTTACCTAGACACTTTTTATCCCGAACTAACGTGAACGACTAGCTCTAGGTAATTGAAATTGGTAGAAAGTACTAATGTAGCACCCCCCAGGAGCTCTGTAAACCTTACTCACACGCAGGAACACAACAACACAGAAGTGATTGTTATTTGGCTGCGGTCTTCTGTAAGGTGGAGGTGTTTCACCAGTCGGGCTGCTCCAGTTCGAGCGATAAATCGCTATGCCCTACCGCTCTTAAGGCAGAGGAAATAGTAGACGGCGGGAAATGGGTACCGCCGTGCAACATAAATACAATATTAGCTCTTATGCGCACGTCGTAAGGGCGGTGCACAGCCATATTATTTAATCTGACGTGCTTCCGAATGTACATAATCTTTATCCCTGTTATTATAAATAGTTAAATTATCTCCGAAGTTTTTTATCTACTCACTGACGCTACGCCACTGGCTGAAACTAACAACTGGGGATATGAGACAGCGTCCTTTGGCTTGTCTGTGGCCATGTGCATTCGGATACACGCTTGTTATTTTTCTTGTACGGCCAGCGTGACATTGATCCATGGAACTGAAAAAAAAAAATATCACACATTTTATATGAAAAAAAAAGTATCTTCTAGTAGCTGCATATACACATATTCTTGTATTTAGGGAACAAATGCATTTAAGATAATAAAAGCATAGTTTTTTACGTATTCTTTGTATGCTACTATAGCACATAAAACGCAACATTTATTTTTCTTCACAAAATCTATGTGATCACGTCCACGGAAGGGAACATTTAATTAATAAAAAAATTAAAATAGAATATGTACTATTTCCTGTAAATATTTAATTTTCTTTTTCTGAAATAACGCTTATTTAAACATATTTTAATATCAAAAAGTAGGACTATTTTGTTTTGTTAGTATCCGTTAAAAAAATTCGAATCACAATTAAAACCCATACGCGAAAGCCGACTGACTGACTGACTGACCTACATTAAGCTAAGACCGACAGACGGACGACTGGTGACTGATATATGATGATATGGAAAGTAAAAAATGGAACGGTATTAACGACTCGTAGTCGGTTGGAGGAAAACGAATAGTCATTTTTGAGACATTACGCATCGTTAAATATAGGAACCCGGCATTATCATCCCTTATGGCGTAGGGGGTGCTAAGAATGGATTTTTGTAAATTCACCCCCTAATGGAGTAAAGTGGGAGTTCAAATTTGGTATGAAAGTTTGAATTTACTCGAATGAAATTCAATAGGAAAGTTCTTTTTCGAAAGACATGAAACACATGTAAAGTGGTATACCTATACCAAATTTCACCAAAATCGGTTGAGAGGTTTAAGCAGGAAATCGTAACAGACACACAGACAGACAGACAGAGTTACTTTCGCATTTATAATATTAGTAGGGATGTTTATCTTTTTTATGTGCAAATGACTAACTCCTCGCGTACAAAGTCGCGGGCGATAGTTAGCCGTTAGTGGATATATAAAACGAATACAGTATCGAAGTGATCTGTTTATATCCCCTAAATAAGTCACAGAACCCTCTCCAAAATTGAAAGGAGGACTGGTCGAGATTTTTTAATTTTTATTTCGTAATACAAATGGTCCAAAAAATAATGCGACACTCGAGTGGCCCTCGACAATATGTCGACAAATCGCATTTTCCCACAACTCGATGTCGCGTTGTCACCATGCGTTTGGATAAAAGTGGGACAGTTCCGATGTCGCAAATATTGAGCAAGAATGTATTTTTTATTTGTTTACTAGCTGTGCCCGCGACTTCGTTCGCGTGGACTACATCCTTTTATGGTCGGTTTTACCCCTATGTCCCCTAATATTCGAAACAAAAAGTAGTTTATTTTTTAATCAAAGTTTCGAGCTATATTTGTGCCAAATGTCGATATCTCTAGCTTATAAAATGATCAATTTTCCCATATAAACTTTCAAAGGTGGTATTCCCCCCCGGGGAATTAAGCGGGAAAGCGTAACAGACAGAGTTACTTTCGCATTTATAATTAGTACGGGATTAAGTAGTTCAGTTGGTAAAGTACACGCGCGAAACGTGAAGATCGTAGGTTCCATATTGCAAAAGAGATGATTTTTTGCTTCTTTACAATTTTAGATAAGATTTTGTATTTGTTAAGGAGCGACTGTTGTGTTTGACCTGTTTTAGTTTTTGATAAAAAATTGTGGCGCGTCTTTTGGGTAATCGGTTTGAAAAGGCTTTTGGTAAAACAAAACTCGCTATACGAGGAAGTGGTTTAAAAAATTAACCCAGTATAAATAACATTGTTTAGAGAGATTAAGCCCATATTACGTCTGAAAATACGATTGGTATCTTTAATAATTGCATTATCAATCATACATCGAATTTACATTGAAATTGTTATTAATTAATTTGATTACGTTACGTTCTCGTTTAATCATATAATCCGCGTATTACATAAGTATGAATTTCTAAGCAATTAAAATTAATTTATCATATTGTTTTACTATCAGCTTGCTGTCACGATGAATATTGCGTGATTACGCAAATATTGTTTTTACATTTCGTTCCTATCTACTTACTATCAGTTTTAAATAGTTTTTTAATAATGCAAGTTTGGTTCCTATATTTTACGATTCGTACTGTGTCAAAAATTACAATCCGTTTTTCTCCAATTGACTACGAGTCTGGAATGGTTTTATTTTTGGTTGGGTAGCACTGAGTTTTTTTTATTTTGGTTGACTGAACAGTCATGTCGTGACCACGGTTAACTAAAAAATGTTGTTGCGGTATGAACCGCTAACTTATTTTAAATGTTCAAAATGGAACGCGAAAGTCTTAAATTCAATATGAACGAGTATTATGATCGTGTTTGGACGTTAGGTTTAAAGAACATTTATTTTCTCATTAAAAACCATACAGTCACTTACATGAGAAATTTACAATAAGTGGGTAGATACATATAAGAAGGATATTTCATCCAATCATCCATTGGCAAATAAAAACAAACTATGTTGTGTTGTTCTGAAAATCAGATTTTTATTTCATTAGTTAAATAAAATTAACACAAAACTATCATTACAACTTTGAACACAATAACATACCTGAAAATCAGATAAACGACATTCAAAGTCTATTTTCCAATATGCCAATTCATTTTATATAATAAGTATTAATAAAATAATTTTAGTTTAATTTACGAGTAACATCTCCATTTGACATCAACAATCTTAGATTACCTTAACAACGTGTCAAGTTGAAATGTCCTCATAAAAATTATAAGGCTTTAAATATTATAAAAGAGGTTAAAATCAAGAATTAAAGAAATACATTTTCTTTACATACATATAATCTGTCCGGTAGGGCAAATGTTAAGTCGGGGACAGTCCAAAACTTCGGTGTACTTTCGTAGTGCATACAAGAGTACATCGTAGAATAGTGTTTAGGTGATATAACTATTTACTTTTCGTATAGTATATAATAACATAATCAAAACGTTAAAGGAATGTCTTATAAACAACCCCAAAGCGTGGTGACAGCACAGGCACGCGCCGCGCGACTCAACCGGAGTGAGCGTTCGCGGTCAATTGACGGACGCCGCGGTTAACAGTTTAATAGTGTTTGGTTAACGCGATTTGATCTGAATGTTGGGTGAGCCGGCTTTTGGTTCTTCATACGTCGCTTAACTATTATGAGGACGGGTAGGACACGCAAAAACTTTTTAAGAGAGGTAGGGCATAGCGATTTATCCCTCGAACTGGAGCAGCCCGACTAGTGAAATACCTCCTTACAGAAGACCGAAGCCAAATAACAATCACTCCGGTGTTGTTGTGTTCCTGCGTGTGTGTAAGGTTTACAGAGCTCTCGGGGTGTGCTACAATTGAAGCAGGGGTCCGTAACTCTCTTATAGCCTTATGCAAATGGACGAATAAATAAAATTGATTGTGTAATGTAATAATTTACACTTAAATAAGTTTGATATTGATTTAGCGACCGATGTGCCACTCAGCAAAGAGTCAGCCGCTCATTTCGTTTAATAGGAAAGCGCCCTTTTATCAGTTAACCTACAGCTAAAAACATTTAACGGTGTAAATAGAACATCAGAATGAGCATTAACACGTAATTTGATGTACAGGCCGTGGTATTGTAGACGCATCGTCAATAAAATTTCCATTTCCAGTCTCATCATGCGTACAATTGTCGTTTAGCTAAATCGCTGTTTATCTCTTTTCCTCTTACAGTCATAGTTACACTCAGGGTAACAAAATAAGAGATAGAGAGATATACTTTACTCAATAAAGTTTATTGCATAAAAAGTTTACAGAGATTGGTTTTACAGATAAATTACAATTTAGGCGATCTTATCGCTAGGAAGCAGACAACCTTTAGGTAGAAGAAATGGGCTCATATCATTTCGCATAATCTTTTTTGACCGACGCCACGTTTCATCGAAAATTGTTTCGCCGAATCGTAGAACTTTATATGGTTCGGCGAAAAGACGTGACGGTGAAGCGTGGCGCGTCGGTCGGATCCCAGAGAGGGAAGAAAAATAGTTGATAACGAAAAATGGGTGTGCAACACAAATTATTTTTTTATTTTCTTTAATAATTAGACGCAATCAAAATGACAATAGCACCGGTGCAAAGTTTCCATATTGTTGTCAACAGTATTGTTAGCGACCGAAAGAAATGCGTATGTAATGATTTTTAGAATTTAGCTAATAATTTAAAAATAATTAAAAGCCGGTGGAAAATAGTGCGACATTTATTGAGCCGGGAAGATAATGACAGAAACAGTTATAAAAGTAAAAGTATCAAAGACAATTTAGTAAAAAAGACGTGTGGCACTCGGGGACTGCCGCGGTAAAGCTATTGCATAGCATTTTGTATCAACTTATGCAATTATAATTTTATTTATTTATTTTATTCATCGGCCTTCAACCCACACCTCCTTGCCCGTCGGAGTGGGGAGCGTGAGGTTTTTTCGTTACGGAATTACTGGATTCGGTCCCCGCGCTCAAGGCCCGCGATAGAAGCTATGCAATAGCTTAAAAAGGTTATATTGTACTAGCTGTGCCCGCGACTTCGTTCGCGTGGACTACATCCTTTCATGGTCGGTTTTACCCCTATCTCCCCTAATATTCGAGACAAAAAGTAGTCTATATTTTAATCCAAGTTTCGAGCTATATTTGTGATATAATTTCATATCTCTAACTTCAAAAATAAACATTTTTCCATATAAACTTTCAAAGGTGGTATTACATCCCCCCCCCCCCCTTATTTTCTAATAAAAAGTAGCCTATGTCCGTTCTTGAGATTCAACGTATACCTATACCAATCTTCACCAAAATCGGTTGAGAGGTTTAAGCAGGAAATCGTAACAGACACACAGACAGACAGACAGAGTTACTTTCGCATTTATAATATTAGTATGGATTACACGTGCGTTCTGCACAAGTATAGTCGCCCAATAGACGGAACAATTGAAATGTCATTAATGAGGTAGCTTCATTTGGTTTACATGAATAAAATGTGTTTTAGGTTATATTTGGAAATGCTAATGAAACGAAACTACTGGATTTAGAATATGACGTGTTCCAAATTTGAATACGATCCGTTCTTGTTACAGATAGAGTAATAAATTATAGGTACGAGGCGTAAGGTAAAGACAGACGGACAACCGATGGCCTGATATGGAAAGTAAATTTGATATAAGAATAATGACTCGTCGAAAAACTAATAGTAATTTTTGACACATTACGAATCGTTAAATATTAGAACCTGGCACTATACATTATGTTACGTCTGTATTTTTATATCCCGTTTACATTTAGTATTATTCTTTCACGTAACCTAACAATTGGCTACTTGACAGTGTTAACAATAAAATATGAAAAGTGTTAGATAAGTATGTTAGCTTATTAGTTAAGTAATAATTTTACATTTTTATTTTTTAATTAAAAGCATAGTTAAGTAGTATTTTATTTTTGCAAAATAAATTTTACTTTTTTTTATCTGTGGAACAAAAGAACCGAAACGGAAACCACCATTGCAATTCGGAAATGACAGCTGTCGGCGAAAATTATTTATTTTAATGTGGCGAAATAATGATTATTTTACCGATTAAATTGAATTATTGTGTCTCTGATCGTATTAAGCATTTATTGAAACATTTTCCGTTTATCTTAATTAAGTCGTTCCTATGCGTATCGGTTCGTTGTCTAGAACGTTGACGTCATAATTGCAACAGTGACGTGACTTGGCGTTTTCGCGCGCTTTTTAAATGTGTTACACAAAATCTTATTTTTCTCTGGTTATTTAGATTATTTCCAGATAAATCGAATTGCTTGGGATATAAAATGAACGGGCGCACATTTTACAATACTTTTTCAAAAACTGTCAAGTAGCCAATTAAATAAATAACAATGACTCCAATCCAACCCGTCGCACTAATTAAACAAAATTAAATCCGAAATGATTTTATCTATCCAAGTCTCAATTACGGCCAATTCCCTTATCTCCAATCCGGTAACTAAGGGCGGATCGGATTAAAAAAAAAACAACCCCAACCAACATGAACGCAGGGGTCCATCAAAAAGATATGGTCCAAATAATAAAGTATAAATCTGCGTCGTTTCACGGTGGATTGGCTTGGAAAGTTTGAGATTAAAATTTGGTGGACCAGCGGCTTTGGTTGAGAATAAATAAATGCACAATGAATTAAAAACTTTTTTTATTGGACAACATCACATACATTGCTCTGATTCTGTGGTAAGTAGCTTAAGCACTTGTGTTACAGAAATCAGAAACAACGACGGTACCACAACACCCAGACCCGAGACAATATGGAAAAGTTCGTTTCCCATATTGACCCGACCGGGGTTCGAACCCGGAACCTCAGAGATGGCGCTCGCCAAAGTCAGGCCCGCTCGCCTCTCGGCTACGGAGGTCGTATTATATACAAACTAAACTGTTTGTATATAATAACAAAAGTAATTGATTGCCTAATGTATTACTTCTTTGAAATATATAGTACTGCCGGCCCGGCGAACTTCGTTTCGCCTTAGAGGATTTTCCCGCTTTTCTGTTGAAATTTTTCCTGAATTTTCTTTTCTATAAACCTCACGGAGCCCTAGACCTTTTCATCGAATGCAAAACCGTGGAAATCGGTTCGTGCGTTCTGGAGTTATAGCGTCAGGAAGGAAAACCAGACTTATTTTAATATAGTAGACTAGCTGTTGCACGTGACGTCGCACGCGTTGTTTCGGGATAAAAAGTATCCTATATGTTAATATAGTGTGTCATCTCTCATCCTACGAAATATCAGCAAAATTTTTTAATTTTACTAAGTAGTTTTAAGAGAAAGTGTAATAAACATTAATACAGACTTACATATATTCTTACTAACTTTTGTATCTGTAATAATAGTTAGGCTTAAAAATGGCACCCGCAAAATAAAAGGCTTTAAGCCTTCTTTCACTCTATAGCTGCGCACGTAATTACTTCAAAAATGGTTAATTTCCTTGGGCACATTTGAGTATTTGTAAAAATAGTAAAAAAAATACTATTAATATATGTACATGTCTTAATGACACAAGCATTGGATTCGATATACAAACATTTACCTAGTTTAAAATTTGGTGTCTTTTTCACCTTGGATTAGCTATGCATAATACGTTGCCTGTGATCTTTTATGTGTGCATTATAATAATAATAATCATTTATTCATCACCCAAAAAAAGATGTTTACAATGAAAGCTTATGGTGTGAGACGGGTTAGTTATAAATTTGCATTAGAGAGGTTGAATCCCTGACATTGAGACTAGTAAAAACTGTATTATCAATGTCAGTGATTCCTCGACATTTTTCGACTTAATCAACTTACCTAACTACATGATTGTTAAAAGGTGTGTGTGTGTGCGTGCGTGCGAGCATGTATGTGTTTATATATATGTATATATTTTATTTTATCTGAGGAGATTTACATTGCTACCAAGACTATATAATTATGTCTCTGTGCGAAAATTTTAACAATAAACTATGATATATCTTTCAAATCTCATTTTAATTTATCAAAATACTAAGTAAGTCACAGACGTCAGGCACAATATTATTTTTGTATATTGCATGAAAATGTGGATATATTAATTTTTGTGTTTATTATTCATATCTAAGTCATTATTGACTTACCCTAGCGTGTCAGATGCTACGAGACAGAGTTGCAAGGAAAAGCTACCATAAAATACGAGTAATGATAGACAATAACTAAGCAGGCAGGCTATTGTTACAAATTATCGATCGTGAATACTTTGTAATTATTTACTTCGAATAATGAATGGTTTTTGCATAGAACTTGTGTTTGAAATATTCTTGTAAAGCTTTTACAATCAACCGTTTATATTCCCACCACGTTGGGCGCCATTTTACTCAAACAGTGCAGTAAAGAAAATCTTCGATTTTCTTGTTTCATTTTTCAATTTGTTGCCATTTTAAAAATATGAATAGCTTTTGATTTTGATAGCCGTGTATTCCTGTGTGTTGTCATTCTTAATACTACACCACCTTTGGGGACTGGTCTGCTCCAACTTACCTCTCGAAAGTAAAAACTTACTTGAGTACTTATTTGTTTCATCACTCATCAAAACCAAAACTATATGACTTGGTCCAAAGTGAGCTACACGTAGCAATAATAATAAAAGTTAGATACTGATACTGTAACTGATCTGCTGAGTTTCATACCGGTGTCTTCTTGGTAGATATAGGTTCTGAACCGGCAGTAGAGTCACTTTGCATTGTATTCAATGACGATTCAAAAGTGTTGTAACCTACTTGAATAAAGAAATATTGAACTTGAGTAGGTCAATATTCATAACCTTGGTGTGTGATCATGGTCAAGTCAAGCCTATCCTATTCCAGTATTCAGAAGATAATGAAAATACAGTAAACGAATTATCTGTATATCCTTGCAATCGATCTATGAGAGTATATGATACAGCGAACACAATAGCGCAACTTCACAACCCCTGCTATTAAAGTGAATGCTTAATCCAAATTATACACTGCAGTAGCAGGGGGCAGTTGGCCGGTGGTTGCGATACGGAAAAAAGTCAGCGCGAAACTCGCGGGCCCCTAGCCTATCCCTTTTATCAAACAGCAAGAACACATTGTATCCATACTAATATTATAAATTTGACGAACTTTGTCGTCGCGCCATCTTTGAGGTCCCTGGTTCGATTCCCGGTCGGGCAATATGGGAATCGAACTTTTCTGTATTGTCTCGGGTCTGGGTGTTGTGGTACCGTCATTGTTACTGATTTCTGTAACACAAGTGCTTAAGCTACTTGTTACAGATTTAAATGTCACATCATTGTCTTTATCATCTATTTTTTTCTCACTTTTATTGTGTTGACATCTTTATAGTTTCATTTTATTTCATTATTAAAAAAAAAATGATATTGAAATTATTTTATACGATGGACAATGAGGATTAATGACAATGCTATTTGTATTTATCTGAATAAGATAATTTTGTATTGAGATGACATATTTTAATTTTATTTTATTATTAGTTTAAGAAATGACATTCAATTATTTTTATTTGTTTATTTTATGATGGACATAATATAATGATAATGCTATTTGTATTTATCTGAATAAGATAAAGGTAGGTTCATGCTTCGTGCTCCAGGTCCTATAGTTAGGTTGATGATCTAAATTTTAGTTAATTGGTCGCGTTCTAAGGGGGACTGTAGTAGTCATGCTCACTAAAACGTCACTGGGGTGGTGGCGCTATGTGGCGGGTCGTTACATTCCCTTCAATATGGTTGAGTGAAGCGATGGCTGGCACATACGTCATGCTTGTGAACAGGTGCCATCATTGGGGACTGGTCTGCTCCAGTTTACCTCTTAAAATAATATAATAGATACTTAATGCTTTTTTTCACTCATCAAAATAAAACTATATGACTTTAGATACTGCCACTGTAACTTATCTGCTGAGTTTCTTACCGGTGTCTTCTCGGTAGATATAGGTTCCGAACCGGAAGTAGAATCACTTTGCATTATATACAATGACGATTCGAAAATGTTATTATATGTAACCTACTTGAATAAACAAATATTGAATTTGAATTTAAAAAAATAATTCTGTTTGTCTTGTCTGCTTGTCTGTTCGGCTTTCACGCCTAAACCACTGAACCGATTTTTATGAAACTTGGTATGTTGAACGTCTACAATGGACATAGGCCACGTTTTGTTTTGAAAATAAGGGTGGATGGGGGTAATACAGCCCGTGAAAGTTTATATGGAAAAATTATTATTTTTTAAGATAGAGATATGAAATTTGGCACAGTATATAGCTCGAAAATTTGATTAACTTTAAATAATAAAAAATCAATATTAAGTGCTATTTTTCAAAGCTTAAATACACTAGGACTGGTCTGCTCCAGCTTACCTCTCAACAATAAATATGAATTGTCTCATGACTCATCAAACAAAACTATTGGGCTCTGTCCAACATAGTCTAGATATAGCTATATGTTAGATACTGCTACTGTAACTAATTTACTTGTTCGGAACAGGGAAGACACCGCGGTCTTCTCGGTTCCGAACCGGCAGTAGATTCACTTTGCATTGTATTCAATGACGATTCATAAGTGTTATATAATGTACCTATCTGTCTAAAGAAGTACTTGACTTGACTCTGATACATTGCGCAACAAATACTAGTACATATATGTTTTTTTACTTATTATATTCTTGCCTTACCGTGTGGGTGTAAAGTCAACGAAAGTCAACCCTGAGTCTCTGTAGATTAAAATGATTAATTTATTAATGAGAGTTGTTAACGAGCCATTGTGTTTCGCGGCGTTTAATAGACGAGAAGTCTGGGGACTGTTTTTGTGCGCAATTGTCTTGGGACGCTTCGAACGTTTGCCCCTTTTGTGGGATAATTTGGGAGAGGGAAATTCGTGGAGTATCACGGTTGCTTTTTGCGTAATTTTTAAGTCTTGGAGATTTTTTAATTTGGTATTTTAATTACCTGTTTTACAATACAAAATGAGCTCAAATGTTTTTGGTAATATAAGATACTCAGAATAATTACCTTAATTATTATACTACAAATTCATTATTATTAATATAACTAATACCTGTATGGGTACAATATATGTTTGAGAATACTTTATTTTTGGTAACCAAAAGTAAATTTAAAGAAATGTCGTTGTTAATTATTTGTTTTAAATTTTTAGTTGCCACGTAAATGTCAAACTGAAAAAAATTATAAAGCAACCAAATAGAATAAGTTAAAATGGTTGTCTGTTGTAGAAATTATGTCTAAATTTAATTAAAAAATTTAGAATTGCAAAGCACTATGCCCGCAATATCAAAGCAATGTGTCATATTAATTCAAGGGTCCGACAGACCGCAATCGACGAGTCTATTAATTCCACACCACGCGTTTAAACCCTCTCGTTGTTATTTTTTTATTTAATTTTTAATAACGTTATTGTAGTTTGCGGATTATAACAACCCTGTGAGCGCTGAATGCGTTTCCGAACGATTAATTTTTTTAGTGTCGCGGGTCTTTTGTACCCTACGGCTCCAAACGGGTTTATGAAAAGAAATATGCTTTTTAATTTTTATTGCTGCCCTTTCATGCTAAAAAAAAATGCAAATTTATGTTTGTAAATGATCCTGAAATAAAGAAAGTAAAATACATTTATTGACATTACAAAATTAACAAACAAACACAACTATGTAATAATTGTCTTGCGATAGGGTCTGGGTGTTGTGGTACCGTCGTTGTTACTGATTTCTGTAACACAAGTGCTTTAGCTACTTACCATAGAATCAGAGCAATGTATGTGATGTTGTCCAATATTTATTTTATTTTATTTATTATAAAATACCTTGTGAGGCCAATTTGGGTTCCACCTCAGCAAACGCCGCTACGACATTTTTAACGCCGCAGCAGCGCTGGTATTCTGGTAGAACACTCTTGGAAAATTAGCAAGTGCCCCGGCTCTTGCTAGTTTTGCTCGTGATCGAGTGGCGCTAATTCTTATAATACTACAAAAACATACGGGGTAGTAGTCGATTGGCACGAAATTAATTAATCGTCGTGGTAGGCTTTTCGCATGAATGCATTTTAAACGCGTGCAAATCGATTCCTAAAAGAACTAAACGCATACTTCTAGTTTATGATACATTCGTGCGAAACGCCCACCAACGATTCGCACGTTCGGGCGAATTAATTTCGTGCCAATCGACTACTAACCCAAACATGGGTAAAAACAGGCAAAGAAAATATAGTGCTAAACAATCACGAGGGAAGCAGACATTTATTTATTTATTATTTATTTATTAGGCTTATCAACTATTGCGACAATGTTTCTTACTTTAGTAACATGCGTTGTGGAACTTAGATTAATGTACAACAGATTTACTGATAAACACAACTTGCTCCATGAGGTGCACAGTTAAAAACATAAATACTTATTGTCAAAATTAGAGCTTAACCCAGTACACATTTGAAAAAGTGTACCTGTTTATAGGTAAATTATTTGAAATCAAAAGAACTATTCAATCATTGACGCTACAGTCCTAACGAACTGGTGAGAAGAGTCCCAGTGGAGGTCTAAGTGTTCGCTGAATTTATTATAGACATAATTAAAAGTGTCATAATAGGTACCTATGTTGCCTATCGTACGCATGCTATTCCCGTTTCCACTGATTCATCGCTCCTTATGTTATATGTATAATCGAACTGGTAGTTAGAGATTATTGCGTTCAAACAAACGCTTCAGCGTTATAATATTAGTAGTACAGAGTTTCTTGCCGGGTTCTTCTCGGTAGGATTAGGTTCCGAACCGGCTGTAGCTTCAATTTTGGTTTGTATTCATTTTGAGGATGCTTAAGCGTTACTTGTAACCAACATGAATAAATGAATTGATTATGAGTATCGATATACGGTAAACAGGCCTAGCGTGCGTCACGCGAGTAAATTTTATCGCGCTGTTAAGAAATGTCAAAATCAATGCGTCAACTGTTGATTGGCTGAAATTACGAGTACGGTGTACTATCAACGATATAGAAACTTTTGTAGGCCTGATAGGATAGCTTTCTACCGGAAAGGTTTTTGATTGTGCGATTATTTATTAGTAGTAGTTTTGACAGTTAAATAAATCACGTAATATTAATAAACTGTGTAAATTTAATATTAATGCTTTTTAATAAATAACAATTATTATAGATATAAATAAAATAGGTAACATTGAAGTGGGTTGTTGCAAATATAATGTGTTTTAAATACGGTATTAATTTTACTTCGTTTAGTTATCCTCTCCGGATCATAGTGTAACAAGAAACAATATAGTGAAGTGTAATTCGGATGGCATAACACAGAAAGTGCTGATTTTCACAAGAACACAATTCGAGGGATGCTGATGAAAAAGTGTAGTCTATGGCTCGTCCTCTTCTAGGATTGTAACTAATTTGTTTATGTTTTTTTTTGCAGTCACAGAAAAGGCGGGGTACCAATCGCCATATGGGGGCATGGATAATGGAATGGTGAGTGTTTTTGTTTTTAATTTCTGTAAATTTTAATGTTTATATTTTATACACCATTTTAAATTTTAGAACACTGTCCCAATAAGGTTCCCAATTTCTTTTTTCAGAACAATAGGATTGAAGGGTTAAAAAAATTGAAATATTTTTTTACGAATAAAACAATAACTTACGTGCGGACGGAAATTTTATATATTACTATTTATATTAGACATAGAAACAGTATTTTTTTTTGATCTACAGTAAAATGTATAATGGAGCGAAAACGGTATAATACTGTTAAAAACAGTATGGTTGGGAACCCTATGTCACACAACGTTATTCAAGTAACGTTATTTTTTAACTATGTTTATTCAGCAGATTTTGGTCACTTGTATTGTATCTTGTTTGTGTCGATATTCAACTATATTTTTATACGCATTGTATGTACCTGTATAAAAATAATTATTCGTTTTACGGAACTCAGTCCCTTGTCATATTAAGTTCACTGTGTATCTTATTAGTGGTGGTTTAAATGTACTGTCAAGAATACAAATTAATCGCTGACTGTAAAGAGCATGTATAACTTACACCTTGCACATAGCACTCGTGTCTCAAAATGGCGGAGTCGCAAAAAATAATAAATTCCTTCTTGTACGAGATACGGGAAAAGGTTCTGTTTCGTCTGCGTTTTTGTCAGTACCCTGGCGTTGGGGTGGCCGCACGTCTTAGTGTGATCGCGGATATTTTCCAGGACTAGTTTTTAAGTTTAATGAGCGATGAAGAATCGATCTATTCATTATAATTAGAATTTAATATCAAGAACATTGATCATTAAAAGGTTTTTTATATATTACAGTTTACATATTCTGCCATCGCTGGCGTAGAAATATTTATTTAATTGTCTCCAATTACATGTAATATAATATGTACCAAAAAGAAAACTAGATTATCTATAAAGATAGCACACTATGACGTCACAATTTTAATTTTCAACACACTGACTATTGAATAGTTACGTGGCATTTCAAAATAGTGTTATAAAAATATAGTTTGCAAATAATTCTCATTTAAGTCCTCGTCTTCGACATTGATACTGTAAAAGTATTATTTTGTGAACGATGTTGACATCCTAATTTGCTATGGTAGTATAGTAGGTACGTAAATAAAGTCACGCTCGCTAATAAGTATACAGTCTCTCTTAAATGGACTCTACGTTTACGACTTTAAGTTTTATTTTTTTTTTACAACCTCGGTGGCGCAGTGGCTAAGGTAGGCGGCCAAAGCGCGAAAGGTCCCGGGTTAGATTCCCGGTCAAATAGACCCATTTGAAAAAACGAACTTTTCTAAATTGATTTGAGTCTGGGTGTGCTGGGTTGACGCCCCCAGTTAGTATCCGTCGTCTGGTAGTACAAGGGAAAACCATAGTTTGAGACCAGGTGATAGGTGTAATTGTCTGGCGCATTTATTTATTTTATTGCATCTGCATTAAATTTATTTAAGATCTGTACATAAACAAAATATTATGACTCATTAAAATTTACGATTCCAACTGTTTTTCACACATTCAAAGGAACATTCGCACCTTTGGTCGAATAAAGCAACAATTTTCAACTGCCTTAAAAATAAAATTAAAAAAAAAAACGGAAAGTTCTTAATTCTTGTTAAGCACATGTCTCAAAAGAATATAGTATACTTGACATGGATTCCTTCAAAAGGAGCGTGAAGAAACATCTTGCGGGCCAGTATGGCGATGCTAACGGATAGGATATTTTGATATCAAATCCGTTGTCATCGTGATGTGGGTTCCTCTCTCGCTTACCATCAGGCTGGGAGTAGACAATATACTGCGCTACTATAAAAAAAAATATTATAAAGTTTATGTCTTGCAAAGGAGGACAACTCTAGAGTAATGATAACAGAGCTAGACCACATTAAATGCAAAAACTATCTTAAAGTGGCTCTCCTGTAAAATTGCTAGAACTGCAATTGTGCCCTTGGGGTCTACTCCCAATAACGAAATATGTCGGATCCGATGCCGGATAGCATTTTTTAATTTTCATAATCGCAACCTATTCCCTTCTCTATTTTTCTCGTGGGCCACTTTCAAAATTTTACTGGTTTCGGTGGACCCCCTGCTGCTACATTTCTACCACATTCGTCGCCAAAAAATAAAAATTTGGACAAGTAACAGTCGCATGCCATATTAAAATATTATCTGCTTAGTTAGTCACTTAAAACAATGTAGGTAGGCCCTTATAAAAACTATGCTTACATTTTTGCTCTTTACTATTAAAAGCAGATAAATTTTCGTGGACTCCCATTAACATCTTACGGACCCCCATTTTTTATTCACGCCTACGTAGACCACCAGCAAGTCTCCCGTGGACCCCTGGGGGTCCACCTGGACCACTTTGAGAATCACTGATTTAAGCAAATCAAAGCCACGTTTAAACTCCCGAACTTTTGATAAAACTTCAAAAACGCAACCTTTCGAGCAAAGGCGCGATATTAGTACAAAATAAAAATAAATCTTGACATACGCAACTAGTTGTGTCCTGCAACTTCTTTCGTGTTATTTAGGGATAAAAAATATTAATGCTTGAGCGTCTTCAAAATGTATGTATCCGCATCATCTTTGGCTTACGCAAGTATGACCATGTCTCCAATTTTCGGGCTCAGCTTAATTGGCTTCCTATCCGTCGTCGACGTGACCTCCATCTTTTATCTCTTCTATATAATATTTTATTTAATCCTCTATCCCCTCCATATCTGAAGAATTCCATTCCTTGCAACCCATCAAAGAGCATGGTATGCGATCTTCCCGTAAACTTCTCCTCTATCTATCTATCTACTAAATGTAAATCAGGTAAGTCATCGAAATCGCACCAAAATGCGTGAAAGAGGAAATACAAACAGGTAACAGACATTTAAAACTTCTAACTATCTATCACGTTCATAATATTATTAAAATGTCCGAGGAAATCGAAGGCGTGTGGCGACCGCTTTCAAGGAAAACATAGTGGCCGTTATAAATCACAATATCGAATTCCACGTTGTGTATTTTCATATTTTGATTTTCATATTTTGATTTTTGTATCCGTCCACATTTTACTGAAGCGAGGACCAATACAACTTAAAAAGAAAGAATGTAAATACATACGCTTGAACTAGAGCAGCCCGACTGGTGAAATACCTTCACCTTAGAGAAGACCGCAGCCAAATAACAATCACTTCTGTGTTGCGTGTGAGTAAGGTTTCCAGAGCTCCTGGGGGGTGCTACATTAGTAGCAGGGGTCAAGCCTTCAAGGTAAGGGTGACAAGTCCAGTAACAGATTTATTATGCTGTGCTTGTCACTCTTAAGCTAGGACCTCATTACCATTCTTGCCGGGATCTTCTCTGTAAGTTAAAGGTTCCGAACCGGAGGTAGCGTCATTTGCATTATATAGACGTTTCATAAATATTACTGGTGTAATTTACATGAATAAAAGAATATTGAATTTGAATTTGAATTTAACATCAGGTGGGATGAGGTCAATCTTTCAATGCAATAAAAAAAATATATATTTACCATCACACAATTGGCTACTTGACAGTGTTAACAATAAAATATGAAAAGTATTAGATACGTTAGCTTATTAATTAAGTAATAATTTTACTTTTTTACTTTTTAATTAAAAGCATATCAAGTATTTTATTTTTGCAACATAAATTTTACTTTTTTTATCTGTGGAACAAAAGAACCGAAACGGAAACCACCATTGCGATTCGGAAATGACAGCTGTCAGCGAAAATTATTTATTTTAATGTGGCGAAACAATGATTATTTTACCGATTAAATTGAATTATTGTGTCTCTAATCGTATTAAGAATTTATTGAAACATTTTCCGTTTATCTTAATTAAGTCGTTCCTATGCGCATCGGTTCGTTGTCTAGGACGTTGACGTCATAATTGCAACAGTGACGTGACTTGGCGTTCTCGCGCGCTTTTTAAATGTGTTACACAAAATCTTACTTTTCTCTGGTTATTTACATTTTTTCCAGATAAATCGAATTGCTTGGGATATAAAATGAACGGGCGCACATTTTGCAATACTTTTTCAAAAACTGTCAAGTAGCCAATTATCAAACAAACTTATAAAAAAAATAGATTTTTAATTGCCGCCGCGCCATTGCACGCGCTCTTCCCCCGTTTCCCACATTTCCCACTGTTCCTTCGCACCTATTGGCCGCAGCGTGATGTTATATAGTCTAAAGCCTTCCTCGATAAATGGACTATACAACACGAAAATAATTTTTCAATTCGAACCAGTAGTTTCTGATATTAGCGCGTTCAAACAAACTCTTCAGCTTAATAATATTAGTGTTATGGATGTTCTTTTGAGGCAATATTTTTTTTACTTTTTTGTATTGTGCCACCTTGATTTATCTTCTTTTTTTATTTTTTAATATCGCTGTGTTTTTCCTTTATTTTTTTTTAAATTTTATTTTATTTTCCCCTATTCTGAGTTCTTCGACCTATTCCTTTTAGATTACTTACGCATTTTTTCACTATTACCACACCCATATACAAACTCTCTGCATGACCGAAAGATTGATTACCCCTAGCATTAAATCCATCTGTTCCACTTATTTGTGCAATAAAGTTTTGAAATAAAAAAAAATCGCAACCCTTAGTAATAATTAGTGTACATAGTATATTTTCTTATATCGAACACCCTGTATTATTTCAAGTTACTTGACTAGTTGATCGGCTCTGCTGGTTTTTAATTGCTTCCATTGCGAGACTAATTCCATAGGTGATGTAAGGCCGAGGGCACAAGGTTTTCATATATGGCATATAGTGATTATTAAAAAAAAACTATAGATAGATAGACATAAATTGGCTTTACAGACAAATTACATTCTCAATGCCTGATTTTTTTTTTAAAAAACTTTATTGCACAAAAAAAGTACAAAAGGTGGACTTAATGCTAGGAGCATTCTCTACCAGTCAACCGTTGGGTCATGCAGATGGTACGTTTATGGGTGCGGTAACAGTAAAAATGTGAGTATGGATAACAGTTGGAAATTGGAATGAAAAACCAAGTGGAAACTTCAGGTAAAAGAATATAATAAAGGTAGCAGAGACAGATTTATACGTAAGAGAATGACAGAGAGTTGTATAAGACATTAGACAATATAAAAGTTTAAACTTAAACCTAGAAGGAACAAACATCTTGCCAGTGTTGTGATTATAAAATAGGTTTTATTAACACCTCCCCGTAATCACAACACTTATGTACACCCTGTATATACACATTAAATAAAACATACTGTACAAGACATCTACCTATCACTAACTTTACACCTAGCTACGTAATATTTACAAAAACATGATAATATGAAAAAACACTGTACAAACCTAACCTAACCCTAAACTATTTGCACACTTGGTGTGCTTTAGTTTCGGCAAAGGTTTAGTAAGTATGTCAGCGCTCATGTTGTTTGTTGGTATGAACTGTAGCCGAATGTTATGGTGTGAAAGTGAGTCTCGAATGAAATGATGTCTTATGTCGATGTGTTTTGTACGTGCGTGGTATGTGTTGTTGTGGGCAAGTTTTAGTGAGCTTTGATTGTCTGTATGAATGACGATGGGTTGTGAGATGGCAAACATTTCCCTAATGAGTGACTGGAGGTAAATAGCCTCTTTGCAAGCTTCCGCAAGAGCCATGTACTCGGCTTCTGTCGTGGACAGGGCTACAGTACGCTGCTTGCGGGCTTCCCAAGATATTGGGGCTCCACTCATTAGGAAAGCATATCCCGTGAACGATCTTCGGTCCACAAGATTGTTTCCATAGTCCGCATCGACATATGCTACCGGCAAAAATTTTTCAGATGACCTAAAATGCAGACGACGGTCTTTGGTGCCTTTAAGGTACCGAAGAACCCGCTTAGCGGCCTTCCAGTGTACCCCCCCGTAATGTGCATTGAATTGAGAGAGGTATGAGACCGAATGGGCAATATCGGGTCTAGTACATATTGCAATGTACATTAGTGAGCCGATAAGTTCCTGATATGGAACTTCTGCATTTTCTTCATTTGAAGATCCAGGCAGCAGTTTTATGCCGGGTTCTAAAGGAGTTGTCACCGAAATTGCATCTGTCAAACCGAATTTATTTATAAGTTTTTCAATGTATTTAGTTTGGTCAAGAGATATGTTTCCAGAACTATGCTGTTCTACTCTCATGCCAAGACAGTCTTTGCAAACTCCAAGGTCTTTAACTGTAAACATTTTCTTAAGTTTGTTCTTGAATTCGATCTTCATACTGTCCTTTGTAGAGACAACGAAAAAATCATCCACAAATACAGCTACGATAAGAAGATCGTTTCCGTCTCGTCGATAGTATAGACAGTGTTCATTTGCTGTCTGTTTGAGAGACAATTTGTGCATTGCCTCACACACTTTCGCGTTCCATTGGCGCGGTGCTTGTTTAAGACCGTAAAGGGCCTTTTTAAGTAAACAAACCTTTCCTTTTGGATCAGTGGAGAAACCCTCAGGTTGTTCCATGTAGATCTCTTCTTCAAGATCTCCATTCAAGAAAGCTGTTTCAACATCTAAGTGATCTACCAATAATCCGTGATGAGCAGCAAACGCAAATAAAAGTCGCACAGAAGACAGTCTAGCCACAGGTGAGAAGGTTTCGCCATAGTCTACTCCGGCTACTTGAGTGAAACCTTTTGCGACTAATCTAGCTTTGTACTTCGTAACATTACCACTTGTGTCCTTTTTTATTTTGTAGACCCACTTGCATTTGGTAGTTTTTCTACCAGAAGGTCGATCAACTAGCATCCATGTCCCATGTTTTTCTAGGGAATTAAATTCAGCCTTCATTGCCTCAATCCATTTTTCTTTTTGAGGATGTTCAATGACTTCTTTGTATGTTTCTGGCTCTTGATCCGACGTCATGTAAAGATTTTCCTGAAATCTTTCAGGAGGTCGCCTTTCACGAGTTGGATATCTTCTTTGAGATTCAGGTGCTCCATTTTCAAGAGGGGAATCCACCGAAGAAACTGGAACATCTACAGAAACTCTAGGTATTATAGGTTCATCTGAAGATGACGCACTAGGCGTTACAGATGGACCTAGCTGAGGTTGAAAATGTGACAGTGGAACTGGTTCATCTTCTAAAGGCACAAATACTTCTTGCGGTCGCGGTGATGGCGGAAGTTCGCTGTCAGAAGGATTTGGTTTAGGCATAATTGACGTTTTTTCTTCTATGAAGACTACATCTCTCGCAACTATGATAGTTCGAGGGTTTTGGGGATTTATGAGACGGTAACCTTTGCTTTCAGTAGCATAACCTACGAATATGCAAGTCTGGGTTTTAGATTCCAGTTTAGTACGCTTTTCTTTAGGCACAAGAACGTGGGCTTCGCAACCAAAAACTTTTAAGTGCGAAAGGTTAACTTTTTTCCTAGTCCACACTTCTTCTGGAATTTTGTTCTTCAATGATTGCGTAGGAGTACGGTTTTTTAAATAAATAGCCGTATTTACCGCTTCTCCCCAATAAGCAAGAGACAAGTTTGAGTCTTTAAGCATTGATCTGGCTTTTTCAATAATGGTACGGTTCGCGCGTTCTGAAATTCCATTCTGCTGAGGAGTATATGGAATAGTAGTCTGATGTAGGATACCACTCTCTTTCAAGAAGGTAGACATATCCTTATTGACATACTCGCGACCGTTGTCTGATCGCAGAACTTTGATACGCTTGTCAGTTTGATTTTCCACCAGATGCTTAAACTCTACAAATTTGTTGAAAACTTCTGATTTCGATTTTAAAAGATATCCAAAAGTTTTGCGACTAAAGTCATCAGTAAAAGTTAATAAATAAAGTGCTCCGCCCCAAGATTGTGTACTCATAGGTCCACATAGGTCCGAGTGAATTAGCTCGAGAACCTCACTCGTTTTTGTATTCGAGTTTTTGAAGGGTTTTTTAGCAAATTTCCCTTGTAGGCATGGAATACACTTTTCTGTAAAAGTTCCATGAAAGTCTATGCCTAAGCATTTGTTTTTTAAAACTTGCATGGCGTTAGAATTGACATGACCAAGACGTCTATGCCAAAGTATGGCGGACTCTTTGGTAGGAGTGTACAGAGCATGCGACTTATTGACGTTAAGTCTGTACATACCTTTATGGTTCGATCCTGTCGCTATGACTTTACCTGTCATTTGACATCCACCTGACAAAGTAATTGTCGCACCTTCGGATGTAAACAAAACATCGAATCCTTTCCTAACTAAACTATTTACAGATAAAAGATTGGTAGCTAAGCCCGGAACGTATAAAACATCGCTAATCTTATTTACACTATCGGAAATATTTACATTTACAGTACCTCTGCCCTGACTAAGAAGTTGGTTCTTATTTGCAACAGTCACAGGAATAATGCAAGTCGATAAGGTCTCATACCAATCCTTCCTGTTGCTCATGTGTGAGCTTGCACCAGAATCTATGAACCAATCTTGTGAACCTGTGGATGAAGGTGAAGTTAAACAAGATGAAAGTGTAAATTCCGATATATTGTTTGAATAAACCTTTGCCGAAACTTTCTTGTTTTTATTTCTACATTCAGAAACTAGGTGCCCTAACTTTTTACAATATGTACAGAAGAATTTCTTTTTCTGTTTAGTTTGCAGCGCCGTAGTTGCAGGTTCAGGCAGGGGTCGAGTACTCGTAGTGCAGGCAGATCGAGAGTCTTCCTTCAGAAGAGCTGACACTACGCCTTCCGAAGTAATCTTCGCGTTGGAATGTTCTAAGGCCATGACGAGTGGCTGAAATTGTTCAGGAAGTCCAGCTAAGATGATAATTCCGAGAAATTCATCTTTCACTCCAGCTCCTATCTCTTGTAGCTCCTGTTGTACACTAAGCAGGGAATGTACGTACTTGTCCATCTTTCCTTCATATTTGTTCGTGAGAAGCCTTTTCATAAGTTGCAGTCTCCGCGTTAAGCCGCTATCAGCATAGGCTTTTTTGAGATTGTTATATGTCTCAAACGCGGTTTTTGCATTTCTGATCACAGGGTATATGGACTCTTCACATGTTAGGCATATCTTTGCACGCGCTTTAGCATCCATACGTTTAGCGTCAGGATCAGATGCGTCGTCTACAGGGTTTATGACGACATCCCATAACTCCTGATCCGTCAAGAAACATTGGATTGCAAATGCCCAATTGTTAAAATTCCTCCCGTTTAGTTTCGTAATGGGAATACCTGTGAAACTTGGTGCCGGCTTTAAGTCCGATGGATGGTTCTCCATAGCACGATCTTCTCACACTTTATTCAGTTAACAATCCTGGGCCCATAACCAGTTGGAAATTGGAATGAAAAACCAAGTGGAAACTTCAGGTAAAAGAATATAATAAAGGTAGCAGAGACAGATTTATACGTAAGAGAATGACAGAGAGTTGTATAAGACATTAGACAATATAAAAGTTTAAACTTAAACCTAGAAGGAACAAACATCTTGCCAGTGTTGTGATTATAAAATAGGTTTTATTAACAATAACAACAAAATTAATAATCATAAATAGCAGAAAATTACACACGAGAATAGAATATTCATACATAGGTTCATGATAAATAAATATAATAATTAATGATATTTTAAACCTCATTTTAAGGGAGATGTGCCAAAATATTATGTAATCTGACATTTTGTGACGGCGGCCATTTTGGAACAATTTCCATCAAGCATAATTCACAACTCTCGACTAATTCGTTTTTGAGTCACCCGGATTAGGAACATACACAGACGTACATATACATGTTGGACTTATTCGATCACTTTGTTTCGGGGGTTAAAAAAGACAGCGGAGGTAGTTCTCTATTCTACACTCACCCTTAGATCAAGACAAAAAGACTTGAATGCGACGTCTATATTTACATACGCCTCACCTAGGCATGTCGGACATACTGCTACATAATTGTTATGTCCTATTTCGCGCGTCCGTTCGTCTGTACGCGTTTGCGAGACATAAATGTGGTTATGCGTTTAAGAGCCACCTGTAGCCCTAGCACGCACCATAAGTAAAATTGTTCGCATCAGACGACAAAATTTACGATACTGTTGATTGGCTCTCGCACTCGTATTTTCAGCCAATCAGTAGCTGACGAATTGACTTCAATAGTCATAATAATCATTATCAATTCATTTATTCATGTTGGTTACAAGTAACACTTATGCATCGTCAAAATGAACACAAACCAAAATTGAAGCTACATCCGGTTCGGAACCTAATCCTACCGAGAAGAATCCGGCAAGAAACTCTGTAGTTATCATAATCTTTACAATATTTGGAACTAGAGAACTTAAAAATATGGTGTGCGAGCGAGCAGACAATCATGTCCATATAAGTTTATCATTGAAATATTCATCATGTTTGTAGTACCCAATCGATTTTGACGTTTGTTAAGAGCGCGATAAAATTTAGTCGCGTGGCGTATGCTAGGCCTGCTGGAGTGATTGTTGGCTGCGAATTGATCGTTTAAAATTGTTCTTGTGATTCTATTGTAGTTGTTTTGTATTGTGAGTTATATTTGTGCTGATCTACGACGTTACCTACAAGTCGACACAAATACAGCGTCAGCAGAATTGGTGTAGTAAACAACGCTCCATACGTAATGCACGATTGGCCGATCAATACATCGATCCTACATCGCGATGTCAGAGTTATCGTCGCCACTAACTGTATATACAACAAACCAAGATTGGTAGTCGGACCTTGGTCCCCGAGCAGATAACACCTAGCTAGGCGGGAGTACTTACACTTTTAGTAAAGAACATACGTTCCTTACATATTGTTTGATTGTTATGTAGGTACAAGCTGTGCCTGTGACTTTGTGTGATGGGGCCGTATTACACCCATCCCTCCCTTATTTTCAAAACGAAAAATAGCAAAAGTCCGTTCTGGAGGTTCAACATATACTTATAACAAATTTCAACAAAATCGGTTCATTGGTTTAGGCGTGAAAGCCGGACAGACAAACAGACAGATAAGAGTTACTTTTGTATTTAAAATATTAGTATAGATTGGTAATTAAACGTCGAGCAGAAGGCGTGGATTGCAAACGACAGAAACTCAAAACTCTTGTGAATAATAAGTAATGTGTGGTAGTTATATTTTTTTAAAGAAACCTTCGCGACCCCTGAAGGTCGTGGGTTCGATTCCCACACCACACAACAAGAGGAGATTACAATTTTCCGTTTCATTAAAAATATTTAAAACTCGCTGTTGCCCGCGACTTCGCCCGCGTTATTTCGGGATAAAAAGTATCCTATATGTTAATCTAGTATGTCATCTGTCTTCCTACCAAATTGTATCCAAATCCGTTCTGTAGTTTTTGCGTGAAAGAGTAACAAACATCCATACATCCATACTTACAAACTTTCGCCTTTATAATAGTAGTAGGATTCGCTATTGTAAAAATGTATTTAGATTTTTATATTGTGAATTTTCATCGCATTTTCTGTCTGTTATTCTGCAAAACAATACCACAATTTATATTGGAGGCCGTCAGCGCAAAAGTGGCTTAACCCATAATTTTTCATATTCATTCTTACCTATTGCAATTTATTCAAAATTTCATGAATTTTCATGCTAAACCGGCCTATCCCTAATTTCACCATAAGTAAGGGCCTATCCTTACCCTTAGTAACTATAGGCCGATTTAGCATCAAAATGTATGAAGTTTTGAATAAATTGCAATAGGTAAGTACGAAAATGAAAAATTATGGGTTAAGCCACTTTTGCGCTGACGGCCTCTGTATATTTAACTAGCTGTGCCCGCGACTTCGTTCGCGTGGACTACATCCTTTCATGGTCGGTTTTACCCCTATCTCCCCTAATATTCGAAACAAAAAGTAGTCTATATTTTAATCCAAGTTTCGAGCTATATTTGTGCCAAATTTCATATCTCTAACTTTAAAAATAAACATTTTTCCATATAAACTTCCAAAGGTGGTATTACCCCCCTCCCCCCCTTATTTTCTAATAAAAAGTAGCCTATGTCCGTTCTTGAGATTCAACGTATACCTATACCAAATTTCATCAAAATCGGTTGAGAGGTTTAAGCAGGAAAGCGTAACAGACACACAGACAGACAGAGTTACTTTCGCATTTATAATATTAGTAGGGATTAAATTGTACGCGCGCGAACCACTCCAGTCTCCTCTTAAGCAAATGCAATAAGTTCTAGACTTGTAGAACATCTTTTTTTGTTGTTCAAAGCAATTATTACTGACGTACGGACAGGTGATGCGTCTTTATGTATAGATATACTCGTATTAAGTTATTAAACGGTTCGTAGTTGATCTAGTTTGTAGCTTTGGAAAAATGTAAATGTTTTGAGAGAGGTAGGGCATAGCGATTTATCGCTCGAACTGGAGCAGCCCGACTGGTGAAATGCCTCCACCTTACAGAAGACCGCAGCCTAGACAGTAGCTTTTGCGTGAAAGTGTACCAAACATCCAAACGCCGTTACTCACAAAATTTCACATCATACATTTACTAGCGGTCCCGGCGAACTTCGTTTCGCCTTAGAGAATTTTTCCCGCTTTTCTGGTGAAATTTATCAAATTCTACCAAGGATCCCTAATTTTGTAGCCTATGTCAAATTGGAAGAATGTAGCATTCTATTGGTGAAAGAATTTTCTAAATCGGCCCAGTACATTTTGAGCCTATTAATTTCAAACACACAAACATACACCTCCATAGCCGAGAGGCGAGCGGGCCTGACTTTGACGAGCGCCATCTCTGAAGTTCCGAGTTCGATCCCCGGTCGGGTCAATATGGGAAACGAACTTTTCCATATTGTTTTGGGTCTGGGTGTTGTGGTACCGTCGTTGTTTCTAATTTCCGTAACACAAGTGCTTAAGCTACTTACCACAGAATCAGAGCAACGTATGTGATGTTGTCCAATATTTATTTATTTATTATTTATTTATACAAAAATAGTTACAAATCTTTCCTCTTTATAATATTAGTGTAGATAACAATGAATTCCTATTTCCCTTGGTCACGCCAGCACGCCTGGACGGTTGAACCATACACTTCTTTTTGTAGTGTTTGTATTGTCAGGAGAAAAAATAATATTGAAAGAAAAAGAAAAAAAAATTGCGCTTATGTCATTGCGGGTAAAACCATTTCGAATTAAACAGTCGTCCATAAGATGTCGTCTGCCACGTCAGCTAGTTTATGATATTGGTATGATCTATGAAAGTAGCTATCGTGTTCTGACAGGTCAAATTCAAATTCAATATTTGTTTATTCAAGTAGGTTACATATAATAACACTTTCGAATCGTCATTGTATATAATGCAAAGTGATTCTACTTCCGGTTCGGAACCTATATCTACCGAGAAGACACTGGTAAGAATCTCAGCAGATAAGTTACAGTAGCAGTATCTAACTTATTGCTATGTGTAGACCACTTTGGACCAAGTCATATAGTTTTATTTTGATGAATGAACAAAAGCATTAAGTATTATGTTATTTTAAGAGGTAAACTGGAGCAGACCAGTCTCCAAAGGTGGCACCTGTTCACAAGCATGACGTATGTGCCAGCCATCGCTTCACTCAACCATATTGAAGGGAATGTAACGACCCGCCACATAGCGCCACCACCCCAGTGACGTTTTAGTGAGCATGACTACTCCAGTCCCCCTTAGAACGCGACCAATTAACAAAAATTTAGATCATCAACCTAACTATAGGACCTGGAGCACGAACCATGAACTTACCTTTATCTTATTCAGATAAATATAAATAGCATTATCATAATATTATGTCCATCATAAAATAAACAAACAAAAAAAAATTTAATGTCATTTCTTAAACTAAAAAAAATAAAATTAAAATATGTCATCTCAATACAAAATTATCTTAATCAGATAAATACCAATAGCATTGTCATTATTCCTATGTAAAGGTACCTATATAAAAGTGTTTCAGTAGACTGGCATAAGCTAGTCGCCAATTGCCATAAATATTCCAGTATTATTTATAGTGTCAATTGGATCAGGTACATGTCGGTTAACATCTGCTGACAACATTCCGGAAACGGGTTCCGAACAGACTCTCGCAACTGATGCGTCGATGGTCTAGTCCAGAGCTGTCCAAACCTAGGTCCGCGGTAGGGTTGCCAACCGTACCTACTCTAAAATAGAGTATTGTCCTCTATCAGGCCTAGCATACGCAACGCGACTAAATTTTATCGCGCTCTTAACAAACGTCAAAATCGATAGAAGTCAGTGCATCAGCCGCTGATTGGCTGAAAATACGACCGCGGTGTCCTATTAGCCAATCAACAGTGTCGAGCCTTTTGTCGTCTCATGCGATAAATTTGACATATTGCGTATGCTAGGCCTGATATTATATAGGCGTACTCTATAATCTGTAACACTAATAAAGTACGCTAAAATACTATTTTTTAACAATTCCTTTAAAAACAATGAAAAGTTGTTATGTGCCGCAAAAAGTACAAAAAAAATACCTTTTTAAAAGTAAAAAATATAAGATACTTTTTTTTGAAAGTCCGTATTTTTTTTTTTACTTCCTTTAAAATCAGATATACTTTATTTCTGCTAATAAAAGTTGGCAACCCTTTTTTTTTTTTTTTTTGTCGAGGGGGAAATGCCTACCGCACCGTCACTCTCAGCGGGGAACAGAGAGTGGTGTGTCGGGCTCGCACCGACTAAAACCCCCTCGGTGGCCAACGCTGCGTAATTGTGGGGGAGTCGGGATTCCTTGCGATTCTACACAGGCTCCCCCACAGCGCCTACCGCCAAGCGGCCCATCTCGCCGCGCAAATACGCAGCTGGAGCGTGTCAGGCCACCTGACACGCCCCACCCCCTCGGGACCGAGGTAACGGACGCCAGGCTTACCCCACGCCTGGCATCTCCGGTCCCAGCAGCGGATCTGCTGTGCGGCTCCGCTGCCTACCGCCTCTGCGGACACCCGAGACTTTCAATCCAGCTCTCCCGCCGAGAGCCAGATGAAGTCCCGAGACCCACCGGCTGCGGAGGATAGGGAGACCGGCAAACGTAATACCGTATCCTCCTCTTCCTCCGCAACCCCACCACGACGCGATTCGCGCCTCGCGCGGCAGCGCGCCACTGCCGGGTCGCGGAGGACAGGGAGGCCGGCAACGAAACACCGAGGTCCTCCTCTTCCTCCACGATCCACCTCTGCCCTTGCAGGCTTGCCGCAGAGAGCCACCTTCTCTCCGCGGCCCAGCTCGGGATCCGTCTTGGCTTCACCCTGTGCGGTATTGGAGGCTGGGTGACAAGGCCAGCCTCAACGTCCCGGACCACAGGGTTACTGAGCCCCCCCATCGCGACAAGATGCGGAACCCAGCGGGGGGGAAAGTTGGCAACCCTCGTCCGCGGGCTGCAAGCGGTCCTTTGTCTATCTAGGTGCGGCCCGCGGTGTGTTATATTGAATCTTTTTCGGATGATTTTTTTTCGGAAATTATCAATTTTTTTCGAATATCTGGCACTAAGTAAGAAAATGATAAATAAATGCACCAGACAAACACACCAATCACCTGGTCTCAAACTAAGGTTTCCCCTTGTACTATGAGCACCAGACGACGGATACTAACTGGGGGCGTCATCCCAGCACACCCTGATTCAAGTATATTTAAAAAAAATTGTTTTCCAAATTGACCTGATCGGGAATCGAACCCGGGACCTTACGCGCTTTGGGCGCCTACTTTAGCCACTGCGCCACCGAGGTCGTCAAATGATAGAATCTGAAATCTGATTCCTATGAATACTGCTGTGTTTTTGTGAGTTCCGACTCGTGTTCAGCGTCTTAATCACGGCCAAGCTATAATTATTTTGCTTCAAGAATCGTTTGGTGTGGCCCCTCAATCTATTTAAATTAATAAATAATAAATAAAAATTGTTTATTGTCTTTTTCCTTAAACTACAACATTCCTATTTAAACTATCTTACGCTACTACACAGGAAGACAAATGGAAGTGGTTCAGCTAATGCAGACACGGAGCCGAACTCCCTGTCTGCGCTGGTTTTCAACCTTTCCAGGGGTTTAATTTGGTAATTTGAATTGACCCGAAATCATATAAGAGCGGCAGGACATAGCGATTTATCGCTCGAACTGGAGCAGCCCGACTGGTGAAATACCTTCACCTTACAGAAGACCGCAGACAAATAACAATGACTTTGTGTTCCTGCGTGTGAGTAAGGTTTCCAGAGCTTCTGGGGGGTGCTACATTAGTATCAGGGGTCAAGCCTTCAAGGTAAGGGCGACAAGTCCAGTAACAGATTTATTATTATGCTGTACTTGTCGCCCTTAAGCTAGGACCTCATTACCGTTTAACATCAGGTGGAATGATGTCAATCTTGAAGTGCAATATATAAAAAAAAAAATCTGGTGTGGACAGCCCTGGTCTAGTCGTTTAAGTAGTTGATTAAAATCTCTGGGAATTGGGATCGACTCCCGGCTCAATACGCTTCTTACAATAAACGAAAACAAACATGGCAGAATTCCCGTCACACGTCAACTTCAATCGCATGTCGGCACCAAAGCACACACGAATGTGAAGCACACAAGCGATAGATACGCAATCTAAATATGTATTTAAAAGGAGAAACTGACTGACTGACGACCTCCGTAGCCGAGAGGCGAGCTGGCCTGACTTAGGCGAGCGCCATCTCTGAGGTTCCGGGTTCGATCCCCGGTTGGGTCAATATGGGAAACGAACTTTTCCATATTGTCTCGGGTCTGGGTGTTGTGGTACCGTCGTTGTTTCTGATTTCTGTAACACAAGTGCTTAAGTTACTTACCACAGAATCAGAGCAATGTATGTGATGTTGTCCAATATTTATTATTATTATTTATTATTACTGACTGCCATATCAACGCACAGCCTAAACGGCCAAACTAGGCACTTGAAATTTGGAAGGGACGTATCTTAGGTACCGTAGGAGGTGCATTAAGAAAGGAATTCCCGAAATTCCTACGGGTACGGGAATTAGCCTTTTGTATGAAAAATCTAAACCGCTTAAATTAGACGAGTAGCTGCAAAAAATATTACTTGTTTGAATGATTTGATTTTAAAACCTACAAAGTACAATTAACGTCATTTCATTTATATTCTTATTTGTGTTTCACTTCACTGAAAAATAAAAAATCGATTAATTCTAAATAGTTTTTCGCAAATCATTTTGTTACCCATAGACACCTACTTACTCCAGATTAGATCCGATCGTTTCAGCAATGTTTACAACGATCTACAGCCGGCAGCACGTCAAGGTAAACGCTTTCAGTTCGAAATTGGTTCTTATGCGCACGGCATAAGGGCGGTGCGAATTACAAAGTGTGTAGTAAAACCATTAGTTCAGCTAAGGGCCCCTAAAAGAAAGGATGTACCATGGCTGTTTAGTTGGACGACGCCCTGAGACGCCCTTCAATAAACTAACTGAAGTGGGCACAAAAGTATGCACTAAAACCAAGGAGCCCTTTGTAGGGTTGCCACCTGATCACTAACACGTGAAATATCGTCGCTGTGTGTGCAAAACTGCGTAAGATGAGTTCGTAAGTACCGAATAGGCTTTTGTACGATTAGGAGGTGAAACAACCTAGATATAATAAACCAGCTTTTGCCCGCGACTTCGTCCGCGTGGCGTATCATAAAAGAGAGATCTTTGATATGCATGTCAAATTTCAAGCATCTAATTTATGCAGTTTAGATATTTTCATACGACTTTTTTTTCCTGCTAACTCTCGTTTCCGTGGGAACACAACACAACCATAACTAAACTTTATATTTACTAAGGTATGCGCATGCATACCTTAGTAATCTAGCATGCATATGCTAGATTGAGAACATATATCTTACGCGGTTTAGATTTTTCATACAAAAGTTTTTTCCCGCTAACTCCAGTTCTTGTGGGAATTTTGCAATATCCTGTTGCAACTAAACTTTAAGTTTGCTAAGGTACCTGCATGCCAAATTTCAAGCGTCTAACTTAAGCGGTTTAGATTTTTCATACAAAAGGATTTTCCCGCTAATCCCCGTTCCCCGTTTTTTACTACATGCATATGAATGTATGTATAGGTACACCAAAATAACATTTTTTACAATGTTTTCTGTCTGTCTGTTTGTTCGGGCTAATCTCTGAAATGGATGAACCTATTTTGACGAGACTTTTATTGGCAAGATATAATAAGAAGTTTTTTTTTTAATTTGACCTTATTCTATATTTTTGTGTGTGTTCGTCGTTTGTGAACCGATTTTGAAGATTATTTTGAGAAATAATAGAACAGACCTCTTTTTATTAGTTTGGGCCACAGAAATACTGACTGAGTGCCCAATCCCAAGTGGCTTAATTATTAAATTTTTACCTAACCTATTTAGGTGAGATAAGGTTAGTATTTTTTAATGCTCGATTAAATAGAAGTAATTTTTCCTTTGTTAGAAAAATTGAAAAAGAGTTTTTTATTGTTAGTGTTAGCGACCAAAAGAGATGCGTAGCGTATGCAATACTTTTTGGAATTTAGATAAGTAGGTAATTTATAAGGAATTAAAAGCCGGTGGAACATAGTGCGACATTTATTCTTGAGCTAAGATAATGATAGATGTTATAAAAAAGTATCAAAAACAAGATAATTAGAAAAAAGGTTAAACCTAAAGCAGGTGCGTTCTGCACAGCTAGATTATAAAATCAAGACTCATAGCACGCGTGCCAGCCCTACAGTAAAGGGACAACATAAACGCAACGTTGACCCCGATAAACACAATTACCGCTTCGTTGAAGTCGGCTATATTACGAATTTTAGAAGATCAGTCGGCCATTTTAGAATTAAGCTCCTTTCATTTAGCTGTAGTTTCTTTTATTTAAGACAGGTAGGGCATACCGATTTATCACTCCAACTGGAGCAGCCCGACTGGTGAAATACCTCCACCTTACAGAAGACCGCGGCCAAATAACAATCACTTCTGTGTTGTTGTGTTCCTGCGTGTGAGTAAGGTTTGCAGAGCTCCTGGGGATTGCTACATTAGTGGCAGGGGTAAAGCCTTCAAGGTAAGGGCGACGGCTCACAACTGTTCTTATGCTGTACTTGTCGTCCTTAAACTAGAACCTCATTACCACTTAACATCAGGTGGGATAAGGTCAATCTTGAAGTGCAATATATAAAAAAAAGGGTAACGTCACTTCTAATGTGGGTTACCTCTGACTACTCGAGAACATATCGGCTACTTCGGCGGTTCCCAAAGCATTTTTTCTAATAGACCACTTTCTAAATTTTCTGGATTCAATGAGCCACCTGCAGCTACATAACCAACACTTTATCAAAAAATAATTAATTGTGCTGTAAGTGGATGTCGAAAATATGGAAATCACCTTTAAGTGACATCAGTAAATTAATAGATTTTCATCATCATTCATCGTGATGGGGGAAATTCTTTGACGCACCGTACCGTCAGGGAGAGGTGACTTCGTGTTTGGGTTCCCCTGCCATTAAAAGGGCAGGACTACCCACTAAAACTTCCCTTACGGACCTCATCGCCCTTTGGTGGTGTTCCAACCCGCTCCCCTAATGTACAACTGTGACGTAACGCACACTGTTTGCACCGTAGTACGGCGTGGCGGCGACGTCGTGCGCCGCGCCCAACGGTCACCACCAGCCGGACCGGCGGCACCACCACCCGCACCACCACCAGCACGCGGACGTGCCCCCGCAATGGGTGAGCGGTGTTTACGCGCGCTGTCTGCACGCTGTCAATGTGTTTACGCACGCTGTCTTTGTGTTTACGCGCGCTGTCTTTGTGTTTACGCGCGCTGTCTTTGTTTACACGCTTCCTTTGTGTTTGCACGCTGTACTTTTTTTTTTTTTTTAAATTTTAGTCTTTTTGTGATTTTTATATGAAATGCGTGCTGTTTTCTTGTCTCACGTTCATTTCTTGTGTGATTGACTACACGTTGGTACAGTTTCGTTGATTTATAGACTATCCTAGTGTGTGTTCGTAGCGTAATTCGTCGTCTATGTGTTTTAATGTGTATCTTTGCTTATTTACACATTATGTCTGCACGATGTCGTTGTTGTTTACTTAGAGTTTTCGTTTTATTTAAATAAATATAGATATTTAAAAAAGTGTTATAATTATTTGTGATTTTGTCACCATCTACATGCTTTTGTGCCAATAGTATTTTTATTTAAAAAAGCAGTATTATTTAGTCCATGCTGTCTTTAATGTTGAGATATAGTATTCTATGTCTTACTTGTAAACATCTATACTATACTAATATTATAAAGCTGAAGAGTTTGTTTGTTTGTTTGTTTGTTTGAACGCGCTAATCTCAGGAACGACTGGTTCGAATTGCAAAAATTTTTTTGTGTTGAATAGACCATTTATCGAGGAAGGCTTTAGGCTATATAACATCACGCTGCAACTATTATGAAAGTCTGTATGGAAACCGAAATCCACGCGGACGAAGTCGCGGGCGGCCGCTAGTCACATTTAAAAGTCGTCTCAGTTTTAACTTTATTACTGCGTAACACCGACTGTGCTGTTCTGTTTTGGAACTTTTATAGTTTTTTCGTTAAAACATGTTTGTTTTATGCTGTCTGTGTTTTTGTATGCTGTCTCTGTGTTTGTTTTTATGTTGTCTAGATACTGTCTTCTCTCCACAAGTTAGTGGTATCTTTTAATGTTTGGACCCTTTGTGTTTATGTAGTTAGAATGTAGTATCTTAATGTTATTTTTGTGTTTTTTTTTTGTATCTCCATTGTATTATTTATCAATTATCTTGTTTATTCTATTCTATAAGTTAGTATTTAACTAGTTTTTTCATTGTGTGATTCGAGTTTATTTTTAACTTTTGTTACCATCACATTTTAGAACCTGTATATATATTTTGAAATAGTAGTGTTATATAGAAAGGTCTTATATATATAAGAACAGATATCTGTCCAGATTCACCTGAGTATAATTGCTGTTCTTCAAAGGTAAGAGTAGTTACAATTATATATATGTGTTTATCCTGTCATATACCTTAATATTAAAACAAAATGACCTTTTTAAAACCCAGACACAATTTATTTTCTACGACCATATAGGTATGTACATAGCTGATTCAGCAGTAGTTGCAAATTTATTAATAGTGGAGTGGGTAGAGCGTTGGGCTCCATAAATTGGAGGTTGTGGGTTCGAATCCCGCGAGCAAAACTTTCAATGTATGAAGTTTTCTCAGTTCCGTTAGTACATTGCAATGTATCGGAAGGTGTCACAGCGCTAATACCGAATGGGATCCAAATACATCTGGTTTCGCTGGGACAGCTAGTTATTAGATATAACTTATTATATTATCTTATTTATCTTCTCTACCAAATTTATTCCTTATCCGAGTAGTTTTTTGCGTGGAAGGGTTACATACATATATGTATCTGTACATTCTTACAAATACGTCCGTGTTTATAATATTAGAAGGATACATTGTTCGGGACAAATATGATTTGAACGCGTTTCTTAGTGCAAATGCACTCGGGTTTACCTAACGCTGAAGCATTGATAAGGCACGTAATTACATATCTACTTGTAATGGCGACCTGGGCCTTTGTAATTGTTTTTTGATTGTGTTGTATGTAATGTTTAATACGGTCGATAGGTTTTTAAGACGTTCTCTTTTGATCACTTAAATCGGTGTAACGTGATAGATAGATTTTAAGAGAGGTAGGGCACAGCGATTTATCGCTCGAACTGGAGCAGCCCGACTGGTGAAATACCTCCACCTTACAGAAGACCGCAGCCAATTAACACTTCTGTGTTGTTTTGCTCCTGCGTGTGAGTAAGGTTATCAGAGCTCCTGGGGGTGCTACATTAGTAGCAGGGGTCAAGCCTTCAAGGTAAGGGCGACAAGTCCAGTAACAGATTTATCCCCCTTCTGGGCGGGGGAGTCCCACACACGTCGCTGCCGTCCCCACGGCAGCGATATGGTGCGAAAAAGCATTCTCTCCCCCTTAAAAAAAAAAAAAAAAAAAAAAAGGGGTCAAGCCTTCAAAGTAAGGGCGACAAGTACAGCAGCTCTGAAGGCCTTGCTTGCGCAATACGTCGGTTTTAAAATATCTCGCATGAGACGACTTAAAGTTTCTATACTGTTCATTAGGTGAAAGTTTACCGTACTCATGTTTTTAGCAAATCAGCAGTCGACGCATTGATTTTGACAATTCTTAAGAGCGCGATAAAATATACTCGCGTGACGCATGTAGGCCTGCTGGAAACCTTACTCACATGCAGGAACACAATAACACAGAAGTGATTGTTATTTGGCTGCGGTCTTAAAGGTTAAGTTAGTTTAGTATTTTTTAATCCCTACTAATATTATAAATGCGAAAGTAACTCTGTCTGTCTGTTTGTCTGTCTGTCTGTCTGTGTGTCTGTTACGCTTTCCTGCTTAAACCTCTTAACCGATTTTGATGAAATTTGGTATAGGTATACGTTGAATCTCAAGAACGGACATAGGCTACTTTTTATTAGAAAATAAGGGGGGGGGGAGGGGGGTAATACCACCTTTGGAAGTTTATATGGAAAAATGTTTATTTTTGAAGTTAGAGATATGAAATTTGGCACAAATATAGCTCGAAACTTGGATTAAAATATATACTACTTTTTGTTTCGAATATTAGGGGAGAAAGGGGTAAAACCGACGATAAAAGGATGTAGTCCACGCGAACGAAGTCGCGGGCACAGCTAGTGCTCGATTTAATAGGACCCTTATATTATAATTGTTTATCAATGGCTTCAAATTAACAGCGACCTTATTAATTCAACCTCGACCATATTTAACGGCCTAACAAAGATTAATATATCATTAGGAAGTGCCGAAAGTTATTTAACGCCTACGATCTACAATTCTACATAAATGACTAGCGTTATGAATGAATGTCAGAGCCTTATTAATATTGATGAGTGATTGTACTGGCTCGCGGAAGGATAGAGCTCAGTTCGTACGGATGTATGTCATGCCTACATGTATCATGGTGTTTTGTTTATCAGCCCTTAACGTCCATTGCTGTACAAAGGCCTCTTGGTCTAGCCCGGTAGGCCTTTGCAATAGTAGCCAGCTGAGCTTGGCCTATAAAGTCTAAACTATAAAGGTTGGAAACTTTAAATTTTAGTGAAAAATACCGGAATGGTGTAAAATATTTTAACTTTTTTTTCCCCAAGAAAAATATTGTGACACTGCAATTTTATTAAGAGTACTGGCTACGGGCAATCTCTTTTGGCAAATAGGTTCCTTAAAGTCGAGTCAAATACTACTTTATTCAAGTAGGTTACATTGTTACAAACTTGCTAAAATAGACATCATTGAATACAATGCAAAGCGTATCTACTGCCGGTTCGGAACCTATATCTACTGAGAAGACACCAGTAAGAAACTCAGCAGATTAGTTACAGTAGCAGTATCTAACTTATAGCTATGTGTAGAACACTTTGGATCGAGTCATACAGGGTGTAGACATTCACTGAAATAAGAAATTCCGGTGTCCAACTTGACTGTCTTGTTTAATCTCATATTAATTTGTTTTTGTAGCAAGTAACGTCAATAGATTCGCCCAATATTAGGTCACTCAAGTAAATCAGTTTATCGGGCGGTCGTGCGCGACGTGCCCTGCGCGCGCAGCGATATCGTGACGTTTCGCAAACTGAGAGCCAGTCACACAGCTGTCAACGTGACAGCTACTGATAGAGTGATAGCGGGTTTGCAACTTGTTCAGCTCACGTGATTGTGGGCGAGTGTTTTAAGGTGTATAGTGAGGATCTAAATGAAGAAAGAAATACCTCATACCGCCGTGCAACCTCCTTCTTTGACGTGTCTCTCTGAATACTTGACATAGGCGTCAGTGCGTTGTTTTTGAACGCGGGATTGAGACCATTAAAATTGCTAGACAGTTGACATTTGCACAAATTATGTATTATTTTACTTTTCTGCCGCTATGGCAACAAAACTACTGAAAACAAAATAAATTAAAATATAAACATTAAACAGTCGTCGTTATAACAAACTTAATTTATTTGCCCTTTTTGCTCGATATTAATAATGGCAACAGGTAGGCACTTATAATATTCAGTTGATTTTTTGTTTTTAAAAATCTATGTTAATCTGTTATTTTAACAGTAAGGGGCCATCCATAAAGGACGTCACACTAATTTCATGAGTTTTTGAGCCCTTAGTCACATTTCTGAGATCCCCCCTCCCTAGTGTGACGTCACATGTTTTGCAATTTAACATCGAAAAATTATTAAATTAAAACAGCAGTTCCAAAATTAGTAAAAAATAAACTAATGAATATAAAGAAAAAGAAGAAAAAGTAACTCAATCATCTTCAGTCCATGGACTTTGAACCCTATGAACTATGAACTTGTCAACAATACAATTTAAACCGTATTGCCCTAGATAGAGTTGGACATATTTTTTTGTTTAATCCCACCCCTTGTCACACCATGTCACACTTTGTCGACCCCCTCCCCCCCCCCTTTACGTGTGACGTACTTTATGGATGGCCCCTAACTAAAAATGAATCCCTGTTTCCCTTGTTCCCGCCATCACGCGTGAACGGCTGGACCAATTACACTTTTTTTTTGTTAAGTTCGTTATTGTCAGGAGAAGATTCAGGTTCGAGAGTGAAAGAAAAATTTAAAAAATGCGCGGTAAATTAGAAAATTTTCTAATTTACCACGCATTCTTTGTTTTTGCCGTCGTGGTTGTAAACCAATACGAATTAAATAGTCGTCGTCAAGACAGGGCAACGTCTGCCGGGTCAGCTAGTGATAAAATAAAAGTAAAATAGGTATTAAACGCAAGACAATAAACTAAACGCTAAAATTTTTTTTACGGCATCCACCCAATATACATAAACATACATGATTTAATTTTTTTTTGTCTGCATCGCCTGGTTGACGAGGAAAACGCTCACTTTTAATTGTCCTATATATATGTTTTCTGTTATTTTCTTTTCTGTTTTTTATTTTTATTTTTTTATATTGCATTTCCAGATTGACCTCATCCCACCTGATGTTGAGTGGTAATGAGGTCCTAGCTTTGTCCATTCCTTTATTGTTATATGTACAATCAGCGACTTTAGTTTGTATACAACTCAGTACCTTGTCACATTGATCTAACTGTCTATTTCACTTACTCAGTCACATGGACGCTTAGTGTGACAAGGTACTGAGGTGTAGAAGAACTAATGATGCTGACTGTAACTACTCACATGGCTGTGTTGCGATGTTTTTAAGTAATAAATGTTTCTTTCTTTCATCTTTCTAAATAAAATATGTATTTAAAATAAAAAAGTACATATACTTTTATTTATATAATGTTACTATCTTATATTTCTAGATAATCTTTGGACAGACGTTTTAATTCATTTTTCTTTACTTTATTGTTTAAATATAATAAGGCAATAATCGACTCGATAATAACCAGTCGATATACTTAATTTATTGTTATAGTCATCACAGTATAAAATGAATATCGACCCTTGTTGAGATACGAATCGTGGTTCGTTGTCTACCTACTTTTGTCATTTATACCTGTGAGAATTGGGCACGTACCATTTTTTTTTGGCCGGCCTAGTGGTGTTACTTTATCGATATTAATCCTGTTGGTTAGGAAAAAAAACGAAAGGAAATTTAAAACTTTCTCCGTTAATCTATTTTATTATAATATACAGATAAATACATCGTGTCACATCTACAATTGCTTATGCCTGAAGATTGTCTGTCGAGAAAGAGAGAGATATGTAGTCAGATCACTAAAATGTCACTGGGGTAGTGGAAGAGCAAATAGCGATGTGGCGGATTATTACATCCCCTTCAATATGGTTGAGTGAAGCGATGGCTGGCACATACGTCATGCTTGTGAACAGGTGCCAGGGGACTGGTCTGCTCCAGCTTACCTCTCAATAAATACTTAATGTTTCTGAAGTCATCAAAACATAACTATACGACTTGGTCCAAATTGACCTACACGTAGCATAAGTAAGATACTGCTACTGTAACTAATCTGCTGCGTTTCTTACCGGTGCCTTCTCGGTAGATATAGGTTCCGAACCGGCAGCAGCATCATTTTGCATTGTGCTCAATGACGATTCAAAAGTGTTATTTGTAACCTACTTGAATAAATTATTATTTGAGTTTTGAGTACATTTTTGGTGCGATAAACGGGCCTAGCATACGCAACGCGACTAAATTTTATCGCGCTCTTAACAAACGTCAAAATCGATTGAAGTCAGTGCGTCAGCTGTTGATTGGCTGAAAATACGAGTGCGGTGTGCTATTAGCCAATCAACAGTATCGTTACTTTTGTCGTCTCGTGCGAAAAAATTTACATAATGCGTATGCTAGGCCTGAAAGTGTATCTATCTAGTCCACGTCATTATTTGATCTCGTTAACCATTGCGCTGTCACTACAATTTACATGGACCGCATTACAATTAATGGTACATTGAACAGTACACCTTGGTAAAAGCCTGCAGTTCGATTTTCGTTCTTATTCGCTTGACATAAGATCGGTACAGAGTCTCAATGTGCGTGTTCTGACGCGCCTTCCACCGTACGTAGGTGTTTTTTGCCGGCCGACCGTTGGGCAATCAAAAATCACTTTGTGATATAGTTTGTTGGCAGTTTCGATTTGATTTTTTACATTCGTAATTATGGACGCTGCTGTGTGAACGAGTTCTCTTCGATGACGATTTAAAAAGTGTTTGCGTTTTTAAATAAATATTTGACAACATCACATACATTGTTCTGATTATATGGTAAGTTGCTAAAGCACTTGTGTGACAGAAATCAGTAACAACGACGGTACCACAACATACAAATCCGAGACATTATAGAAAATTAAGTAAAAAAAGCGGTATAACAAGGCTTCAAACAGTATTAAGCCTTCTTTCACCCTTTCTTTTCTTCTCTTCTTCAGAAAATATTAATTTCCATACATATCTCAGTCACATACGGCTCACAGTAGACGTGACACATTAGGTTATTTGTGCAATGCTTGTGTTGATATAGGCCCTACTCTCTTTCCTTAAATGATGATAAACATATCAATCGTACTTTGGTGCAAAAATCACTTTCACAATCATACACACACATTAACGCACTCACACACCCACTTACGCATAAGCACATGCGTTTGCGCAAGTACACATACACACACGCACACACTCTATTATTTATGTACATAATATCATAAAACACATAATTTAATTTATTTTGCTAGCTTCTAGTTATTTATTTTTTTTGCTTTATTTGAGTCAACTAGCAGTTTTACAATCTGAATTTTCTTAAAAAGTAATGGTACGAATATATTTATAAATATGTAATTGTGAATCGATTTTATTATTTTTATAGTACTTTACGCCGTACTAGCGAACTTTAAATATTAGAAACAGAAATTTTTTATCTCCCCTTGCGATGCGGGAATCGAACCCACGATAATTGCGAAACCAACATTTTTATCAATCGATATCCCTCTTACGTGACATTCTTCGTCTAGTGTGAGTGTTTCATTAAGATTAACTATCGATAACAAATCAACACGGTATCGATAGCACCCCATCCCTTCGTGCGCGGGGAGGTGCGGGGGCGATCCTCTACCACCTGGCGCGCGGTCGCCAATCGCGTGCGCGCGCGCACCACTCGAAGCTTTCACTCGGGGATACCGCGGCGAGGAGTTATCCCGGAGTTATGAAATGTATTGAATTCTTAAGTTTAGAGCGTAGCGTAGGAGATTGTGATGCTTTGGTAATTATTAATGTAAAAGTTAAAATGATTTAAGTTTTTTAAAACTTCAACATTAACATAATTTGGACGACAGAAATACTGACTGAGCCACAAGTTGTCCAAGCCCAACTGGTTGACTTATTAAATTTGTGACCAACCTTTTATTTAGGTTTTTTAAATATAACATTTCAAGATTGACCTCATTTCACCTGATGGTTAGTGGTAATGAGGTCCTAGCTAAAGGGCGACAAGTAGCTGTTACTGGACTTGTCGCCCTTACCTTGAAGGCTTGACCCCTGCTACTAATGTAGCACGCCACACGAGCTCTGGAAAGCTTACTCACACGCAGGAACACAACAATGTATTTTTATGTATTTTATGTATTTTTATATCAACTGGCGTTCGTTCAAAAAATCCATTCATTCGTACAAACTGTCGTGATTTTAAAATTAGTAGGATACAGAAAATAAAATAGATGTAATAGGCGGTGTAGAAAGAGACCATGAACTTCCACTTTGGAATCGCTCATAGCATAAAAGTACAAATAAAAGCTTTTCATACTACACTTTGTACTTACCCTTATGTCATGCTCATAAGGACTTAAATAGAACTGCAAGGTTTCATTTTGACGTGCCCTGGACCGTACCCAAATTTACATGTAAGACAACCCTTTCGGCGCCATAATGGATTTACAATAATCCACTGTGTCGTTGAAAATCAAACAGAGTTCGCAATGCAGATTCGTTTTTATGGATATAAGAATAGAGTTTAGATTATGAGCAGCGTTTTAATGGGTGGCTTTTTTAATTCATGTAGCGGAGTTCCAGGGTTGGCACAACCACAAAATGTGTTTCTTTGTTTGAAAACTAATGTTTTGACGTTGCTATTGAATTACCAGAGAGTTGATCGACTTCGTTTAAAGATCCAACTAATAATGTAAGTTTCACGCAAAAACTAATTTGGATAATATTTCGCGGTAACTGATTAGACAATAGAACAACATATGATACCTTTTGTCTAGAAATAAAACAGACACACTCACGGGTACGGGGTAACCGTTAGTATATTATAAACTTAAAGTCTGTAAGAATAGATATATGTCTGGTTTTATTTTTGTAGATAGATTTCTACCAAATTTCATTGAAATCCAGATGAGATAAACATATAGGACATTTTATCGATGAACGAAGTGTGGGTCAATAGCTATTCATGTATATATTCACGGAATTTAAAGAGCGTTTGCGACTGTTAAAACAGTCGCAAACGCTCTTTAGCAAATGTTCATAGATCTTAATGTTTTATTTGTTATCATTTACTTAAATATTAAGACATTGCTAAATTACCGATGACAAAATCGATAAAATTCTGTACGTTACCTGTAAATTGGCGGCAAATACGAGTGCGGGTCGGTGACTCCTATAAGATAAAAAAAAATGTCATGTACTTATGTATGAATACTCTGTTCTGGTATTTAACTTATTGCTATTTATTATTATTTATTTTGTTGTAATCCATACTCACATTTTCACTGTTACCCATAAACGAACTATCTGCATGACCAAACGGTTAACTGTTAGAGGATGCTCGTAGCATTAAGTCCACCTTTTGTACTTATCTTTGTGCAAAAAAGGTTTTTGAATAAAATAAATAACATAAAAAACGTTAATGCGGACTTTAAATTACGAAAAACGTCAACTTCATATTTTGCCAACCCTGTCATGGGTGAATGGAATAAAAGATGAGACGGCAATAGAGGGTGCGCGGGCGCCCCTTTTTACGGTCCGAATATTACTCGAAACGTAGGGTGACGTACAGTCAGACAGGTATGTTGTGCGCTATCGTCATGGACCGTATGGAATTTTTTTCAAAGCCAAAAGTAACTGAGACTTAATGCTCTCAACTTGATGACATCTATAGCCGAGAGATGGGCGGGCCTGCCTTTGGCGTGTCCCTGTCTTTGAGGTCCCGGGTTCGATTCCCGGTCGGGTATACAGCGGGTATACAGCGGTGTACAGCGGTCGCATGACTTGGTGCTATGCTTTAAAACTTATCACAGAATCAGAGCAATGTATGTGATGTTGTCCAATCAATTAGTAGGGAACTAGAACAAGCCAGGCCTCTTGCTTTGTTTCCAAGCACTTGGGTTCCACCAGAACACCAGCGCTGCTGCGGTGTTCAACATGCCGTAGCAGCATTTGCTTAGGTGGAACAAATTGGCCTCAAAAGGTACTTTTAGCTTTGTATCGATTGTCTTGCGTGTTGTTTGTTTGATAATATAAAAAGGCAGGGATACCCACTTAAACTAAAAAGTACACCGTGGGAAAGTAAGTAGCTTCATCGCCTTAATGGTGATACCATGGGAACAGAAGACCTTCTGTGTTGTTGCGTTCCTGCGTGTGAGTAAGGTTTATAGAGCTCCTGGGGGATGCTACATTAGTAAATAAATAAATAAATATTGGACAACATCACATACAATGCTCTGATTCTGTGGTAAGTAGCTAAAGCACTTGTGTTACAGAAATCAGAAACAACGAAGGTACCGAGACAATATGGAAAAGTTCGTTTCCCATATTGACCCGACCGGGGATCGAACCCGGAACCTCAGAGATGGCGCGACGCCAAAGTCCGGCACGCTTGCTTCTTGGCTACGGAGGTCGTCAATTAGTAGCAGAGGTCAAGCCTTGAAAGTAAGGGCGACAAGTCCACTAACAGCTTTATTATGCTGTACTTGTCGCCTTAATCTAGGACCTCATTACCACATAACATCAGGTGGAATGAGGTCAATATTGAAGTGTAATATTAAGAAAAACCTACCACAACAACACCGACAGGATCGCAGCTAACTAAGCAGGCCCGTCATCTCCCCCCGGAATACTGGCCCTACCCACTAAGCTCTGGCAGTTCTTCGGTCCGTCTGTACGTGTAAATGTTGGTGCTAACTGTACAAATGTATGTAGTCGAATCGCTCTTGAGGTAGATATTAGTGTAGATAGACACGGGGTTTAGTACGGGGAGCCGTCCTTGATATTGAATTTAATGACCGTTGGAATAGTGTTAGCATTTGAACTTTATTCATTTTGAATTATTTGATTGATTGGTTTACTGTACGATTACCAGTACGTAAACAAATTTAGTTCGATAATATATCTTATGCACACGGGAGAAGGGCTTCAAAAGGAGCGTGAAGAAACATCTCGCGGGCCAGTATGGCGATGCTGACGGATAGGATGTTACGGTATCAAATCCGTTGTCATCGCGATGTGGGTTCCTCTCTTGCTTACCATCAGGATGGGAGGAGCCAATATACTGAGCTGCTATAAAAAAAGGCTGTACAAACTCCAAAGTGTGTCTTTTTCTCGTCTTCTCTAATCCTAAATATTGTAAAGATTAGGATAACTACTGAGTTTCTTGCCGGATTCTTCTCGGTAGGATTAGGTTCCGAACCGGTTGTAGCATCAATTTTGGTTTTTATACATTTTAATGATGCATAAGTGTTACTTGTAACCAACATTAATAAATGAATTTACTATGATCTTGTATCTATTTGTTATTGTGATCAGGTGCTACCTTTGGGGGATGGGTCTGCTCCAGCTTACCTCTTAAAATAAATACTTAATGCTTTACTCATCAAAACAAAACTATTATGACTTGGTCCAAAGTGTTCTACACATAGTAAAAAGTTAGATACTGCTACTGTAACTAATCTGCTGAGTTTCTTACCGGTGTCTTCTCGGTAGAAGGTTCCTTACCGGCAGTAGAGTCACTCTGCATTGTATTCAATGACTATTCAAAAGTGTTACATGTAATCTACTTGAATAAAGAAATATTTGATTTGATTGATATTATCGCTATTTTTTTATAAATCTGTTCCAATCAACCACTATTCTGTACTGTACTGTACTGTGTACAAACTTTTATATATATAGAGAATGATATGGGCTTAGCAAAAAAAAATGTTTCTTACAACAGATAACAAAGTACTCCTAATTAAATTACTACGCAAGACGTCTCTTGCTTGTGAATTAGCTTAAACGGAAAAAAAACAAAAGCTTTTTTTTTTCACTCCAAAAGTCCATCTCACCTTTCTTTTTCTTTTGAGCCATTGACACCTCCGAACATCTGTTTAGGCGCGAAAACAAACACAGATAATAAAACTTAACGTCCATAGACAATTTCCCACGCGGAAAGGAAGCACTCTATTCTAGGCTATGCCTCGAGTAATTCGAAAAACGAAAAAAAAAACCGCCCGCATATCGTGTACGAACTCTGAACATCTGTTCGGCCGGATCGCACCTCACGCTCGCACTTGTGCGTGTTTTATATATGCCTGTCCCTCTCTGTAATGGACAGGTAGAATCATAGTTAATACAAGTGTGCGTGGCAAGTGTGTGCGTGAATATGAATTTGTATGACGCTTTTGTATTGGACTACTAATTAATATCTTTTTTGGTCAATATACGGTTCGCTGATTAACTTGTAAGTATGTTTGTAGCAGTATACGGGTTCCGTTCCCAAGAATTATTTGTTAATAAGTATTTTTATGGATGAAAAGGTTTTTTGATTCATTAAAAACACTTTTAGTAAGGCTTTTAAAGTAAGATATGAGGTATTGTCAGTTAGAGTTTCTGAGTATCTTGCCGGTATCTTCTCTTTAGTTATAGGTTCCGAACCGGAGGTAGCTTTATTCATAAGTACTAGTAATGTAATCTATGTGAATAAAAAAGATTGACTTTGACTTTGAGATGCACGCTAACTATAGTGTCTCGTCAAATCTAAGCTGTATATGATTAGGTTGAAAGTAATAAGCTAGAAACTGCTACTATTTGAACAACCTGCCCTGTTTATTTGCCTGTATTTTGTTGATATAATTAAATACTCTCCCAAACGATAGTAGAGTAACTTTCTATTGTATTTAATGGCTATTCAAGAGTCTTTCGTAAGCTACATAAATAAAAATTAATTTGATATAGCTATTTGATATTTGATATATTAAAATTTTGCAGTCTGATTTACCTTTCAGACAGGTGAATACTAAAAAGGAAGCTAGTAAATTCAAAATTAGCCAATAAAATATAACTACTTTATACGACGTCCCGTCATCAGAATAACCATCCCGCCATTGTCTTTGACGTCTCCGAAAGTCCGCCAAAACCGTGAACATGTCGGCCCCGGACCATAGACAAGAGAAATCATAAATCCGTAAAGCCAGCGACACATTGACCGTTTTCGCAAAGGCTTTACCTGAGCCATATGCCTTAAGCTCGCTCCCATTGTCTGGGCAAAAAAAAAAACCGGCACCTCACTAACATCTGGCGTTTACACCCCCGTAGGCTGGAGCGAGACGGGTAGTGTTCGGTGCGCGGGTGTGAGAGAGACGCCGATAACAAAGCACCCTCGTTGGGCGAGCAAAAAATCTGAATTGGATGCGCGTACGCTCATTCCGTTTCCGATTTTCGGTATATTTGTGAGGAAGCATGATTTTGTTGGAGGTGCCGATGCTAGTTACAAAAAATTGTAGAAGTATAACATAGATAAAAAAAAATATTCTTTTATTCTATGTATGTATAGAAAAGATACTACTTACAATCTTTCATTAACCAGTTCATTCGCTTATGGAATTCTCTACCTGTACCTATCAGGGAATATGAGTCCGTTCCCATTTTCAAATAAATAAATGTGCCACACACTTACACGAATCACCTGGTCTCAAACTAAGGTTTTCCCGTGTACTATGAGCACCAGACGACGGATACTAACTGGGGGCGTCATCCCAGCACACCCAGACCCAAGTCAATTTAGAGTACGTTTTCATAATTGACCTAACCAGGAATCGAACTCGGGACCTTTCGCACTCTGAATCATGAGTAAATCGCACCATTAAGAAGTGGAACTCGTTGCCGGCTCATGTGTTTCCTCCTTCCTTTGACATGGATTCCTTCAAAAGGAGCGTGAAGAAACATCTCGCGGGCCAGTATGGCGATGCTAACGGATAGGATGTTACGGTATCAAATCCGTTGTCATCGCGATGTGGGTTCCTCTCTTGCTTACCATTAGGCTCGTAGAAGACAATATACTGTGCTTCTATAAAATTGAAAATACTATTTATCTATTCAGGCATAAACATCAATAGGCTGTGATATAGCAAATGTTCAACAGGCCTAGCATGTGTAATACATCAAATTTCTCGCATGAGACAAAAGTTTCGATACTGTTTATTGGCTAATAGCAAACCGCACTCGTATTTTGAGCCAATAAACAGCTGTCGCACTGACTTTAATCGATTTTGTAGTTTGTTAAGAGCGCGATAAAATTTAGTCGCGTCGCGCATGCTGTTAGGCCTGCAAGCTGTACTTTGTTAACCACACTTACTTACACAATACTTAATCAATGTTTTTTTTCATTCCTTGTGTTACTTTAAGTCCTATAATAATCTAAGCTGTAGCTATGTTCAAAATATGTACGTCGTTCTTTATTTCTATAAAGTATGACATTGCAAAAACTATCTGGAACAAAAGGAGTATGCTTAATTTTTAATTTCTCTTTGCAGGTAAGTGACCAAAGACTGATCTCACTCGGAAAGAACCCGGCGAAGGTAATCAGAACAATAAGTATTTATTAAGTCCGCCGCAATGTGAGGTACATCCGGTCGCGTGGGCCGAGGTATGAGCTGATGACGGGTGACGAATGAAGGAACTGTATTGGAATAGTGACCTGAACCAAACTGTAATGACATTTAAAACTCTTTCTACGCAAAACAGCAATTGCAGATAATGATGACACACTGACATAAAATCAAAAGGAATTTATATATTACCGACGGAAAGCCAGCTTTAGGTAAAAATTATTATTTTTAGCAAGACAATTGACTCTCCTTGATTTCTCTGTGATGCCAATATCAGTATCTCCTTTACAAAAAAAAACAAATCATCATAATATTAGGTTTTTAAACATTCTCACCTTACAGAAGACCGCAGCCAAATAATAATCACTTCAATGATGTTGTGTTCCTGCGTGTGAGTAAGGTTTACAGAGCCCCTGGGGGGTGCTACATTAGTAGCAGGGGTCGAGCCTTCAAGGTAAGGGCTACAAGTCCAGTAACGGATTTATTATGCTGTACTTGTCGCCCTTAAGCTCATTACGACTTAACATTAGGTGGGATGAGGTAAAAAAAAAATCCATATATTTTAACAAACATTTGTGTTTATAATTCTAGTAAGACAAATCATATTCGATTGTACCGTCAGTAGCTTTAGTTCGTGAACAACTCTGTCTGTACCTTGTCACATTAAGTCACTGTCTATTGGAGATGTGGTATGACAAGGTACACAGGTGTATACGAACGAACTAATGGTGCTGGTTATACCTGGCCCGCTAGCCGCTCATCGCACGCGCCGCTCTTACCCCGGGGCGATAAAACGCCGTTTCGATACCGGCTCCGGAAATAGCCCGGTCAAACGCCCCGCGGGCTGCGCGCGCGCACCTCGCGACGATGCCGCGCGAATTTGTTGCGGGAAGAGCTCTGCGATCGGTGTTATTGATCTCTCCTTTTATTCTCTACTACTGGCAAGCGACAAACGTACAATTCCTTTTTATATATAATAAAATATAATACACTTCAAGATTGACCTATTCCCACCTGATGTTAAGTAGTAATGAGGTCTCTTTCTTTGTCGAGGGGGAAATGCCCACCGCGTCGTCACTCTCTGCGGGCAACAGAGAGTGGTGTGTCGGGCTCGCACCGACTAAAACCCCCTCGGTAGTCAACGCTGCGCAGTGGTCGGGATTCCTCGCGAATTTTACCCAGGCTCCCCCACAGCGCCTACTGCCAAGCGGCCCACCTCACCGCGCAAAACGCATCTGGAGCGTGTCAGGCCACCTGACACGCCCCACCCCCTAGGGACTAAGGTAACGGATGCCAGGCTTATCCCACGCCTGGTGTCTGCGGTCCCAGCAGCAGATCTATTGTGCCGCTCCGCTGCCTACCGCCACTGCGGACACCCGAAAGCTGGAGTGAGCCAGCTCTCCCTCCGAGAGCCAGGTGTAGTCCCGAGACCCACTGCGGAGGATAGGGAGGCCGCAAACGCAATACCGCACCCCTTCCTCACATTCACTCACTTTGGCCGTCAAGGGGGTTTTAGACGGTGGGTGGCCGACAGACTACTCTCTGTTCCCCTTAAAATAAAGAGCGACGGTGCTGTAGGCATTTTCCCCCTCGAAAAAAAAAAGGATTTAAACTCACGACCACCGCTCCTCAGAAGTCTAATATACTAACCACAGAGCACGGAATTACTTTTCGTAAAATATACAATCGTTTTGCTGAAAAGCAAAGAGACCGTTGACCTTAAGATACTTGACACTAAATGTATTACAGAGGCAAATATTTCGACATATTTTGCAACCACCCCCTCTGGTTACTCAATAAAAAAAGTATTGAATGTAAACATATAAGTGATATGATAAGGTGGACGCGGCCCCAGGACGCACGTGTCATTGCTTCGAGTCAATATTTGAGGTGATTCGTGATAAGGAGTTTGTTCAGTAGGGTAAATAAGATTTGTGGGTAATATAGTTGTGTTGGAATTTAAAGTGTTGAATTTAAAAATTGGCCAAGTGCGGGTCGGACTTGCGGGCGAAGGGTTACGTACCTACCATTTACTAGGGAAAAAACAATAGTTACACAAATTTCATTGAATACTAGCGGTCCCGGTGAACTTCGTCTCGCCTTAGAGGATTTTCCCGCTTCTCTGTTCAATTTTTTTCTGAATTTTCTTTGCTATAAACCTCACGGATCCCGAGACCTTTCCAACGAATGCAAAACCGTGGAAATCGGTTCGTGCGTTCTGGAGTTATAGCGTCAGGGAGGAAAATCCGACTTATTTTTATTTAGTAGAGTTCAAGTGCCTACCTGTTACCCGTACCTGTTGTCAAGTAAAAAAGGCGGAAAATTCTCGTTTTTTGTATGTGGGCTCGCTTCTCTCTCATAAACGAAATATGTCGGATCCGACAACGGATGGCAATTTTTATTCCTCATAACCATAAAGAAATCACTTCGAATGCAAATTAAGCGTTTTCAAAAAACAAAATATTATTTATGCAAATCAAAAACCACGTCTTCATTCCCAAACTTTTGAATAATCTTCAAAAACGAAACCTTTCGTTTGTTCGTTTCGTTTTCGAGAGTACCCCCCCCTGTTGTTGCAGCTACAATTGAAATACGTCATCATTCCGTGAAAATTTCAACTGTCTAGCTATAACCGTTCTAGAGATGCAGCCTGGTGACAGGCGGACGGACAGACAGATGGACAGAGAAGTTTTTATAATAGGGTTCAGGTTTTACCCTTTGGGTACTGAATCACAAGTGGGAGAAAAAACGTAATGACCTTATTTCGCAGAAAGAAAAAATAAGTCCCTTTTACAAAATTCACTCTTTCATATCATTTTAATTTTGTATACTACCAGCTACTCTCCGCGGCAAGTAAATACAGTTACTTAAAATTTTTCAGGTTTTCTGTACATTAATATATTTTTTTTATAACGCATTTCAAGATTGACCTCATCCCACCTGATGTTAAGTGAGAAAGAGTTCCTAGCTTAAGGGCGAAAAGTATAGCATAGTAAAACTGTTACTAGACTTGTCGCCCTTACCTTGAAGGCTTGACCCCTGCTACTAATGTAGCACCCCCAAGAGCTCTGTAAACCTTACTCACATTCAGGACCATAACAACACAGAAGTGATTGTTATTTGGCTTCGGTCTTCTGTAAGGTGGAGGTGTTTCACCAGTCGGGCTGCTACAGTTCGAGCGATAAATCGCTTTGCCCTGCCTCTCTTAAAATTATATTGATTATTCACATATACCTTCCTTATACATCACTCTATCTATTAAAAATACTCGCATAAAAATCCGTTGCGTAGTATTAAAGATCTAAGCATATGTACAGTTGCCGTCAGATATATCGGAGCAGACAAAGTGACCAAATGCTTCTGAACAGTTAAAATGTCAAAAAGTTCCAAACACCACAAGTTACCATTAATATCTGAACATTCATTACTTCAATAATATCTGAGCAGATGCTAGTCAATAATTTCTATACACACAACTTACTAATAATATCTGAACACTCATCTATACAGGTAGCTAAATGAGGCGCATGACGTGCGTGACACATATTGACGTTATGAGTGTTCAGATGTTAATGGTAACTTGTGGTGTATAGAACTTTTTGACTGTTTTAACTGTTCAGAAGTATTTGGTCACTTTGTCTGCTCCGATATATCTGACGGCGACTGTACATAGGGACATACAGAAAAATCTACTTCGTTTTACACTATGCAGTGAAGAATAATGTGATTTCCTGAGATGAGCACTTTCAAACAAGCTCCTCGGCTTTATGACATTTGTAGAAGTAAGATGAGCTAGATGTCAAGTCCAAAGTCAGTGCGACTTTGGCTAGACCAGACATTGAGTCATTGAGGTGTACGATTGTACGAAAACACCGGTCTGAGCCGGAGACGTAGACTCGTCCGAATAGAAACGATCTAATTATGTTGTCGTGTGAATTAATTAGCGACGAGATTGGTGCGGTACTGGTGTATCTCGATGGATACTGTGTAGGCGGCTTTCGCATCGAGATTTAAATGATTATAATAACGCAATGAAAACCAGCGTCGTGGTGCCATGCAGTGGTATCACGGCATAATGCTGAGATGGTTGCCTTTTTAGCACACTATTAGGGTAAGCAGAATTAGATGTAAGCTTTTACCTGTTTAGTTTAATTTGTAGCTCTAAAATAATTCCTTGTAACATTGTTTTTTTTATATATCGTTTTTTTGTGTGCTGAATAAATACTTTCACTTTCACTTTCAATGATTCTATTTTTCCACGGTTCCATTATTTGAAAACGTACCGTTCTTGTAACGGTCAGTAAAAAAATATACGAGGTGCAATCTAAAAACGACCGACGGACTGATGACAGCTGTATGGAGCGGTATTATTTAACGACTCGTAGTCGGTTGAAAAAAAACGGATAGTAATTTTTGACACATTACGAATTGTAAAATATTGGAACCGGGCTTTAGTTCGTCAGTTTTAAAAATTTAAATCCATGCAAGGGTTAAAACTTGTGTGTCCCGTTGAAAACTCCACACAATAGATATTTTTTTTTTTACATTGCACTTAATGATTCGACATACCACCTGATGTTAAGTGGTGATGAGGGCCTAACTTAAGGGCGACCAGTACACCATAATAGTAGCTGTTACTGGACTTGTCGCCCTTACCTTGAAGGCTTGGCCCCTGCTACTAATGTAGCACCCCCGAGAGCTCTGTAAACCTTACTCACACGCAGGAACACGACAACACCGCAGCGATTGTTATTTGGCTGCGGCCTTTTGTAAGGTGGAAGTGTTTTACCAGTCGGGCCGCTCTAGTTCGAGCAATCAGAAAAATGAAGAAACATCTTGCGGGCCAGTATGGCGATGCTAATAGATAGGATATTTCGGTATCATATCCGTTGTCATTGCGATGTGGGTTCCTCTCTTGCTTACCATCAGGCTGGGAGGAGCCAATATACTGCGCAACTATAAAAAAAAACAATCGCTATGCCCTGCCTCTCTCAAATCTGAAATCTCTTTCTGAAATGATCAGAGGTGACTGACCTCAGCGGGAAGCGGTACGCTCCAGGCGTCTACAGGGGCCGGGCGGGGTTGCGGGGCGGGTTGTTGTCTATACAGCGTACGTTCGCCGATCGAACTTGTCGATCGATGATACATTCGATAATCATTAGTATCGCGTATGCTAATCGGCTGCCAGGTGTGCGAGTGACCCGCTGGGGCCGCGGGAGGGCGCGCCGAATTGTCATTTACGTGTTTATTGGGCGAGTTAATTATTTGATTTTCTTAAATATTCCATAACATGTTTTAATGGGATTGTGATTGAGTCCCCGTGTGGTTTTTTTTGGTGAGTTTCCTTTGTGTTTAGCCGCTATAAGATTTTTGAGCTTTCGTTAGTTGTAAATGGATTACATACTTTCAAGGGCGGTAATGTGGTATTACCCCTTATTTTCGAAACAAAAAGTAGCCTATGTCCGTTCTAGAGGTTCAACGTTTACCTCTACCAAATGGCATCAAAATCGTTTTGGTTTAGGCGTGAATGCCGGACAGACAAAGAGACTAGAGTTACTTTCGCATTTATAATATTAGTATATGGATTTTGCGTAGTTGTTTGTGGCTGACGTATCATGTTGATAAAATCTCTAATATAATAATTATTAGCATATTCCAACTCGCAATCTTTACCAACGCAAGGTCGTTGGTAAAGATTGCGAGTTGGAATTAATTGATTTATAATATACTAGCTGTGCCCGCGACTTCGTTCGCGTGGACTACATCCTTTCATGGTCGGTTTTACCCCATTCTCCCCTAATATTCGAAACAAAAAGTAATCTATATTTTAATCCAAGTTTCGAGCTATATTTGTGCCCAATTTCATATCTCTAACTTCAAAAATAAACATTTTTCCATATTAACTTTCAAAGGTCCCCTCCCCTCCCCTCCCTCCTTATTTTCTAATAAAAAGTAGCCTATGTCCGTTCTTGAGATTCAACGTATACCTATACCAAATTTCATCAAAATCGGTTGAGAGGTTTAAGCAGGAAAGCGTAACAGACAGGCAGAGTTACTTTCGCATTTATAATATTAGTAGGGATTCTTTATTTCAGATTATAGTCCATTTTGTTAGTGACAATATTTTCTTAACCTATGTCATTACAAATGATATTACAAAAATTACATAGAATATTATTAAATAAAATTGAATTGATGATTGTAATGATTTATTTGAACTTTAATTCACGTATATAACAAATGCGGACTTTATGCTAAGCGGCAACCTGCGTAACTTTTTTTTATAGTGCACTCCAAGATTGACCTCATCCCACCTGATGTTAAGTGGTAATGAGGTCCTAGCTTAAGGGAGAAAAGTATAGCATAGTAAAACTGTTACTAGACTTGTCGCCCTTACCTTGAAGGCTTGACCCCTGCTACTAATGTAGCACCCCCCAGGAGCTCTATAAACCTTACTCACACGCAGGAACACAACTACACAGAAGTGATTGTTATTTGGCAACTAACAGGCAATAGTTATTGCTGATTAATATTTGGGCTCGTTACTAATACTTAAGCAATATAAAAATGTTATCTCCGTCCGTGTTTTCATGGCGAAGCTGGCCATTAGTATTGAAGAAAATTGCATTTAAATTATGTTATTTCGGTATTAAAAATATTCTCTGTCAATTTAGTATATCGTTTCTCTTTCTGCTAAATTTCATCCAGATCCACAGAGTAGTTTTTGCGTGAAAGTGCGACCAACATACATACTGACATTCATACATTCTTTCCAACTTTAGCATTTGCTATATTAGTAGAACTGGCTGTGACCTCTTTATTGCATTATGTCTGTGTTGTATTGTCCATTTATCGAGGAAGGCTTTAGGCTGTATGACATCACATCATTTAAGAGAGGTAGGGCATAGCGATTTATCGCTCAAACTGAAGCAGCCCGACTGGTGAAATACCTCCACCTTACAGAAGACCGCAGCCCAATAACAATCACTTCAGTGTTGTTGTGTTCCTGCGTGTGAGTAAGGTTTACAGAGCTCTCGGGGGGTGCTACATTAGCAGCAGGGGTCAAGCCTTCAAGGTAAGAGCGACAAGTCAAGTAACAGATTCATTATGCTGTACTTGTCGCCCTTAAGATTGGACTTCATTACCACTTAACATCAGGTGGGATGAGGTCAATCTTGAAGTGCAATATAAAAACAAAACGCTGCGAAATAGTGGAGAGCTAGTAAATAAATAAATCCATATTTCTTACAAACTGTCGCTTATGATGTAAAAGTAGGATAGCAGTAGTGAATTATTTCATTATTTCCTTCCCAACTCTTTAACGCACGACTACAGTATGTAGATTCACGAGTTTAAAGGCGCGCGCGCAGCCGGGCAGGTGTGCTAAGGGAATCCTGTTTTGTAAGCGGCCGCCATGCGATTTGATACTCTCTGTTCCAACTTTTAGAGGTCAAATTAGTTTGAGCGTCACGTGACGTGGGTCAGTCTTGGATCCTCAAGCGTCAGGGGTGGAATCGAAGTATATACGGTCCTCAAATTCTTTGTTTCGTTATTGTGTACTGTACTTGGTACATATATTTAACTAGGGTTTGATACTGATTATCAACAGTTATAACCTCAACATCGTTAGACCAACGATTGAGAATACACTTCAAAATATCAACGGGTTAGTAAGTCAACAGGTCATTTGACCAAAGCTTAATATCTCAATATGCAAAATTTTTGGGTGCGTACTTTACGTCTTAAAGGACTCGACTCTAAGATGAAGACTAAAGGTTCTAATTTTTATTAATAAGACTTAGTCGTTGTATTAAAAGACTAAGCAACTAAAACGACTACAGTGGTTTACAACAAACTAAAAGACTAAACGAATTAACGTGCGGCCGACTGTACTAGGTTACAATTTTATATGTAACTAGCTGTGCCCGCGACTTCGTTCGCGTGGACTACATCCTTTCATGGTCGGTTTTTTCCCCTATCTCCCCTAATATTGCCTTTGCCTTTTGAAAATTTCATAAAAATATAAGTCCCTAGCTTTAGTGGTTGAACTTTGCAATGAGTTAGAAATTTTTGTTCTACCGACAATCGCATTAATATTTTTTGTATTGGTAATATTTTGTACAACTGTTCTGTATGCTATTGTGTATGGTTTTAAGTCAATAAATAAATTATTATTATTATTATATTCGAAACAAAAACGTTGTTTATATTTTAATCCAAGTTTCGAGCTAACGGTAAGTATTTATGCCAAATTCATATTAAAAAAATAAACATTTTTGTACTTTCAAAGGTGGTATCACCTCCCATCCCCCGCTTATTTTCTAACAAAAGTAGCCTATGTCCGTTCTTGAGGTTCAACGTGTACCTATACCAAATTTCATCAAAATAAGTTGAGAGGTTTAAGTGGGAAAGCGTAACAGACAGACAGAGTTACTTTCGCATTTAAAATATTAGTAGGGATGTATAAATATAGAGCTTGAGCAACTCTTAATATTTCTTCATTCTTTCCTGTTCCTGGATTACGTGCTTAAAGTGTATGCAATGAGAGTTGAAATTGCTCCACAGAAATGTGCTTGCACACTCCCCACGGACCACATGTAAAAGGATGCAATTGAAAGTTTATAAAAAAGCAAATAATCGCTTTAATCCCGGCCAAAAGACAAGTTGAACGACCGTAGGGGAGGGCGGGGTTAGGGGCCCGTATGCGCTTTTATTTGTCATCTTTTTATTGACGTTTATAGTTTTAGGGTACCGTAATAATACCGTAATAAAATAAACCGTATGGTACCTTATGGGATCATGTTGTTGGCCTTGTCTTGTCTTTTTTTTTATTTTTTATATTGCACTTCAAGATTGACCTCACCCCACCTGATGTTAAGTGGTAATGAGGTTCTAGCTTAAGGGCGACAAGTACAGCATAATAAATCTGTTACTGGACTTGTCGCCCTTACCTTGAAGGCTTGACCCCTGCTACTAATGTAGCACCCCTCAGGAGATCTGGAAACCTTACTCACACGCAGGAACACAACACATTGTTATTAGGCTGCGGTTTTCTGTAAGGTGGAGGTATTTCACTAGTCGGGCTGCTCCAGTTAGAGCGATAAATCGCTATGCCCTACCTCTTTTGTCTGTCTGTCTGTCTGTCAAGACCATGATGCTCAGGAACGTCTGAGAATTATTTTAATTTTTTTAGACACAGCAATAATACCAAGGGTGCCATCTTTTGGGACTGCTCCAGCTTACCTCTCGAAAGTATTTACTTGAGTACTTAATTGATTCATCGCTCATCAAAACATAACTATACGACTCGGTCCAAAGTGAGCATATAGCAATAACTTAGATACTGTTTATGTAATGAATATATTAAAAAAAAAAATCTACATACAATTTGTTTGTACGGAATCCGCGTTGCCTGTGCCCCACTCACGCTTGACCGGCTTTTTACTTTTTGTCAATAAGAAATGACTACCGGTACTCTAACTGCTTGTTTTATTTTACTTCTTGATTATGTGATGAAATTTAATTTAAATTTAGAAGTTGATTGTGCGATGGTTTTAATTGGGGTTCGATTCCCGGTCAGGTCAATTTGGGATTTTTTTAATTAGCTTTGGTCTAGTTTTCCTCCGATAATATAAAAAAAAATGTATTTCCTTTTAATTAAGAGCTTTTCCTTGATTTTGTTGATGTCATTAGACTATAGATAAATACGTATGTTTATGATAAAATCCTTACTAATATTATAAAAGTGAGGTTGTTTGATTGTTCCGCTTTCACGCCGTAACTACTGAACCGATTGCTTTGAAATTTTGCAGACGTAAAGTTAGAAGTCCTGATTAAATAATAGGGTACTTTTTATCCCGGAAAAATTGATATTCCCGAGGAAAAATAATAATATGGTCTGCTTGATCGATGGATTGGAGGTGGCGCTGTGTGTCGTTTAAAACAAGGTAAAATATTGCTTACGAATATAAACATGTAAATTTAGAAGCTAAATGATGCGATAATTTGTCCCCGAAAATGAGGAATTCCCGAAGGATGACGTACAATTTGTTTTATCGTCTAAACAGTGTCAGTTTTTGTTTAACAACTAATCGTATCCAGCGTTACATCGCGTCTCTTAGATTTTTCCGTGGAAATGAGAAGTTTTCTTATAGTTGTGCTTTATACCGCTATATAACCGAATTCCACGCGGGCGAAGCCGCGGGCGGAAATCTAGTATATACTATTATATCATTTTATTGTTGACATATAAATAGACTATACTATTGAAGTCAAAGTCAATATTTTTTTTTTACGTGAACGTGAACTCAGCTGCTAATAAGTTTCTTATGTAGTAAAAAGGAGTGTATATCGTTAGAATCAACATAACCTAAAATAACTAGAGTGGAAATTGTTAAAGGAAAATGTGTTATATACTTAACTTATTATCTCGGGTCTGGGTGTTGTGGTACCGTCGTTGTTTCTGATTTCTGTAACACAAGTGCTTAAGCAACTTATCACAGAATCAGAGCAATGTATATGATGTTGTCCAATATTTATTTATTATTTATTATTATATTTCTAATACAATGATGCTGTTTTCTCCTGAATGAATTTATAAATCCGATAGTCAGGAACTTAAAAATATCAACCGACGTAGCTTCGAGTTTTTGTGAATAAAATCCTCCCCCCCGCACACTTGTTTTGGGGGAAAATTCATTGATTTTATCGTACCGTCATCGTCCTACAACCTCCTGGTGGAACTAATCGCCTTGGAAACAGGTGACCTACCGCAGCATCATCGTCACACACCTATGGACAAATTAATATCTGTTTCCATAGCAACTCGCTTGAACGCCATATATCGCTTAACAACAGATTGGCCTTAAATATTCAGACCTCAGTCCACCTATTGTTCCATACAACCAAGAACCTTAAATGGGGGGTGCTCTTGTTCGAAATCCCGTCATTCCTGTCTGAACCCGGGACACGTCGGCTTTACACTATTCTTATGAGCCTGAGGTCTGGTGGTCCAGGGAGAGAGATATATTATTATTAGATGACCTCGGTGGTGGAGTGACTAAGGTAGGCGGCCAAAGCTCGTAAGGTCCCGGGTTCGATTCCTGGTCAGGTCAATTTGGAAAAATAACTTTTCTAAATTGACTTGGATCTGGGTGTGCTGGGATGACGCCGCCAGTTAGAATCGGTCGCTCATAGTACAAGGGGAGACCTTAATTTGAGACGAGTGTGGTTGTCTGGCGCATTTATTTATTTATATAATATATTGGATAGATATATGGAACTATGTGCCGACCTACGAAATTACCTACATGTCGACATAAATACAGCGTCAGCAGAATTAGCGTAGTAAACAACGCTCCATACGTAATGCACGATTAGCCGATCTACATTGCGATGATTTTGATAGTTCTAGTTGATGTTCAACTAGAATTATCAAATTTCTACTAGTATCAAGACCAAGAGTACTAGGCATGCATAAAACACTTGGAGAACGCGGGTTCCTGATAATAATGGGTCTCATTATTATAGTTTTAATCAGACTCGCTCGCTTCTACGCTTGTGATTGAGTACCAGGAATGTATAAAGTATTAGGAGGTGCGAAGTTCGAACTGTTAAAATCTACAGTGCCGTTGTGCGAGTGATCTTTCGCTCGCAATAGCGTATCTGCGGATGTAGTGCTATAGCATCAGTAATGGCGGTTTTGTATGCGCGCGCGCACGCGACTAGTGAGGGGAGCTCTTTTGTGAGCGCTCAGCGACCTGCTGTGGGAAGGGTAGAGCTTGTCCGTCGCTAGGTGTTGGTCTTCGATATAGATTTACTAGCTGTGCCCGCGACTTCGTTCGTGTGGACTAAGAAATATATATATGTATACTTTCAGGGTCGGTTTTACCCTTATTTCCCTTAATATTACAAAAAGTAGTCCATATTTTAATCCAAGTTTCGAGCTATATTTATTTATTTATGTTATTTATTGTAAGGAAACATACAGTTCTTATAACAGAAGGTATAGGTGATACAAACAAACAATATCTTAAACCAATTAAGTTTTCACTTGTAAATTATATATAAACTGCAACATGTACGTTTTTAATTTACACAAAAATATATTAAAACTAAACAAATTACTTAATTAAGCTAAGACACAATTTATCAGTAACAGCCTTTTTGTACGCCTGTTGTAAGGTAGAATTGAAAATGTCTAGGTCATGAAAATCGCTATTGTACTTATGACATGGGCGCAGGAAAAAGTTGAACAAAATTGACTTTTTTTCATATCTCAGATTCATATAACTTAAAAATAAACATCTTCCCATATAAACTTTCCCACTATTTCAATGCTGGCGCGGTCTTCATCATTGCAATAGTGGAAACAACCTGTCACAGTTTTTCCATCAATGGAAATTCATAAGAGAAATGATTTAAGGTGCAAATAGTGGGATAGACCCAAGGGGGGTTTCGCTATTCGCACCTTAAACCTCGAGTCTCGCCAGCGGTCAACTCCCGCGCACGCCAAGCGTCCCCGAGCGTCCCCGAGCGCGGCCGAAGACGGCCGACCGCGAACATCTGTCGGGGCGCGTGCGTGCAGTCGCGCGAGATTTGTACAGGTGTCCCTGCGAGGGGCAGATACCGGGATGGGTGACCGAGTCGACGACCTAGTGCCCGGTTCGGTGATTTGATATCCATATTAATGTAGTGATCGGAAATGAAATCAGGCAAAATACTAAAAAGTGTAAAATCCAAATATTTAGCCAAATCAATTTAAATAATAAAATCAAACACTTTATTATTTTTATAGTACTTTACGCTGTACTAGGGAACTTTAAATGAAATTTTTCTGCTGTATCAACCCGTTAGCCTCCGGTAAGTGCCCTCTGCCGAATATGTTTAGAACTACATAGGTACTTATCGGCCCGTGGTAAATTCGTTACAGAAATGTTTGAAAACCACGGAATCGGAAATTTCATCGCCTACGATAACTTGCGGTTAGCTCAGTTGGTAAGAGCAGCACGCGCGATACGTGAAGGTCGTGGGTTCGATTCCCGCATCGCAAGGGGAGATGAAATTTTTCTGTTTCTAATATTTAAAATGAAACACATTCGTCGTCTGTCGTCGTTCAAATCTAACTCTCTGTCATTCTCTTTTTTCGGATATTCATACATACACGCATCGCACATGCACAAGTGATTGTTATTTGGCTGCGGTCTTCTGTAACGTGGAGGTATTTCACCAGTCGGGCTGCTGCAGTTCAAGCGATAAATCGCTATGCCCTACCTCTCTTAAATCTCTGAGGTCCCAGGCTTGATCCCCGGTCGGGTCAATATGGGAAACTTTTCTATATTGTCTCGGGTCTAGGTGTTATGGTACCGTAGTTGTTTCTGATTTCTGTAACACAAGTGCTTAAGTTATTTACCGCAGAATCAGAGCGATGTATGTGGTGTTGTCCCAGACAATCACACCAATCACCTGGTCTCAAACTAAGGTTTCTCCTTGTATTATGAACACCAGACGACGGATACTAACCGGGGGCGTCATCCCAGCACACCCAGACCCAAGTCAATTTAGAAAAGTTCGCTTTCCAAATTGACCTGACCGGGAATCGAACCCGGGACCTATCGCGCTTTGGCCGCCTACCTTAGCCGCTGCGCCACCGAGGTCGTCAATATTATTATTTATAATGAATCGCCACGAGATTGGTGCTACCCCAGAAATAGGTTTACGGAAGGCCTCCAAAATAGTCTACACTATTAATTAAAGAAACCAATTACAAAGAACAAATACTCCGTTTTGTATTGGTTGATATGGGGGGTGAGGGGTGTTACGGGGGAGGTAGGGGGATGGTCACGCGAGCGGAGACTTAAATATCACGATGCATGTTTGATTGGTGCGCTAATGCTAACTGCTGATCCGGGGGCGGTTTATATGACACGATTTTTGGTTATTTTTTATATTTTAAAGAAACAGAAAAACTTCCCCTTGCGGTGCGGGAATCGAACCCACGACCTTCACGTATCGCGCGTGCTGCTCTTCCAACAAAGCTAACGGGAAGTTGTCGTGGGCGATGTAATTTTTCTGCTGTATCAACCCGTTAGCCTTAGGTAAGTGCCCTCTGCCGAATATGTTTAGAACTTTGGTGTTCTGGTAAATAATGTGTTTATATAACTCTGTGTGTTTGTCTGTCCAGCTTTCATCCTAAACTACTGAACCGATTTGGATGGAATTTGGTATAGGTATACGTTGAACCTCTAGGACGGACATAGGGTTACTTTTCGTTTTGAAAATAAGAAGAGGTGGGGTAATATCGCCCTTGACATAATAACATATTTTTTTTTTTTATTTATTTAAAAACTTTATTGTACAAAAAAGTACAACAGGTGGACTTAATGCTATGGGCATTCTCAACCAATCAACCTTTGGGTCATGCGGAAAGTTAGTTTATGGGTAATAGTGACAAAGTGCATAAGTAATAAAATAAAAATATAATAAACAAGAATAGTAACTACCGAGCGTTACAAAAGTCATTTCGGAAACAATTAAATATAGTACATAGACATACATGAATAAATATAATATATATATAAAATATGAAGCTATACTTATATTTACATAATGTATAATATACATATAATATGGGATTTTTTTTTATTTTACAATCGAGATATGAAATTTGGCGCTCTTACTTTTTGTTTTTAATATTAAGGTAGATAGGGGTAAAACCGACCATCTTTATTTATTGCTACAAAAAACTAAATCTACGCGTACGAAGTCGCGGGCTGCCGCTAGTTATCCATAGTCTCAATTAAATGTAATGATACAACTCAAAAAAATACTTGAGTTTGAGAAATATTTGGGCTCCATTTGTTCTATCGACTAATAATCGACGCGTTATCGATTAATAATCGATTCACAATCGATTGTTCGGCGACACTACCTACGATTAGTCGTGTCCTAGCCGCGTACGAGTCGTGTCGCCACGTGTGAACCGTCTCCTCCGCGGTGGTAATTGTTGTGTGAATGTTTTATGTGCCCGTTCTGCTGACGTGGTGCTCCGCGGCAGGCTACGAAGGTAGCTGGCGCTGGCTACAGGCGCAATTTAATAGGACAATGAGTATTTACTTGGGTTTCAGAAGACAGTCGTATATTCTAACAAACTATTGCGTTTATATTATTATGTAGTAGGATTTGTCATGGCCACTCACTGCGGGCTCTCCCGTAGTGCATTTTCTGCTTGTGTTGCCGAATAATCAATTATCGGTGTATCGATTATTCGACTAAATCATTTAAAAATTGACATCATTGATTATATCGATATTTTTGATGCTATTGATATTGCAATAAATTTTTAATATTTTTTTGGGTACACATTAATAATTGATTAATAATCGATTCTATATCGAGCAATAATCGATGTAATATCGATTAGTATGCGATGCACGATCAATTAATAATCGATGCACTATCGATTCATAATCGATGCACTATCGATTCATAATCGATGCACTATCGATTCGTAATCGAGTCGAGTCGTCACGTGTGAACCTTCCTCCCGGTGGTAATTGTTCCGTGAATGTTTTATGTGCCCGTTCTGCTGACGTGGTGCTCCGCGGCAGGCTACGAAGGTGGCTGGCACGCCTGTAGCCCGGCGTGCTTTAATAGGCCAATAGGATCTTACTTGGGTTTCAAGAAACATTCGTACTACTTAACGTTGACAATATTAGTAGGATTAATAATAATATTTTTTTTTTCTAATTTCTATAACGGCTAGGCTCTCTACTCTAGTGAACTTCACATTTGTATTGGCGAATAATCGATTATCGAGCAATCGATTTTGTCCATTCCAAAATAATCTATTGGACAATGATAGGGATAGTTATTATTCATTTTGACGACCTCCGTAGCCGAGACGCGAGCGGGCCGGAATTCGGTGTTGCGCCATCTCTGAGGTCCCGGGTTCGATCCCCGGTCGGGTCAATATGGGTAACGAACTTTTTATTTATTTATTTAAAAACTTTATTGCACAAATAGGTACAACAGGTGGACTTAATGCTAGGGGCATTCTCTACCAGTCAACCCTTGGGTCATGCAGATAGTTTGTATATGGGTGCGGTAACATGGGAGAAAAAAAAAGAAATCATTTTAAACAACAATAAATTAAGCAACTTTTACTTTTCTGTATTGTTGGTCTTTGTGTTGTGGTACCGTCGTTGTTTCTGATTTCTGTAACACAAGTGCTTTAGCTACTTACCACAGAATCAGAGCAATATGTGTGATGTTGTCCAATATTTATTTATTATTTATTCTAAAAAAATCGTCTGGATTTTGATAATTTTTATATTAAAACACGTGTAGTAAATAACTCGAAGCGTGCGAAGTCGCGTGCGGCCGCTAGTCATAATAGAGCTTCTTGGCGTCTTCCTTTAGAATACTTGATTGTTCTCCGGCGAGGACTGATGATTTATCACACCTATACCTTCTTGTAGGGTTGGTATTTACGCCGAGAAGTAAGACGCTTTTATGTTCTTGACCGACTTCAAAAAAAGTAGTTGTACGTGTTCGTATCCTAATTATTGTTAAAAAGTTAATTAAAAAAAATAATAATAAAGTGTTACGCTACGTCACTGCTGGCCGTAGCCAAGCCACATTTAATAAGTGAGCCACTTGGGCTTGGGCAACTTGGGGCTCAGTCAGTATTTCTGTCGCCCAAATTAATAAAAAGGTGCCTGGGATATTATTATTCTTATTAAAGTCGTTTATTTCTGAGTTAAACTCTATCTAACTGTAATGACTGAAGCATCTTACGGACTGGTCTGCTCCAGCTTACCTCTCGAAAGTAAATACATAATGATTCTTTACTCATCAAAACAAAACTATATGACTTGGTCCAAAGTGAGCTACATATAGCAATAAGTTAGATACTGCTACTGTAACTGATCTGCTGAGTTTCTTACCGGTGTCTAATCGGTTGATATAGGTTTCGAACCGGCAGTAGAGTCACTTTGCATTGGATTCAATGACGATTCAAAAGTGTTACATGTAACCTACTTGATGAAAGAAATATTTGAGTTTACATAAGTTAAAAACTTCAAATAGTATTTTTTTTGCATTGTCCTAAAGTGAGGTGAGTTTTGATTGGACATGTTCAAAAACGTCGAGTCCTTTAATTGCAAGTGATGATTTGATTCGAGCCCTCGGTGGCAACCCTACCCCGGCATTGTTCCCGAAGTATATCCTTAACGTATAATGTCTTCTATTCAGAGTCCCGTGACGTCAGTATATCAGCGCTAATCAAGTGCTGTTAAATACTGAATGCAGACGCCGCAAGGTGATTTATACTAGTCTACGGTATTGCTCACGTCTCGTTGGTACTGGGTTCGATTCTCGGTTCGGGAAAACTATATTTATTTATTTCAACTTTATTAAACGTTCTCAAAGGTCAAATTTATGGACTCAATGCCTATTGGTATTCTCTTCCAGTCATCGTCATAGGTTTGAGCCGAACATATGTTTTGGGTCTGGATGTTGTGGTACCGTCGTTGTTTCTGATATCTGTAAAACAAGTGCTTAATCTGCTTACCACAGAATCAGACGAATATTATTATTTATATCGTGGCGGTGTGTGTGTGTGTGCGGCGTGGCGTATTATTTATACGAAATATATTAAAATGAAAAATATGACCGAAATATATATATATATAAATGTTAAATATTTTTTTGAACGCGCTAATATCGCCACTAATAGTTCGAAATAAAAAAAATGTGTTGTAAAGATTTAAAGTTTTTACATTGTTGACCTACTTGAATACTTGCATATATACTTGACTTTGACTGTTTTTACCGAAATAACGTAGGCATAACATTTGGCATTTGGTATGGCATAGTAACATTTCATCCATGGTCGGTTTCGTTTCGAAACAAAAAGTAGTCCATATTTGTGCCAAATTTCATAAATCTTACTCAAGAAATATGCATTTTCCCATATAAACTTTCAAGGGCGATATTACCCCCATCCCCCCTTATTTTCAAAACAAAAAGTATCCTATATCCGTTCTAGAGGTTCAACGTATACCTATAACTAATTTTATCAAAATCAGTGGTTTAGGCGTGAATGCTGGACAGACAAACAGACAGACAGACAGAGGTACTTTCGCATTTAAAATATTTGTATGGATTGTGTTAATTAACATTTTATTTTATTTGTTTCAGGTAAGTTGAGTTTAGTGTTTATTCCTGCAGTATGAAGAAAAAGAGTATCACTAAATTATACCATTTTCATGGATTTTAATTCACATGTACGTATTAATCGTAAGATTAAATTTTTCGCTTTAAATCGGAATTATTTGAACCTAATAACTTTGGTTTACTGGCTTTTCCATGTTCAACTATTTTCAAGTCTATACGTCAGCGGACTAAAAATTGATTTCAAGCATTATCCAAAAATATGAGACATGTGTTTTTGCATTACCCACCTAATCAAATAAAAAGCATTTATTTTCGTTGGATCCCAATTTTTGATCCCATTTTTTAAGTATTTACGATTGATCCCATTTTCTATTTTCGTTGGATCCCATGTTAAGACAACATGTGTACTTTGCAGAAGAAAAGTGATTTACCCTTGTTCAATATTTAATTGAGGTTTTGTGTGCCAAGATTTGTGCTATTCGGAGTAGGTTCCCGTAATTGGCCATCACAATCTGTGATTTATCTGTGATATGTGGATTTTTTTTATATTCCACTTCAAAAAGGCGGTAACTTGAATTTTATTGTCGTGTGTCGTCATTTGCGTTTTATCCAACAGTGACGTAAGGGGCCCTGCCATTCAACTTGGCGTCGTTCTATTTAAGTATTTTATCAATATGGTAAATTAAAAAATACATGTCAATATACAGGGTGAAAGGGAGGTGAGAATTTTGTATGAATGTCCTATGTTTGATAAGTAAAATGTACCGTCTATAAATGGTGTCGAGATGTACTTATAAGAGTAGTATACCTTTCGTAATCAACCCCCTGTTTGGGTTAAAACTAGGGGGTGGTAGTTATGAAACTGGCGTTCGTTGCCTCGGCCCTGAGGGGTGGGGTGTGTCAGGTGACCTGGAACGCGCGGTGGGGGAGCCTGTGTAGAATCTGCGTGGGATCCCGCCTTCCCCATCAAAGCGCAGCGTTGGCCTCCGAGGAGGTTTTCCCCATCGAAATAATATACAAAAAGGATATTGTAGATATAAGCCTGGCGTAGGTTACCTCGGTCCTGAGGGGTTGGGCGTTCAAGTGGCTTGGCACGCTCCGGGCGCGAGGTGGGCAGCTAAGCTACAGGCGCGGTGGGGGAGCCTGGCTAGCTTCCGTAAGGCATCCCGTCTCCCCCACATCTGCTCACGTTGGCTACCGAGGGGATTTCAGTCGGTGCGAGCCCGGCACACCACTCTCTCTTCCCTGCAGAGAGTAACAGTGCGGTACGCATTTCCCTATGTAAATAATAAACAAAAAGGGGATGGTAGTTATAAGCTTGGCCTCCGTTACCTCGGCCCTGAGGGGTTGGGCGTTCAAGTGGCCTGGAACGCTGAGGTGGGCTAGCGGCAGGCACGGTAAGGGAGCCTGTGTAGTTTCCTAAGGGATGCCAACTCCCCCACAACTGCTCACGTTGGCCGTCAAGGAGGTTTTGGTAGATGCGACCCACCACTCCCTGTTCCCAGTGAAGAGTGACGGTGCGGTAGGCATTACCCCCTCATGGCAGTCTCCACGCGCACGAAGTCGTAGTCTAGTCGATTAATACTTTCGAAGTCGTTTGAGCCACTCAGAACTTTAACTGGGCGACTCGCATTGAATATTCCACCGCAGGTCTCGCTCAAGTTTCATCAGTAGCGGGCCAGTTCAGTGTAAGGGTCTGTGCATTTTTTATCAAGACATTACGCTCAACTTTTATTGTTCCAAAGTTGCGTGGCGCTTCAACTTTCGTAGCTTTTACGACTTTGTCTAACTTCGTGTTTAGGGCAAGTGCTGGGAGGGGACATTTTGCTCAATTAAATATATTTTTTCCGTGGAAACTGGTCTACTTAAGGAACTGGAAATGTGCGTGCATTATGAATAAATGTTGTACAACATAACATACATTGCTCTGATTCTGTGGTAAGTAGCACAGTAATTAGAAATAGCGACGGCACCACAACACCCAGATCCGAGATATGGAAAAGTTCGTTTTTATGTTAATCGGACCGGTAAACAACTCATGGGGTTAAAATTGGGTTTAAAGTTAGTCTGAAACTTTGCAGTTCTTGAAGTATATATATAGTACATATTGCTTTATTCTATTTTAAACCATAGACTTCGTAAAACCAGTAGAACATTCGTAAGATTAAGTATAAAAATATACAACAAGTTACCGAATTTATTATTGACTTACCTATGCATAGATTTAAAATCCATATTAAACCATGTTTAATGCAAAAAGGATACTATAAACTTGATGAATATTTAAACGATAAACATATATGGACATGATTGTATGCTCGCTCGCACACCATATTTTTAATTTCTCTAGCTCTAAATATTATTACTGAACCGATTTTGATGAAATTTAAGTAATATTCAAAACAATGAGTAGTCCATATTTTAATAAGTTTCGTGCTATATTAATAAGATTAGGATAACTACTGAGTTTCTTGCTGGAATGTTTTTTCTTGCGGGATTCTTCTCGGTAGAATTAGGTTCCGAACCGGCTGTAGCTTCAATTTTGGTTTATATTCATTATGACGATGCATAAGTGTTACTTTTTACCTACATTAATAAAATAAAATTAATTTATTATGATTATGATTCAAGTAAGTGACGTTAACACTTTTGAATCGTCATTGAATACAATGCAAAGTGACTCTACTGCCGGTTCGGAACCTTCTACCGAGAAGACGCCGGTAACAAACTCGGTAGATCAGTTACAGTAGCAGTATCTAACTTATTGCTATGTGTAGAACACTTTGGACCGAGTCATATAGTTTTGTTTTACTACAATATTAGGATATACGTAATGGCGCGTCGTTAGCGTAAATGCTTCTTGTTGGCAACTTGTATTGTGTCATTCGTTGCGGCCACGGTGATTTTATGTATTCTATGTTAGTAAAATCAATCGCTGTTCGTTAAGTCTCGCAAAAACTCGACAACGGCTTTTTTCTATAGTAGCGCAGTATATTGGCTCCTCCCAGTCTGATGGTAAGCAAGAGAGGAACCCACATCGCGATGACAACGGATTTGATACCGTAACATCCTATCCGTTAGCATCGCCATACTGGCCCGCAAGATGTTTCTTCACGCTCCTTTTGGAGGAATCCATGTCAAAGGAAGGAGGTAATACATGAGCCGGCAACGAGTTCCATTTCTTTATGGTCCGGCAAAGATAGGAGTTACCAAATTTTTTTGGTTCGTGATGGAATATTTTCCACGGTGAAGCGATGACATCGTTGGCCGGCTCTTGTGGTTTTGTGATGGAAAGGAGAGAGTGGGATAAGGGAAAACAGTTCCTCGGAACACTCACCATGATAAAGCCAATAAAAGATGCTTAATGAACCAGTGTCTCTACGGCTAGCTGGATTAGGCTAAAAAAACATGCGCCATGCAAGTAAATTTATCGCGCTCTTAAGAAATGTCAATATCAATGAGTCTACTTTTGATTGGCTGAAAATACGAGTACGGTGTACTATCACCCAATTAACGGTATAGAAATTTATGTCGTGTCATGCGAGAAATTTGACGTGTTGGTCATGCTAGGCCTGTCCATTTCCAAAAAATACAATTAAAAAGCTCTGGTCTGGGTGTTGTGGTACCATTGTTGTTTCTGATTTCTGTAACATGTGTGTGATGTTGTCCAATATTATTTATTTTTAATATTGTATTATTGTATACTAACCTCAGATTAATAACAAAATCTCAGACTCTTCATACTAATATTATAAATGCGAAAATAACTTTGTCTGTCTGGTTGTCTGTCCGGATTTCGTCTAAACCACTGAACCGATTTTCATGAAATTCGGTATAGGTATACGTTCAACCTCTAGAACGGGTATAGGCTACTTTTTGTTTTGTTAATTAGGGAAATGGGGGTAGCACCGACCTTGAAATTGTACATGGGAAAATTATTATTCTTAACTTGTTTGTTTGCTATGAAATTTGGCCCAAATATAGCACGGAACTTCGATTAAAATATGGACCACTCATTGTTTTGAACATTACTCAATTTCATCAAAATCGGTTCAGTGGTTTAGGCATGAAAGTCCGGCTTTTCGGCTGTCAGACAGACATACAGAGTTACGCATTTATAATAATTGTATTAGTATGGATTTGTCTTAATCTTTAATCAAAAAAGCGAATTATCGAACTTTTCTATATTTTCTCGGGTCTGAGTGTTGTGGTACCGTCGTTGTTTCTGATTTCTGTAACAAGTGCTTTAGCTACTCACCACAGAATCAGAGCAATGTATGTGATGTTGTCTAATATATGTTGTTCAATATAAATAGGGCCATCTCTACTCGCAAACTATAAAGAAAGTAACCAAAAAACTATTTACCGAAAACATTTCGCCTCGTTACTTGTTACGTCGTAGTAAGTTTTGCGCGACGTTGCCGCCCCGGCACCCCTCTGGTGCGAGCGGGACGGACGCGCTGCGCGAGAAAGACGGGGGCATAATAAAGGGAGAGATGCAGTGCCGACTTGGTGGTTCGGGAGCGAAAAGGCGCGCGCCGACGTCACTTTTTGATGGGGATAGCGACAGATAGAAAGACATTTATTGACACACTTATACAAACAAACTTTGCAAATACAGAAGGTTTTTCAGAGAGGTAGGGCATAGCGATTTATCGCTCGAACTGGAGCAGCCCGACTGGTGAAACACCTCCACCTTACAGAAGACCGCAGCCAAATAACAATCACTTCGGTGTTGTTGTGTTCCTGCGTGTGAGTAAGGTTTGCAGACCTCCTGGGGGGTGTTACGTTAGTAGCAGGGGTCAAGCCTTCAAGGTAAGGGCGACAAGTCCAGTAACAGCTTTATTATGCTGTAGGTACTTGGCGCCCTTAGCTAGGAGCTCATTACCACTTACATCAGGTGGGATGAGGTCTATCTTGAACTGTAATATAAAAAAAAATCTAAGGCGATTATTTATTTACTAACATTAACGCAACTTCGTACGTGTTTTTGAGATTTTTTCTCATTTTTTGTTCTAACTGACTTGATGATGATAAAAAGTGTGTTAATCTAGTATGTCGCCCCTTCAAATTTCAGCAAAATCCGTTCAATAGTTAAATACTTTTGCGTTTATAATAAAAATATATACTGTGGAATTGAGAACCACCTCCTTTTTTTGAAGTCGGTTAATTATTATTAATGTCATCTATGTTTTTATCCAACTTCATATATTCCTACAAACTACGAGATTGTAATAAAGGTAACCAACAAATATGTAATACTAGCTTTGCCCGCGACTTCGTTCGCGTGGACTACATCCTTTCATGGTCGGTTTTACCCCTTTCTCCCCTAATATTCGAAACAAAAAGTAGTCTATATTTTAATCCAAGTTTTGAGCTATATTTATGGCAAATTTCATATCTCTAACTTCAAAAATAAACATTTTTCCATAAAAACTTTCAAAGGTGGTATTACCTCCCTCCCCCCCTTATTTTCTAATAAAAAATAGCCTATGTCCGTTCTTGAGATTCAACGTATAGCTATACCAAATTTCATCAAAATCGGTTGAGAGGTTTAAGCAGGAAAGCGTAACAGACAGACAGACAGAGTTACTTTCGCATTTATAATATTAGTAGGGATTACAAAAATATTAAAATACTAAAATATAAAAAAATAATATCTAACTAATTAAATAAAAATAAGAGGTTAATTATTATATTAGTTATTAATTATTTACTATCAATATGGTCTAAACGGGGCAAGTGTTGCGCGTAGGTCCCGCTTGGTGTCGCCGGCAAGTCCTGAGTCGCATCAGGTGACGTGAGAGTTACGCGATATTGTACTGTTACGTCAATCGGTTAGGGTTCACACTCGCGCGGTGAGGATAATGTATTAGTTCGCAATTAAATAGTTACATTTTTAACCCTCATGCAAGGTTTGGGAGACTATTATAAGTTTAACGGTTTGTCTGTCCTTGGAATTGCACATTCAAAACGGATGAATAAATTATAAAAATAGTTTGACAAAATGACCTGTGCGCGAATTGAACCGTGGACCTTTCGCGCCTCGGGCGACTACTTTAGCCACTGCACTCTGTCATTAAATAGGAATAAATAATATAAATCTTAAATATTTTAAAGATCAGAGAATTTTCATCTCCTCTTGCGGTGTGGGATACGAACCCACGGACATCGCGTATCGCGCGTGCTAATCTTCCATTCGCTTATAACATAATTAAAAGACATTTTCAAAATAATTATGTGCTTATCGGAACTAAAACTAAGACTTATTATTGCTTGTTCCCTAACCAATCTCAAGAATATATGTTTTATGTTTTTTTTTGTGTATTGAGTAGGTAAAAACCCTATTATGTAAATATTGTAAAGAAAAAGGAAATTTAATTTCCCACTGCGTTACGAAAATCTGAAGCTCAGCTGGAAGAACAGCTCGCGGGTCGAATGAAATCAAAAAAAGGAGGTCGTAGATTCGAGCCCAACACCGCAAAGGGATAGGAATTTTTTCTGTTTCCTTAATATATTTAAAGTTAGTAAGCTAGTGCGGCGTGAAGTACGACACAAATTTGTAAAAATGTTACTATAAATATTGGTTCCGTCGGCGGCAGCCCTGCCCGCGAGCCGGAATGGACACTGTCTGCCCGTGACAGGGTGTAGATTCGCAAATTGAATCCCTGATCGGATTTATATCAACATTACATATTATTTTAGGGACGTGTTTTTGATAGTTGTCCTAGTATTTGATAGATAGGTTATTCATCTTTTTTTTATTGCACGTCAAGATTGACCTCATGAGGGACCTGATGTTAAGTACTAATGAGGTCCTAGCTTTAAGGGCGACAAGTACAGCATAATAAAGCTGTTACTGTACTTGTCGCCCTTACCTTGAAGGCTCGTCCCCTGCTACTAATGTAGCACCCCCTAGGAGCTCTGTAAACCTTACTCACACGCAGGAACACAACAACACAGAAGTGATTGTTGTGTTCTTTCCAGTCACTCACTTCCCAGTCGCTACCGGTGCCAAATGGGATTTTTCATTGCCATTTGCCACTGCTGGCAATCTATGTGGTGGCAACTGGGAATTGACGAAAATTAGTGTTAGCGGTATTAAAAGAAAACTCTCGAATCTTGTAAAATCTGACTATATTCAATAACTTCACTATACATCAGTATTCACATTTAAGTTTCTTGGTTTTCATTCGTCGGACATCCTTACTTGACGAAAGGTAAGCTTCGAATGTCCCCCCAGCGGGCCGAGCGCACGACTCATAACACCGGTTTTTAGTCCCCACTCCAATCAAGTTTTACCGACATTGTAAGCCACGCGCTCGGACGCGAGTCAATACAAATACTTTTAAAAGTTGCATAAATTCAAATAACTATAATTATAACTTCTTACAATTTAAATAATTATAACTCTTTAGACAATCATAATTTCTTACATTAGTAATAAGTTTAGCTTGTTCTGCAAAACAAACTATTGAGTTTCTTGCCGGTATCTTCTCGTCCGAACCGGAGGTAGCATCATTCGATTTACATAGAGACTATTCATAAGAGTTACTCGTGTAATCAACATGAAAAAAATTGATCAGACCTACAATTTTACATGTGAAATTGATTTATAATTTGTCACATTCTCGAAAACAAAACTCAAATGATATTCAAGTATTAATCTTAAATCACAGCTTAAGTGTACATGTAGCGTACTACACAACCGCAATACAAAATATATTACAGTCCGGAAGCTGCTATGAAACAGTTAAAACTTCGAGCGCAAGCTTACATCGCTATAAACTGTAGCCTTTGGCTAAAACAATTAGCAAAACCATTTAAATTCTGTATTTGCTAGTATCAGCATATAATATATTTAATTTAATAACCCACTGCATGGCAACTGCCTCCATCATTGAAAACGAGAAATATGTCACAGGAACCTTTTTATTAATTTTGGCGACAGAAATACTGACTGAGCCACAAGTCACCCAAGCCCAAGTGGCTCACTTATTAAATTTATGACCAACCTTTTATTTAGGTTAGGTTAGTCTTTTTTTGATGCTCGATTAAATAAAAACCATTGAAATTTAGTTTTCGATGCAATAATGTGTACTACCTAATGACCACGCTTGAAAGTAGAGTAGATGACTAATAATAATTGTTATTTGGTTCAAATGTTTGGGAGTAGGCCCCAATTCTTGGCAGGGATCAGCGATAGTTACGTAAAAAAGAAAATAATTATTTTAAGCAATAATGTTGCTTGATTTAAGAGAGCATTCAAACTTTAGACTCAAATATTTTTTTATTAAAGAGAATACATATAACATTTTTGAATCGTCATTGATTACAATGCAAAGTGACTCTTATTCCGGTTCGGAACCTATATCCACCGAGAACACACCGGTGAGAAGCTCCGTAGATAAATGTGTAACTACAGTAGCAGTATCTAACTTATTGCTATACTGTAGCTCACTTTAGACCAAGTCATTTAGTTTTGTTTTTATGAGTGATAAAACAATTAAGTACTAAAGTAAGTGTTATGTACTTTCGAGAGGAAAGCTATAGCAGACCAGTCCCGTTGGGTTTAGATAAGCTCACTTACCGTAACAACGTTTAATATTGGTGCAGCTCGTTCTCCGAAATCTCCAGTTCGGCCTAATTTCTCCGCGCGGCCAATTGTCCGGCCCGATAAGGCGAGGCGTATTGGGCGCTCTAACGCGCTCGACTAATATGACCGTTCGCTGATTGCCTAACTGGCACACCGCACCGATGACCAGTGACGCACGTGCGGAACAGCGGAGCATGGATAACAGTTCCATATTAGCTCTTATGCCCTCGTTAAAAAGTGTGGGGACGAAGTACTTTTACTTAAATTAAAAAAAAAATGAGTACATTTCTTAATATTTTTTTATGTTCACGGGAATAACTTCGTCTTGTGTGAACCGTTTTTGATAGTTCCTTACTTGTTAGAAATCAGATGTCCATTATAAGGAAACTAGTGTGTGATGATGGTATCCCTTTTGATTGTTTTTTTATTAGTATAAAAATTGAAGTTCGATATTATTCCTTTTGCGCACAGTATAAAAGTGGTACAAAGGCCAAAATATTTAGTCTGTCGTGCTCTTTCCTGTACAAAGTTTTACAAATTAACTGAATACAGATGCAGTCATTTTAGACGTACCCACTATCACCATCTAAACATTGTTTAACTACCCCGTATTGCGCTTCATTTTTACGTAAGTTGGTGCCAAATCTATTCACCCCTTTCTTTTTAGGGAGGAAAGTACTTTTGCATACTCAATCCTTCGTAGGAGCGAGAACTACCCTAACTAAAAATTTCCCATCTTCTCATCACCTAGTGACGGCGCAATGGGAAAACAGGGACCCATAACTGTCACATCGTCATTGCCAAAGCTATGAAACACAGCTGAAGCGAAGCATAGATGTGATACGATATTTTTCCCATAATTTTCCTCAATAGATTGGTTTACTGTAGTTTGCATTCACTGTTCGACGCTTCGAGTAGGAAACGGGAACCGAAAATGGTAATGTTACTATTTTGTCGTCGGCTTGGGTAAGAGGCTCGCAGGTACAGCTGATTCTGTGACTCAAAACCGTGTGCCCCACACTTGTGTCGTTAGGGACAATTATAAAGGCTTATCAATGTACTATTATTTCGTCGACGCGCGTGCAAAAACGCGAAAGAGCAGTATGGTCTTACCGCGTAACTGCAAAATAATCAAATAAATATTGGACAACATCACATACAGGGTGTTGTGGTACCGTCGTTGTTTCTGATTTCTGTAACACAAGTGCTTTAGCTACTTACCACAGAATCAGAGCAATGTATGTGAAGTTGTCCAATATTTATTTTATTTATTTATTTTATACATTGCTCTGATTCTGCGGTAAGTAGCTTAAGCACTTGTTTTATAGGAATCAGAATTTTTTTTATATATTTTTTTTTCACCTAATCGTAATCGCAAGAAAGCCTATATGCAGTAATTACGAATGGATATTGGGCGGTTTTGCACGAGAAGCAAAGGTATGCAAATAAAAAACCACGTTTTAACACCCCAACTGTCGATAAGCCTTTAAAATCAAAACCTATCCTTTGTTCGTTCCATTTTTGGTATTAGACCTGCAGTTACCAGACTCGATTAATTTTAATTGTGCTCCATCGACACTTATTCACGCTGCAACAATCTTGTTTTACATAACTGGAGATGATACATATTGATTAGTAATTAATTAGAATGAATACCAGACGTCGCGTTAATTAATAGCGCGGGTCGCTAATACAGGCTGTGGTGGGTGCTTCCGGTGTTTGCGGAAGATTACATTTGTAATTAGAACAAAGGAATAGTATTTAAGATTTATTATCTAAAAGGATTGCCTTAATATATTTCCCACTTTAAGAAGTAAGTGGGGCTTGAGTAGTATTAAGAATGGTACACCACTATAAACTCAAACTCAAACATTTCTTTATTCAAGTAGGTTACATGTAACACTTTTGAATCGTCATTGAATACAACAGATAACTCAGCAGATCAGTTACAGTAGCAGTATCTAAGTTATAGCTATGTGTAGAACACTTTGGACCAAGTCATATAGTTTTATTTTGATGAGTGAAAAAACATGAAGTATTATTTTATTTTAAGAGGTAAGCTGGAGCAAACCAGTCCCAATAAATATTTTATAGAAACATAAAATTTTCATATCCCTTTGCAGTGCGAGACTCGAACCCACGACCTTCACGTATCGCGCGTGCTGCTCTTCCAATTGAGCAAGTTATCGTAGGGGATGAAATTTTTCTGCTGTATCAACCCGTTAGAGGCCTTTGGTTAGTGTTTTCTAACGCGAACAAAGGAATTGACCGTACAAAGGAATAATATATACTAAACAATTAAATGGAAACTGTAGTAAACAGTAAAGCATTTAAAATGTATTATACATTACATATAAAGAGTGTAAACGGAATGTCGTTTGCCTCGTATTATGGCGATGCTACTTGGGTTAGATGCGATTAAATTTGTAATAAGATTTATTGTTATTACTTACTTCGATACCATCTTTTTTTTTTATAGCGCACTTCAAGATTGAACTCATCCCACCTGATGTTACCTAAGTGGTGATGAGTTCCTACCTAAAGGGCGAAAAGTACAGCATAGTAAAACTGTTACTAGACTTGTCGCCCTTACCTTGAAGGCTTGACCCCTGCTACTAATGTAGCACCCCCCAGGAGCTCTGGAAACCTTACTCACACGCAGGAGCACAACAACACAGAAGTTATTGTTATTTGGCTGAGGTCTTTTTAGGTGTATCTTTATATAAATAAATTCGCCAGACAACCACGCCATTAATCTGATTTCAAACTAAGGTTTCCCCTTGTCCTATGAGCACCAGACGACGGATACTAACTGGGGGCGTCATCACAGCACATCCAGACCCGAGACAATGTATAAAAGTTCGTTTTTCCAAATTGATTGACCTTTCGCGCTTTGGCCGCCTACCTCAGCCACTGCGCCACCGAGGTGGTCACATGATTTGGTCAGAAGTGCCCTGGCATAAAAACGGAATAAAGAACTAACTCTGAATGATTAATGCCATTTTAACTCTAGCTACTAAATAATCTCTGTACGATTATTTATCGTTTTTTAATAAATAATAAAACCGGCTAACTACGAGTCGGACTCGCGCGCGAAGGGTTCTGGATAAAAATTGCAAAACATGTAAGTTGGGAGCCCCTTTCAATATTTGTATTATTTTAATATAATTATTTATGTTTAAAGTTTTGATATATGTATTATATGTTACAAAATAGCTGATGTCCGCGACTTCGCCGGTTTTATTTCGAGGTAAAAAAAGTATCATATACTAATCTAGTATATCATCTCTTTTTCTACCAAATTTCATCCAAATCCGTTTAGTATTTTTGCGTGAAAAGGTAATAACATACATCTGGACATACATATAGTCTTAATTACTGTTACGTTTATAATATAGTAAGATATCTATTAATGTCTGACGATACATAAATGCTTTTGTAAAAGTTTAGATGAATAAAGACATTTTTTATTATATTCTATTCTAAATTATATGAATTGAATACTGTATTTGAAATTGAGCAAAAAAACACGTTTGTTTTAAAATTTATTTGTTCTGTTTTTTTTTGTATTGTTGTTTTAGCAGAGGGAGGTGACGCTACTAAAACTCCCCGTTTGACAGCGGAGCCTAAATAATAGGGTTCTGTTTTATTTACATACGGTACCCTAAAACCTCCTTAATTTATCAAAATTAAGTTTTTATTTCCCAAACACTAATTGCGGTGGATTAGCCCTCAACGGACTAAATAGAAAACAGTCTTGAGGGTAAGATTATAAAAGGGTACATCTTCAAAAAATAATATTTTGATGTTCGTTTTTTAATTCTCAATTTAAAATAGATATTTCAAAATATCATCTATATTTATCTGATAGATTACAATATAGCGCAAAATAATGCGTTAAATTGCAATCATAATGGTTCACAATCTTTCGACAGTTTACAATCTCACTAGATAGATTGTAATCTAACGATGTTTATAATCTTACGGTGACCTCTTTGGTAAGTAGCTAAAGCACTTTTGTTACAGTAATCAGATTAACGAATTAAAAACAAATACGTTTTTTAGCCATAATATAGGTACTAGATAGATAGATACACTTTATTGCACAGAAAATTTACAGAAATTGGTTTTACAGACATATTTAAGTACAATATAGGCGGTCTTATTGCTAGAGAGCAATCTCTTCCAGACAACCTTTAGGTAGAGGAAATAGTAGACATCAAGAAACGTAGGTACTAGGCCCTATATGCTAGGCTATATAGTATATATACTAGGGCCGGCCCCGGCTTGGCACTTTTTTTTGCCACATTTTCCTCTGATTCTTCGCTCATATTAGTTGCAGCTTGATGTTATGCAGCAGTCTTTCTCTATAAATGGATTGTCCAACACAAAAAATATTATTTGTTTATTTATCTATTTATTAACACCAACAAGACATACACTGTTTAATACTGAATTATACATGCCAATATAACAGTTTGAGTGCTATCTTAATTATAGGTGTTACACAAAAGAAATTGAATTAAGTTAGCATCAGATTAATATAAAATAAATAGGTAATTATAAAATTGTGGTAGATGAATAGATTTAACAATGAAATGAAATAAATTGTATTAAACATTAATTTTATAAATGGTAAATAAAAATAATACACAAAATACCAAAACTAGCTAGACGGCGATATCAGACTTCTGCGGAAATTAAAACTATTTTTTGAGAATATATCAGCATTTAATTTTGATTTGTTTGTTAAATCACTTTGCGAGCAAGCACCTTGTGACCTTTTTATGAAATTCGAACTAATAGTTCCGGAGATGAGCGCGTTCAAACAAACAAACTCTTCAGTTTTATAATGTTATACTATAGATTTACCATTATTTATTAACTTTGCTCAAAGTTTTTGAACTATCCAAGGACGTCACTTGACTTTTAATCGTATTTCGACAAAACTTTTTAACTTGTATCATTATTTAAATAATGACGAGTTTTTCGAAAAGTTCAGTTAAACGGCCTCTGCGGTCGGCCGCTTCGACTGAAATTTTTTAAAAAGTTCTCGAGTTAGGAAACTTTAACCTCATTACTGTAGAGTCGCCCTAGAGTCGCGGGAGGGTTGGCAACGTCGCTTTTTGTGTTGCCATCCGTGAGAGAGCTTTCGCTCCCCGAATTGTGGGTAAGTTTACAAAAGCTTCATGCGGTGTGATGTATTTGTTTATTTAATTTGGCACGGTAAGGAAAACTATTTTGAAACATTTGTTAAGCAAGCGAGTACAACATTTGAATAATAGGGAGAAGATAAAGTTTAGTATGTAATTCTATATTTAGTAAAAAAAAATCAATTTCGAACCGGCAGTTGCTTCGGTTTAGTTTTATATTTAATTTTGACGAGTCATAAGTAATTAATTGATTATTATCAATTCTACATTTTCTAAATAGTGTATTATTATTCGATACGCTTTTAAGAAAAGAAAGAAAGAAACATTTATTACTTAAAAACATCACAACATTGTCATATAAGTACACATATACAGAGCGGAGACAAAAAGAAAACAACAAAAAATATATACATACAATGAAAAGTGAAATCGATCACCTCGTCACCCGGGCGGCGCAGGCAGACCATGACAAGGCGTAATGTCCCAAATAAAAGGGCCTCACGCAGCATAAGATAATTTTTAAATCAGATATTTGATATATGGATGTTGATACGTGCATTAAAAAAGTTTAGAATAATACTGAGCGGAAAACATTTTAGTTACAGACATGAAAGTTATTGTAAAAGCTAAACTTAACTACGTATTAAGAAAAAATACTAGCTTCGCCGCGGACCAAGGTCGAACACACTCACAAACATGAACATAATATGAAACACTGGTTATTACATCACAATAAGTTGATTTATTATGAAAAATTCAAAATCCAATCAATATATTTCCCATTACTAGCCGTAGTACTAAGATAGCTACAATGTTTTAATAAAATTTAATCTCACGATTAATTTTTGATAAGATGTTGCGTGTCATTCATGCAATCACCGTCTGCACTGTTGCTAATTCAGTTAGGTACTGGTTTTTTCAATACCTGCTTGTTCTCTCTAGTTTTTTTTGCTGTATGACTTAACGCGATGGGAATATATCGTAAGATAAATAACTTAAAAACTGTATTATGTATGAATTTATAAAAGTCACAAGTAATACTAGTGTCTAGAACTTATTAATTCGCTTAACAAACTGAGATAGAAGAGACGACCTTCGTAGCCGAGAGGCGAGCGGGCCGGACTTTGGCGTCGCGCCATCTCTGAGGTTCCGGGTTCGATCCCCGGTCGGGTCAATATGGGCAACGAACTTCTCCATATTGTCTCTGGTCTGGGTGTTGTGGTACCGTCGTTGTTTCTGATTTCTGTAACACAAGTTCTTTAGCTACTCACCACAGAATCAGAGCAATGTATGTGATGTTGTCCAATATTTATTTATTTATTTATTTTTACTTATAGAAGCAGTACTTTTTTATTCAAACGGATTACCTTATAACTTTATTGTATTAATAAACTAAGATACATTTCCATTAGCCATAATTAAATACAAAAGCGGAAACTCTTGATTAATACTTATTAAAACAATTAGTGTGACGGAAATACCTTTTTTTTTGGCGGGGGGAAATGCTTTGACGCACCGTACCGTCACCCGAGAGAGGTGAGGCTTGTGTGGGACTCCCTGCCCTAAATAGGGCGGGAAAGTCAAAGTCAATCTTTCTTATTCACATAGATTACATTAGTAATACTCTCTATATGAAGCAAATGAAGCTACCTCCGGTTCGGAACCTATACCGGCAAGAAACTCAGTGACCAACCGATGATCGGGGACTACCCGCTTTGGCCCCCCAGTTGTTCCTCATGGTTTTGTAGTGGTTTTATCGGTCGGGTCAACCTGACCAACAATAACACAACAGGCATGACGGAAATACCTAGACGCATAGTTTGCTCTGGTTGAGGTTCGAACACGCGAATCCTTTTGTTTATTTCTACCAATCTTTTCATTTTTACCGGATTCGTTAAAGAAAAAGGTTAAATCCCGCGAAAACTGAAAAAGGCAGAGCCCCTGTCAAATGTGTCAACGGGCTAAAATTAATTCGAACATCAATTTCAGAAATCCAACTAATGCTTAAATATAGCTTGTACCTGTGCTACGATTCTTGTCGTGGTCCCCACGTGGCTCGTGAGCTGAACTCTTGACAAATAAGGACTTTCTCGCTCGTAGCGGGGGGATATCGAAACATTTATCATGGCAACACCGTCGCCCGACCGGCCGCCATTGCTCCGTCCGCGCCAGTTGCGCCCAGCGCTTCGGACGACTCACGCGCCGCCCGCGCGCCACAGACTCTCGTACAAACTTATTGTGTCTTGTGTTTACAATTGAACTTGCGAATTGTGGTGCGTCGACTATTGTTTGAGCGATAAGTGCAGTGGATTCGGAATTTGAATTTTTGTTGTTTTTTTTTATCGTGGAAAAGTGTTTTTGAAGTGAGTTTAGGAAAAAGTTTTGGAAGTGCGGTGCGCTGTCTCTTTCTTTGTGACGGGATGTGGCGTTTGGATGTAGTTTCGTTTGAAGGACGATGACTGGGGGGTACCGATTGTTGGTGCGTTTACCCTATTTATAAAATTAAAAAAATATATGATCTTTACATCCGAGTTGATTTAAAAAAAATGTATCCTCGTAAAACCTTGTTTATAACTAAATTGTTTAGAAAATCGGTGTTCTTCATACAAAGAGAAAACGTATATTTCGTAGCTAAATTTAATTTTGTACGCAGTGTACTATAATTATTTATTTGCGAGAAGTGGACTTACAATTTAAGATTGAAATATCAGAATGAAAGGCGTATTTTATTTGTTCCAAATTAAATTAAGAAAATATTTCCTAATTTTTTAGTAAGCTTCCTAAAATATTCATTATTTAATTAAAATAGTATGATCGGTCGTAATATAGTAAGTAAAAAAGTACTTTTACAACACCATATTATACCGTTTGAAAATGTATTATTAATATCACTAAATTTCTTAAATTATTTATTAATTTATTTAAAAACTTTATTGCACAAATAAGTACAACATTCTCTACCAGTCAACCCTTGGGTCATGCATATAGTTTGTATATGGTTGCGGTAACAGGGGAGAAAAAAGAAAGAAATCATTTTAAACAACAATAAATTAAGCATTAAAAATAAAATTACGGTATCTTTTAAATATACGATAATAATACACATACTATATAAATTAAATAGAATATATATATAAAATATTAAGGTATACTTAGATTTACATAATATTGATAATTTATATATACAATCAAATACATAAATATAAATTCAGAAGATAAATAAATTGATTCAGCAATTGACAAATTCATGACTATCATTACTTGTTAGCGAGAGAGAAGAAGTATTCACGAACTTTCATTTTAAAAATTCCCTTAGTCAGGGATTGTCGGGTATCAGCGGGCAGAGCGTTCCAAATAATAATTCTTAACGAAAATTATACACAACACACTTCATTGAAAATTGAATTAAAAAAAAATACATTTTAAGTTCAATGAAGTTAATAGAAGTAGAATCTCACACTTTACCATAAAAATATGATATTTTATAGTAAAGCACTTATGGCTGGCAACCCCAAAAATAGAATAATAATAGACAAAGAAAAAATATTAAATCAGTTACACAGTTAACTAAATGTACCATCGAAAGCTCGTTACACACTTTATACAGCCTCTATGTGGAGGGCATAAAAGCTATAATCGAACAGCTAGTGTTAACCTTGATGTCCTGTTCACTGTAATAAAGTGTGAATTTAAGGAACTAAAGATAGTGTAACTATAACCAAATCATAGTTCATTCTAAATACGTTAACAGATATATCGGTCATTCATATTTATTACCTTCTGCTAATTGTCTCGACAACCAGAGTTAAAAGCTACGGAAATAGCTTAAGGGCGAAACTTAGCGCTTTGATTGGATAATTTATTAGACTGTAGGAAAACATCGTAAGTTCATTTAGATGGCTTTGAATTCTGGATTGGAGTTCCCCTGTCCTGTTATGATTGTCAGACATCTGTCACCTCATAATAACAGTCGGATCTTGGCTCCCAGGAGTACTAGGAATGCATGAAATGTTAGGAGGTCGATCACTGGTTTCGAGGAGACTGGAATCGCTTCCATTTTGTAAAAATCTGTTTTTCCTCTAGGATCTTGGTTAAGAGTACAAGGAATACATAAAGCGCTAGGAAATTGATCACCGATTTCTGCTCAAGGTGAGAATCGATTCATGGTAACTATCAGGTTTACCGCTATGATCTTGGTTAGTAGTACCAGGAACGCATAAGGCGCTAGAAGGTCGATCACTGGTTTGAATTCGGTAGACGGCAGTCGGAACTTTCGTGAATAACTGGAGTATATCTAGGATTACATACAACGTTAGCAGGTCTATGATTCACTTGTCTGGAACTGATTTCAAGCTATAATCTTTATTAGAAATACTGGGAATGCATAAAGCTCTAGGAGATTGTTCACTCGGAGAATATAACAGTCAGTTTAATTTTAATAACTAGGTATGCATCTAGGATTATCATCAAAAGTACCAGGATTGCATAAAGTGCTAGGAACTTGGTCACTGGTTTGGACTGCGGATGATATACGTCAGTCCGTCTTATGTTTTTTTAACTAGGGATGTATTGGGGATTATTAACAAAAGTACCAGGATAGTATAAAGCGCTTGATCATTGGTGTGAACTAAAGACGATAGACACCACTTTAACATGTGGTGCGCATCTAGGATTATTAGCAAAAGTACCATTTGGACTAGTACGTCAATCGACTATCGAAATCCTAGTAAATACGAAAGGTGGCTGCAGCCACCTTTCGTACTTACTAGGATTTACTCACCTCAGTCAGGGCTTAGGCGTACCAGGGACATATAAAACGCGAAGAGGTCGTTCGCAACAGTCTAGATTTCCCACTAGGATGTCTGGGCTGAGAGTATCAGGAATGCATAAACAGCTTGAATGACTAATCACAAGTTATGCAAAAGCCTTAGCGAACTTTGCGCCGGTCATCAAAATGGCATCCGAGAGTTAATCTTCGATCGGCCGTATTATGATAACACAGTGACGTCACGAAACTAAAACAAGCCGTGATAAAGGTTTATGTGTGTCATAATAATGTCAGATCGGGTAATATGCCGTTCAAATATAGAATCAAATGACTTTCGCGTTCCATTTTAAACATTTAAAATGATTTAACGGGTCAAAACGCGACACCATTTTTATTTAGTAGTTAATACGAACTACTTACTGCCCGACGTTTCGGTTAGGTTGCACCAACCGTGGTCACGAGCTGACTGGTCTCGCTCGCCTTCGTCAGAGCAATGTATGTGATGTTTTCCAATATTTATTATTATTTATTTATTTAGAATTCTGTAGTCAGTTACTAATAACTATGTTAATTACTAGCTGTGCCCGCGACTTCGGTCGACTACAGAGTTTTTTCATATATAACTATTTTTATGGTCGCTGTTACCCCTATCTCCCCTAATATTCAAAAGCAAAGTCCAGATTTTAATCAAAGTTTTGAATTTAGAGTTTTCCTATTTTTTTTTCCAAAATAAAATTTAACCTATGTTACTCTTGGATAATGTAGCTTTCGAATGGTGAAATAATTTTTAAAAACGATCCAGTAGTTTTTGAGCCTATTCATAACAAACAAACGTAGTTTTCCTCTTTATAATATTAATGTAGATTTACAAAAAATTATAACGCATTCTTACTGTGCGCCGCTGTGTCAGTCAGTTTGAAGTTAATAGTCTACTCACTGTTGTCCTAATGGGGACACAGCCTTAACTAATTTTCATGTCAATAACAGCTACACAAAATATTTAAGTGCCGAAATTACGATAGACTTTTTTTCCAATACCTTCGTAACTTTTCAAGGTTGATACGATTTTCTTCAAAGTCAATTCAAGAACGCCTGGTGTAATGCTAGCGATTTGAGTATGATACTATTGTTACATAAGAATAGAATATAAAATGTTTTTATTCACGTAAACTGTTATAAAAGCATTTATGAATCGTCAGATTAAGTTACACTACCGCCGTGTTCGGAATGTTGATGCTATCGAGAAGAACCTACAAGAAACTCGATAGTTACTCTTTTCAAAACTTACTAATAAGGCAAAAAAAAAACCATAAAAACGATATAGTTTATGTCAAGTGTACATAATTAATGCTATGCAAACTTTTTTGTCATTTAAGTAGTCCTCTATCTACTATATAAAAATAAGTTGGGTTTTCCTTCCTGACGCTATAACTCCAGCGCACGAACCGATTTCTACGGTTTTGCATTCGTTGAAAAGGTCTCAGGCTCCGTGAGGTTTATAGCAAAGAAAATTCAGGAAAAATTTCAACCCGCGCATTTCCCGCGCATTCGACGAAAGACATTTTAAGACTCATTTTTCTACACTTTCAGTTACATTGTTCAAATTTTACCAAGGATCCCTAATTTTGTAGCCTATGTCAAATTAGAAGAATGTAGCATTCTATTGGTGAAAGAATTTATTAAATCGGCCCAATACTTTTTGAGCCTATTTATTACAAACATACAAAAATAGGTGCAAATCTTTCCTCTTTATAATATTAGTGTAGATGTATCTGTCAAGATTGGTCTGGCAATACCCTTATCTTTACAACTACATGTAATATTACGGAGATTGTTTGAAAATTAAATACTAAAATAACACCTGCGTAATAAATAATGATCTAGCTTAGAATGTTTCCTTATCTATGACAAACGTTTGCTACAATGTCATAATCGTACTTATTATGAGTTTTGTGGATTATTTTAATCTGAAACTTCGATTAATGATTTGGTAGTCAGTTTAATGAAAAATACAAGCAAATAATTGTCCCGTCATGACGTACATAGGGTGTCTGTATATAAACACTAGCATCAAAGTATATCTGGCTGTATATAAAATCTAGCATTGGAAAACAGGCCTAAAGTGTCACATAGGCTAATCTGATTTAAACGACTGAGATAATTATGTAAATGGCCACGAAGCGAATAAGAGTGTATGCTTTTTTTATTTATTCACTAGCTTTCCCGGCAAACGCCGTAAAGTCTATTTTTTCCCATATTTTCTAACTTTTGAAAAAATCTCTGGATCTTCACAATTAATTCAAAATGTACATTAGCCAAATCGGTCTAGTTGTTGTCATGTTTTTGCGAGACTAACGAACAGGGATTTATTATTTAATACGCGATTATCATTTACACGTATGAATATTATATAATCTTATGTACATATAATCATAATCATAATCAATTAATTTATTCATGTTGGTTAAAAGTACAGTTATGCATCGTCAAAATGAATATAAACCAAAATTGAAGCTACAGCCGGTTCGGAACCTAATCCTACCGTGAAGAATCCGGCAAGAAATTCAGTAGTTATCGTAATCTTTACAATATTTGGGGCTAGAGAAGTTAAAACTATGGTGTGCGAGCGAGCAGACAATCATGTCCATGTATGTTTACATTTAAATAACACTGGTCAACAAAACTTTGTAACAAGAAAGGTGCTGGCTAATTTTAAATTACCTACCTATCCTCATTTTATAACCATATTTATTTTGATTCCATCAGATCTAGTTTTCGTGTTACAGCTACTACCCACAAAATTAAAAGTTAACCGTTTTTATTTTACTTTCGCATTCACAGAATATGTTTATTTGAAGAGCATAGTGGTTTGTTCTGTTTTTAGAGTGAAGTAATTCTTAAATAATGTCAAGAAAGTGTAAAAATGATCCTGACATTTTTTTTACATTTGTGGTGACATTACTTTTAAAACTAAGCGAATGAATTTAACACCATTTTCGTAACTGAGTTATATCAACAGTATTTTGGTTTTGCCATCAGACAACAAGACAAAGCATAGGTTCCACACATCTGTGTGTTACATGGGTGGGTCTTCTCACTGGATGGGCGAAAAGATCTCGATCTAAGCCTTTTGCAATCCCTATGATTTGAACGGAACCAACGAACCACTCATATGATCGTTATTTTTGTCTTACTGATACAAAAGATATTACAATTAAAACAAAAAGTAAAATCAAGTATCCTGATCAGCTAAATGACCAATCCCTCATAGAGAAGATACCAGAAACACCTCAAACTAGCGATCTGTCCCTTACGCCACAAGTCGAAAAAAGAGACATTGGATCCTGAATTTCAAGAAACTTCCTAAAGAAAGAGAAAGAAGGCATATTTGTTGGCCCCAAATCAGGCAATTAATCAAAGATAATATATTTAAAGAAAAGCTTAGTAATTTTGAAAAATCAGCTTGGGAATCTTACATGATAGTAACTTTAAATTTTCTGGGGAATCAGCGATCAAGTGACTATAAATGTTTTCACGGAGCTTTTATCGACATATAAAGCTTTGGGCTGTAATATGTCATTGAAAATACATTTCCTCCATTCACATTTTGATATCTTTCCTGGAAATTTGGGCATCGTCAGCGATGAACACGGTGAAAGATTCCATCAAGACATCTTTAGTATCAAAAAAATATATCAGGGCAAGGAGAGTCCACGTATGTTAGCGAATTACTGTTGGACATTAAAACGAAGCAAAATACAGACAAAAATCATAAAAATAAATTTATATTAATGTAGCAATAAATCAAAATAACTTTTTTTTGTTTGTAACAATTCTAAATTTCCAAAATGTTATAAAATGGTATTACAAAAAAACTATTCGTATTTGAAGCATTTTAATTTTATCTCTAGGATCCTTATCGTTGCCCCTAACATAACTAGACAAAAGTTCTCATGTTACACGCCAAAAATGTTTTTTTGTTGACCAGTGTAATCATTGAAATATAAGTAAACAAGTAGAAGTGAAGTGGCTTATACTGTTTAAGGGCTCGTTTGCCGGTAGGTACCCTTTTTAGGTCGCCATCGTGTATCAATAAAATGTTTTATCGAAGTGAGTACCTATGAGAATAGTTGAAAGCCTGAACGAATTATTAATGTTCGTCACCCGCTAAACTCTAATTTACGTTTACAAGCATATATCAGTTCCTCCACCTTGTAATTATAATGTTAACACCTCTATAGGAATCGGACGTACCAATTAACAGAGCATTAAATATTTGTTGGGTCGACGCCGCGACAGACTTAACACTGTACACATTGTACAGTCTTTACATCGCGGGCATAAGCGCTAAAGTCGGACTGCAAGCGTTCATCTTTATGTGGCGGTGACTGTACGGGACATGTTGTTAAGAGAAAGGTAATTTAGTGGTGACATGTCCAGTTTTGTTGGTGAAATAAAATGATGCTTCGCACGAATAGTTCTTTAATATATATAAATGTATATATTTGAAAATATTTATATCCTACTTCGCCCGGCGATAGAGTAGCTTCCTAAGAGTCGAAAGAGAATCGATTTTTCTGTTATAGATAGATACACTTTATTGCACAGAAAATTTACAGAAATTGGTTTTACAGACATATTGAAGTACAATATAGGCGGTCTTATTGCTAGAGAGCAATCTCTTCCAGACAACCTTTAGGTAGAGGAAATAGTAGACATCGAGAAACGGGTACAGCCGTGCAAAATGCTGTTCTGATTTCACACAGAAATTGCTTAAAAAATTCGAATAATATTTGGTATACAGATAGTCTAAAACCTGATAAAATAGATGTATGTTTCTTTTGAATGCGTAAAGAGGAATGCTATGGTTTCTCTGGAGGGAACCAAGTTAGTATATAGTATCGTCATTAACACGCTTTAATTAGCTTAATTTGTACCTAACTATGTATTAAAAAATCTTGGAATCTTAATTTGACCCACTTTCCAGTCTTTTAGAATGAAATTTTACACATGCTCTGAGTTCTGATGACTACATGACTAGCTGAGAAACGTCATTACAAATCCAATATGGCGACCTCCCCAAGATGGCGGACTGGTTGTTCGAAATCCACCCCCATGAGATGGGTATCAAATGAAAGGGTTTGCTGTCAGGAACACGAAAAAAGTCACATGATTTAATGCGTGTTTTTTAGTTTTTTAATTCTAGTTGCTAGAAAAAAAATTTAAAGACTGTAAATTAAATTTCAAGAATATGATCAAAGGTTAGAAAATTAACTATATTTAAGGCTGCCTTACTTTGTAATAGAATGTGTCTTTAAAATAAATTTCAGTAAATATTCTTTTCAATAAAGTGTATATTTGTCGTCAAACGTCGTCTTATGAAGTCAAAAGTGTTACGTTGATGTCATCGACTCTGCCTATATTAATAAATTATCTCTCTCCATAAAAATACATGATTCATCAAAATTCTTCCGGGCGCGGTGAATAAGTGAGGGCACGCTCTTCGTGTATCAATGTATCCGAGTGTATCTAAACAAATAAATTGGCTGTAAACCGTGTTTACGACTGTTCCGAGGAGCAGGCTCTAATTTTAGAAAATGGCCAAAATGTAAAGAGCATTAGAAGCGTACTCTGCGGCGAGATGTACTATTACTTAGTGCTTCCGTTGTATCAATCAATAACTATATTACATATATATATATATTTATTATAATGCACTTCAAGATTGACCTCATCCCACCTGATGTTAAGTGGTAATGAGTTCCTAGCTTAAGAGCGACAAGTACAGCATAATAAATCTGTTACTGGACTTGTCGCCCTTACCTTGAAGGCTTGACCCCTGCTACTAATGTAGCACCCCCCAGGAGCTCTGGAAACCTTACTCACACGCAGGAACGCAACAACACCGGAGTGATTGTTATTTGGCTGCGGTCTTCTGTAAGGTGGAGGTGTTTCACCAGTTGGGCTGCTCCAGTTCGAGCGATAAATCGCTTTGCCCTGCCTCTCTTTTACATACATTACATATTGCATGTTTTGTTAGTAACCTGTATCACTAACTATATGATGCCCTTTATGGACGTCCTCGACGAACTCCGTAGCCGAGAGGCGAGCAGGCCTGACTTTGGTTAGCGCCTCTGAGGTCCCGGGTTCGATCCCCGGTCGGGTCAATATGGGAAACGAATTTTTCTATATTGTCTCGGGTCTGGGTGTTGTGGTACCGTCGTTGTTTCTGATTTCTGTAACACAAGTGCTTTAGCTATTTACCATAGAATCAGAGTAATGTATGTGATGTCCAATATTTATATATTTATTTTCTTTCAACTATATAAGGACTGCAGTTATGTTATATTAAAAAACATCAAAGCTATCGAAATCGTAACTAAAGATGTTTCTGTTATGATTAGCTAGTTAGGAATCGTAAGATTAAATATTGCAGTTATAATGACCAACATAATCGAAACCATTGAAGATACTAAAAAGATGTCTATGTCGAAAATGTAGAGCTCATTTTCAAGATTGACCTCATCCTTCCTGATGATTAGTTGTAATGAGGTCCTTAAGCGACAAGTACACCATAATGAATCTGTTACTGGACTTTTCGCCCTTACATTGAAGCCTCGACCCCTGCTACTAAAGCAGCACCCCCCAGGAGCTCTGTAAACCTTACTCACACGCAGGAACACAACAACACAGAAGTGATTGTTATTTGGCTGCGGTCTTCTGTATGGTGGAGGTGTTTCACCAGTCGGGCTGCTCCAGTTCGAGCGACAAATCTCTATGCCCTACCTCTGTTAAGCTATTTGCAGTTACGCGGTATTTACTGCTCATCCGCGGTATTTCACGTGATGCCAATATGGTATTAAGTAAATTTGCCTTAAAACTCGACTTATTGACGGTTGTACAGGTCTATTGTTTCCCTGTCATTGTGCATATCATTAGAGCCATTAAACTAATAAGAGTGGTCGAGTGGGCGCCACGTCAGCCTTATAAGACTGTTAATATTTAATGGGCATTTGCGAATAAAATCGATGCCGGTCCTTCGGCATTTTATTATAATTGCTCGGGTTTTACTGACGTGGTGTTATGGACATACAATTTTTTCAAAGACTGTTGAATGTCGTCTAGATGTTTAAGTTTCATTAAAAGTAAATTTAGTAAACTGGAGTTATAATTTTAAGAGAGGGCATAGCGATTTATCGCTTGAACTGGAGCAGCCCGACTGGTGAAATACCTCCACCTTACAGAAGACCGCAGCCAAATAACAATCACTTCTGTGTTGTTGTGTTCCTGCGTGTAAGTAAGGTTTACAGAGCTCCGCTTTCGGGCAATAAGCTTAAATTCTGAGGTCTCGGGATCGGTCCCGGTCGGGTCAATATGGAAAACGAACTGTTCCATATTGTCTCGGGTCTGGGTGTTGTGGTGCCGTCGTTGTTTCTGATTTCTGTAATCAGAAGCTACTTACCACAGAATCAAAGCAATGTATGTGATGTTGTCCAACATTCTCTAAAGAGGTAGTTTCGTTCAAGCGTAGTTTTACGACTTCACCTAGCCGGTCCTGTGTTCGACGCCCGCCCGCCGGGGCCCCGCGCTGTCCTATCCGACATATACAGCGACACTACATATATATATGTATATGACGTATAAATATTCAAGCCTCGTCCATCGGCGACGATCCGTCTACATAATCCGTTCGCGTCGCGGTGCAAAGTACGATGGGACTTGTTTAGAAATGGTTGGTTTCGGTTTTGTTTGTATTTCAGCAACCTGTTTTGAAAGGTTGATAATTTTATTAATGTAGAAAAAGCAGGTGAAAGTAAGGTTTGACAAAAGTAATACATACCTAGTTTTTGCACAATAAAACACAAAAAGTGGAGTTAACGTTAGGAGAATTCTCGATCAGTCAACCCTTGAACCATGCAGATGTTTTGTTTAAGAGATAAATTGAATAAAACTAAACATATGGTTTTAAGAGAATATAATTTTTTTTTAAAGTTGTGTACATACAAATTTGAGATTTTTATGTACACTTTAAGTGAATCCAATATTTTTTGTAAGAACGATAATTTCCATGAGTGAATTTATGTTATTAAAATAGAGTTCATCTTTTAAACACGTACGTACGAACGCCGATCAGTTGACAGCTGACATGTCATTGGCTTAATGGCGTAAGGACATGGTGGCTGTTTATTTTTTAATTCGATTTAATGTTCTGCCTTTTATTATCTGCGTTATACAGACTGTTTTTTGCCTAGGATATCTCATTCATGTTTTTTTTTAATTAAGATAAAAATTATATGGATATATCATTTAAAATCAATCAATCAATAATTTATTTGCAAGTATACAGTTGTTCAATTACATTAGGTCTTAAAATCAATTAATCGCTTCACGACGGACCTAGGATACCGAGAACCGCGATGCACCAAAGCTTCAGGACACACTGTTAGGCTAACCATTAGCTTACCTTTTAACCAGTGATTCGGTTAAGTGTCAAGTTTCCCAGTTTACCCGCAACACGCACACTCAGTATGTGCGCCCGCGCAGCTCAGTGGGCGATTATCTCTATATTTATACGTTCGCGCTCGCTGATTGTTTCCTAAACGAGTCTACGTAGAGACGCTCCACTAACGGAGCTAGAGTCGATCAATTAGTCAGCTGATCAGGTGGCGGATTTGAATACTGATTGTGTGGGAGAGTCGCGTGAAATGTAGAGCCGGTGTTGAATGGGGTATTTAGGTCGATTGACGACCTCGGTAGCGCAGTGGCTAAGGTAGGCGGCCAAAGCGCGAAAGGTCCCGGGTTCGATTGCAATCAGGTCAATTTGGAAAACGAACTTTTTTAAATTGACTTGGGTCTGGGTGTGCTGGGATGACGCCCCTAGTTAGTATCCGTCGTCTGGTGCTCATAGGACAAGGGGAAGCCTTAGTTTGAGACCAGGTGATGAACATTTTGTATTTAAGTACTCACTTTACTTTTGTTTTCTTAATTACTTTTAAAAGTTCATAATGATGTGTTAATAATAAGGATTATAATCTATGTAGTTGTAAAATCTATAGCTTTTGTACATAACATTTATATTTATTGAGATCTGTTTTGTTTTCCAAATAAATACATTTTCTCATTAGTTACAGCAAAAATCAGTATGTATGGTGTAACATAAGGACCTCTTTTAAGGCTTGGATACATTCATAAATCATTGTGATTGGTGTCAACGTCCCCAGTTTAATCGGCATGTTGGGACATATTTAATAATAATAAAGTAAACAGAAACTTTTATATTCCCAATCATCTCAGGGGAGTGGCGCGTTCGAAAGTCGATAATGGGCCCGGGGTTCGGTTCCCGGTAACCCGACGCGGCGTACTCTCGCGAGAGGCGGCTTCCGCTGCGTCACTTCCTGCGGGATGACACCGTTCTAAGTGCTTTGGTTGGTTTTTTTTTTCATTATGGGAGGTCTTGATTTTATTTATTTTTACTTTAAAAATAGAAAATGCTGACTTAACGCCTGATGGCATTTTCTACCGGTAAATTAAAATTTAGATGTAGTCTCTTGATGTAGCTTCTGACTCAGACTCAAATATTTCTTTATTCAAGTAGGTTACATGTAACACTTTTGAATCGCCATTGAATACAATGCAAAGTGATTTTACTGCCGGTTCGGAACCTATATCTATTTACCGAGAAGACATCGTTGAGAAACACAGCAGATTAGTTACAGTAGCAGTATCTAACTTATAGCTATGTGTAGAACACTTTGGACCAAGTTATATAGTTTTGGTTTTGATGAGTGATGAAACAAATAAGTACTCAAGAAAGTTTTTACTTTCGAGAGGTAAGCTGGAGCAGACCCGTCCCCAAAGGTGGCACCTGTTCACAAGCATGACGTATGTGCCAGCCATCGCTTCACTCAACCATATTGTAGGGAATGTAACGACCCGCCACATAGCGCCACCACCCCAGTGACGTTTTAGTGAGCATGACTTACTCTCAACTCCCTTTGGTTACCGAGCTATCGATATATTTCTGAGTTCCCATGTTCGATTCCTGGTCGGGTCAATAAAGGAAACGAACTTTTCTTTATCGTCTCGGGTTTAGGTGTTTCGAAAGATTATTTGCAAATTTATAAGATGAATACTTCCTACTTTAATCCATTGGCAAGGATGTGTCGTTGCTTTAACGAGTTAGTAAGTCAACACTCATTTGGATATAGTCGATCCCAGACTACATAATATGTTCAAAAAGTCTGTCATAACGCAAAATTTTATTAAGATGGTTATGTTGATGAGATGACTAGGAAAATTGTGTTGAAGGCTTGTGTTATTGGCGTAAGAGAAAATTAGAATGTATGCTCTAGGTGGAGGTTTATATCTTCATAGACATAAAAATGAATCGTTGTTCGTCAGTCATGCTAAACTTGACAAAAGACCGATTTAGCTAATGTTTTGAAATAATTGAGGAGGTTCAGAGAGGTTTAAAAGATAAGACATTTTGGAAATAATATAGGTGACACGGCGTTCGCCGAGACAGCTGGTTAGAAATAAACCCCATCTTGGCGTTAATATGACAGTTTTCATGCATACGACTGCGGGCGTCTGCTAGGAATAAATTGATGGTAAAATTTGTCAGATCAGGGCAGGTCGAGGTCGATACATATACAGTCGCCATATTTTAACTGTTCAGAAATATTTGGTCACTTTTTTTTTTCTATATTGCACTTCAAGATTGACCTCATCCCACCTGATGTTAAGTGGTAATGAGGTCCTAGCTTAAGGGAGACAAGTACATAATAATAAAGCTGTTACTGGACTTGTCGCCCTTCACTTTGTCTGCTCTGATATATCTGACGGGGACTGTACATTATAAAGGTTCTTGAGTGGAGACCACGTACCACCAAGCGCAGTGTGGGACGGCCACCTACCAGATGGACCGACGACCTAGTACAAATTGCTGGGTCTCGTTGGATGCAGGTGGCAATGGACCGGTCGCGCTGGAAATAGGTTGGAGAGGCCTTCAGCAGTGGACAGTAACAGGCTGAAATGATGATGACTGTACATTTGCTATGTAATTAAAATCCAACGCGTTTGTAGATCAGTATTCACAATAATAACGTGTTATATGTTCCGCCCGGTAATCTTAATTTTCAATATCCCCCCGCCTCTGTAATTTCGTATCAGTATTTGTCTATTATTATGTGTCAGGTCCAACCCTCGCGGGGTGTCCTTTGGACCGGGGTACTATTGTGCCAGGGGTGAGTTTTTGTTGCTGTACGATTGTAGGGTTGAGGGCTGACGTGGCTTCCAGAGGAGTGAGTTAGACGACACGTATGCATGTGAATATTTTGAAGCGGTCAGTGTTAATGGATGAAATTACAATTTTTCATTGTTATATTAACACTAGCGGACCCGACAGACTTCGTCCTGTCAAAAAGAATTGTAATGTGGCTTGACTATAAATTTTGGTTAGAAAACGTTTGTACTGGAAAAAGAAAAGGGCTGTCTTTAGAGTTTTCCCGGCAATTATTATATTTTGTCTCGCCGTAAAAACCATCCTTGGACTTCGATGAACATTTAAAAAAATAATTGTCAAAATTGGTCCAAGTGTTGTCGAGTTATGCGCTTACCAACACATTTAGCGAATCATTTTTATATAATAGAAGATTATAATCATAAATTCATTCATGTTGGTTACACAACACTTATAAGATAGATGGTTATATATTATCTATCTATAAGTATTTTCTAGATACACTTTATTGCAAAGAAAAATTTACAGAAATTGTTTTCAATGACATACTCAAGTAAAATTTAGGCGGTCCTATTACTAGAAAGCAATCTCTTCCAGACAGTATTTTGTTAAAGGAAATAGTAGATATCGAATAAATATAGATTGAACTTGAATGTGTTGACGTCACTTTTTCGTATCGTAGACATATCATAGTCGCATTGAGAAATCTCCTTTTTCTTTCAATTGATTAAAAATCTGTAAGAAGAAGTGAGGTCGCACTAAATGTTGAAACAATGCAAAATCTTAGTTGACCGTTTCGATTGTTTCACCATTTATTAATTACATCAAATAATTAAAAGGCAAATAATTAACGTTTATCACAGCGGCCGCGATAATTCCCTTTTGCTACATCGCGCGCCTGATAACAGAAACACGTATTTGATAACACGTGCACCACAATGAAGAGAGGTTCGCAGTGAGCTCGTCTGAACATATCGCACACCTAGATCTAAAGGGAACTAACTCAAAAATTGCAGTTTTTTTGTTATGCACACTATCGAATTTATAGCTATCGACCATAAAAAAATTCAATAACATTTCTATTTTAGCTTCATTAGTTCACCATAAATGTATTCAGGAAATTTCTACGGTACTCAGGGACACGGCAATTCGTTTTTCGCCTCTCATAAAAAAAGTACTTTTTTGAGTTGACTCTGTTTAGATATAAAGGAGCGATATGTGACTAGCTGTTACCCGCGACTTCGCCCGCGTTATTTCGAGATAAAAAGTATCCTATATGTTAATCTAGTATGTCATCTATGTTCCTACCAAATTTTATCCAAATCCCTTTTGTAGTTTTTGCGTGAAAGAGTAACAGACATCATACTCACAAACTTTCACATTTATAAAATTAGTAGGATATTGTCCTATGTTTATATGACTGTATTTGATAGATATATACTTTATTGTACAAAAAGCTAAAGAAGTTCGTTTTACTGATAAATCAAAGTAAAATTTAGTTGATCGCTAAAAAACCAATCACTTCCGGGCAAGTTTCAGGTATAGGAAATTGTAGATGGTAGACGAGAAATCAATGTTATTTATTTATTTATTTGCATTCTTGTATTTACAATAAATTAATTACATATGATATTTAGTAGTAATAAAAGTTAGTATACATGTCCCTGTTAGGGCGTCGCAATTGTTAAATGGTTTATAACATAAGTTTGGATTTTAAATAAGTGTTTGAAAAAACATTGTTCTAGATGATGTGATAATAAAATAATGAAGTAATTGGTATTCCATATGTTATGTATTGTAAGGCCAGAAAATGGCGAAATTATGTTATATGTACAATTAACGTCAAATGTAGTTTTTTAATCGACTCTTTTTTATAAATACTAGCTAACTTTAAAAACTTAAAGTAACTTAGTTTTTTAAATTAATTTTATAAATATTATAACGGTTAGTAGCTTTTTATAAATAGTGGCCAAATAAGTTAAATTAGATGTATATTTTTTATATTTGGCAACTGTCGTGTCGTCAGAACACAATTAAATTTAAATTGGTGCAACCGAGCCTGACTGATATCAACAAACATGTTAGATTATTAGATGTATGATTTTTTTTTCACTTTTATTGCTTTGAAAGCCTCTTTTTACTTTTAAAGGTAGAATCAGTTTTGTAAGTTACTAACAAGACTATAAAGCGTACTCACTGTTTCTCGTTTAATTGTGGCACGCCGCTTACCGCGCAAAAGTAACAAAACTCCCCATAATGTGGCACCTAATCACCGTGTGGTAAGGTTCATATTTGTGCGACCAGACGCGTTAGTACTGGTTCTCCTTGGGTCGAAGTTAATGATATTAGAAAGTGCCGTATCAGTAGGGTGGGGTTTACAAGGTACGATAACTATGTGACTGATCCAATAGATTAGAAGGGCTATACGAATGCCCTTTGAGACGTTTTCAGTTGGAAGCATGTCATACTACTCACTTTGAACTTGGTACCATCCTTCATATGGAAACCGGCAGTAGAGTCGCTTTTGCATTGTATTTAATGACGATTCAAAAGTGTTAAATGTAACCTACTTGAATAAAGAAATATTTGATTGATTGAATCTTGTATTTTTGCGTATCGCAATTTTTGTATATTGCACTTTAAGATTGGCCTCATCCCACCTGATGTTAAGTGGTAATGATGTCCTAGCTTAAGGGTGACAATTACAGCATACTAATGCTGTTACTGGACTTGTCGCTTACCTTGAAGGCTTGACCCCTGCTACTAATGTAGCACCCCCCCAGGAGCTCTGGAAACCTTACTCACACGCAGGAACACAACAACACAGAAGTGATTGTTGTGCTATATGCGAATTGGTGATCGTCACGAATCTGGTCAATATGGGAATGACCTTTTCTTCATTGACCTTTGGTCTAGGTGTTGTGGTACCGTGGTTGTGTCTGATTTCTGTAACACAAGTGCTTACGCTACTTACCATTAGAGCAATATATGGGATGTTGCCCTATATTAATTTATGTACTAACTGACCCGACAGACGTTGTCCTGTCTTAAAAACGACTCGCTTTAATTTTTACTTTCATAAGGGGCCATCCATAAAGTACGTCACACTAATTTCATGAGTTTTTGAGAATTAGTTAGCACACAAACACAACGAGAAAAACAGGTGAAAATGGTCCATTCGTTTACGCGTGGTGGCGTGACCAAGGTAAATAGGGATATTTTTTTTATATTAAGAAGATATATTAATTTTCACATACACCCATACATACGTCAGGTGTAAACCGCACCTAAAATAAAACATTCAAAGGGTTGATTTGGTTAAATAGTCCACACCGCGTATTAAGCGTTGGAATGTTTCATCGAAATGATACGATACGTTACAATCAGACACATATTACTTGTACTTATTGCTTTGTTGTACTGATTAGGTCGGAAGGGTGTCATTATACGACACGAGGTAACGTGTTATTGGGACTAATGATATGTTTTAACGGAAATATGAGTTGAATCCTTTTAATGTTACAAATACGAAAGTTTGTAACGATAGATGTATAATAGAAAAGGTCTTTGTTCATGCTAACTTTTAATTGACGACCTCCGTAGCCGAGAGGCGAGCGTGCTGGACTTTGGCGTCGCGTCTCTGAGGTCCCGGGCTCAATCCCCGGTCGGGTCAATATGGAAAACGAACTTTTCTATATTGTCTCGGGTCTGGGTGTTGTGGTAACGTCGTTGTTTCTGATTTCTGTAACTCAACTCAACAAGTGCTTTAGCTACTTACCACAGAATCAGAGCAATGTAGGTATGTGATGTTGTCCAATATTCATAGATGTGTGGATTACTTGCTAGTCTGTTCGCGTTCACATTTATTTTTTTACTTCTATTACACTGCGCGTTAAGACCCACAGTTAGTTATCTAAGTTTGTCTAGGATTAATAACGCATGAACAATTTTTATAATTTCCTTCAATTAATTTTATAGGTTTGACCCGAAGGTAGCTTCATTTAGATTATATTATTATTCATTGATATCAAAATATTCTATTAGAACCGGTAACGTCATCTTTTATACTTAATGTACAAAGTAAGAAAGTTGTCTATGCAATTATTGTCTATTTGCATTTGTCTATGTACAAAAAGAAAAATAAAAAGTTTAGTCTGTGGAAAGCTACTCTCTTCTTTTTAAGTTTTAAGGCCGTTCTCCTTTTTCGTTACCCACTATTTCCTTTACTTACAAGGTTATACTTATGTATTAAATAAAACAAATATTTTTATAAAATAGGTAGAATCTCACAAAACTGTACTTTTGTCTGAAAGTGATTGCATTCTAGCTACAAGACCGCCTAAATAGTACTAAAATTTATCTGAAAACCAATTTTTGTAAGTGCTTTGTGCAATGACGTATAGTTTAGCTTCGCACTTAACGTTAAATCGGTCACAAGTCGGATGTCGAGCGAGCAGGCGACGGGTGCGCGCGCGCAGACTGCGCGGCGGCGCGTCACGTGACGGATGTGCAGTCACATGCACTAATTCATTATAAAATGAACCTTATGTCAATGTTTTAAGAGCACAAGTGTTTATGTTTCATGACTCGTGACTGTACCGATAGACTACGAGAGCGTGGTTCAATTGCTGGATGTTATTCGTTTATTCAAAGTCAAATAATTATTTATTCAAGTAGGTTACATGTAACAGTTTTGAATCGTCACTGAATACAACGCAGAGTGACTCTACTGCCTCGACCGGTTCGGAACCTATATCTACCGAGAAGACACCGGTAAGAAACTCAGCAGATCAGTTACAGTAGCAGTATGTAACTTATAGCTATGTGTAGACATATAGTTTTCATGAGTGAAGACACAAGTATTTACTTTAGAGGTAATCTGGAGCAGACCAATTCGTAAGATGTTTTGGTTATTCTTGTATTTACTCTATTTAAATACCAAATTTCATCAAAATCTGTTATAGAGTCAAAACATACATCCGGACATCCAAAAATTCATACAAACTTCACGTTTATAATATTAGTTTGATAAATAATTGAGTTGACAAATGTATAGTGTATGCATTTGCTGTCTCATCTTCTTCCTTTCTGTTACAAAAAACACACAACCGAAGCTTCAACACAATTAATGCTAATAAGTTACACATTCTAAAGTTCTTGAACAATAGCTAGCTGACACAGGCATCTAATAAAGATCAATTATGCTTGCACAGTAGACTGATATCTCCACTATACCTTCCTACATACTGTCAATAGCATACACACACACCGCGGCGATCATATGCAGGGGATACTGGTTCTTATGCAGACGTCTTAAGGGCGATTAATAGTCCGAAGTGTAATATCTGACGTTCGTTCGTCTGTTTAAACGATTGTATGCATTCGTTACATTCCATAGTCATTGATATGACTGCGTCAATCAGTATGTGAGAAACTAGATAATGTTATGTGAGAATTTTCCTTTAGAATATATTAATCCCTACTAATATTATAAATGCGAAAGTAACTCTGTCTGTCTGTCCGTCTGTTACTCTTTCACGCCTAAACGGCTGAACGGATTTTGATGAAATTTGGTATAGGTATACATTGAATCTCAAGAACGGACATAGGCTACTTTTTATTAGAAAATAAGGGGGGGATGGGGGTAATACGCCCTTTGAAAGTTTATATGAAAAAAAAAATGTATTTTTTAAGTTAGATATATGAAATTTGGCACAAATATAGCTCGAAACTTGGATTAAAATATAGACTACTTTTTGTTTCGAATATTAGGGGAGAAAGGGGTAAAACCGACCATGAAAGGATGTAGTCCACGCGAACGAAGTCGCGGGCACAGCTAGTATATATATATGTGTAGCGGGTCGGAATGTAATGAGAGCAAATTTATTGTTGTATCAAATATATTTACTAAATTACCTGAATAAACTAATTATAAAACACACACAAACGTCTTCCTCGTTGTGCGTCGTCTGTCAAAATGCACAGTCTTCTGTTCATCTTCTTACTCTTTCACTCATCATTCTGTATCACTTACATCGTTCGGATATTCGAACACACATTCAAAACGTTCGAATACGTCCATATACCACATTTATAAAGAACTAGAGGACCTGACAGACTTCGTCCTGTCAAAAAGTTTTGGAATGTGGCTTGACTCTAAATTTTATAGTTAGAAATCGTTTGTACTGGAAAATAAAAGGGCTGGCTTTATATTTTTCTCGGCAAATATTCGAATATTTATCGGCGTAGAAACCTTCCTTGGACTTCAACGAAAATTTAAAAAAAATAATTATCATAATTGGTCCAAGCGTTCTCGAGTTATGCGCTTACCAACACATTTTACGATTTATTTTTTTATAATAGTGTTACGAGCTTCGGGTTCGTGACAATAAAAACAGCCGATAAAAATTACCAAAAGTCACACTTTAATTGAACGCCAGTAATAACAACCTTAAAACGCACTAACTAAAACAATAATCGCTCCCAAGTCGCACTTCAAAATCGCTTTCGAAGTAATCACTTGTATCGCTAATTCAATACTGTCCCGGTCGCGGTGAATCCCGGCCTTTTATATTGCCGCGGCCGTTCCCGAACCTTCCAACGCAGAAACATCCGGAACATTCGCGCGCAGTGCGGCCTTGAACGGCCGTACGCTCGGTCAAGGTCATTGTTCTAGTAAATTCTGGCGTACGCGTCTCGACTCTCTGTAGTCCCGCCTTTCCACACTAGATGGCGCTGGTTACATCGATCGTGGCGCGTAACACTGCCCCCTCCTAAGACATGCTCGTCCCGAGCATTATCGGCTCCATAATAACGCGCCAATCTCTCCGCATGAACAATCTTAGGAGTGCCTCTTGCACCTTTCTGTTTCCGGTAGGTTACGTCATTGCCCCCAGTCCCAATCTGGTATGGTCCCTCCCATCTAGACTGAAGCCCAGGAGATCTCCCTCTGCTATGGACTGGATTGCGCAACCTCATCTGTGGACCCTCGTCAAACACTCTACTGTTCACTTTGCGGTCACCAAGGGGTTTCATTTTTCCCGACATTTTCTGGCCCGAAAAGTTCAAAGTTCAAAGTTCAAAGTTCTTTATTGCATTCATGAATGTAAATCAGTTGGTAATACAATTTAGCCAGTACAACATGTTACCCTTTTGGGCATAGCCTATGAACGTGTAACGGAGCACTATATTTCAATTGTACTAAAATTAAATGTAATTTTTAATGGTCTGTGAAATATTCATTAATACTATAAAAACACTTTGTAGTTAGGAATTGTGTTAGATTTCTTTTAAAAATCTTTATGTTTGTCTCTAGCCTTAGTGTGTTTGGTAAATGGTTATGTATTTTAATTGCGCTACAATATGGGCTGGAACTGAACATTGCCATGCGGCTGTTTGGGAGTTTAAATTTATTTTGATTGTTCGTACGAGGTGGATATAGCCTATTACATAATGAGTTGTCGAAAATGTCAGGATGATTTCTCAAAAACATACACATTTCCATTATGTATAGTGAAGTTAGTGTCATGATCTCTAGTTCTCTAAAATATGGTTTACACGTATCCATATTTCCTATATTCGTTATAATTCTTATGCATTTCTTTTGTAACACAAATAGATCACTGGCATTTGTACTATTCCCCCAGAGGATAATACCGTAACTCAACCATGAGTGTGCGTAGGCAAAGTAAGCTGTTATTGCCGTTTTTCTGTCCGTGTTTATTTTAAGTTGGTACAGTGCATAAGTAAACCGTGATAATTTCGCTTTAACTTTTTGTATGTGATTTTTCCAATTAAAATGGGAGTCAATCTCCAGTCCTAGTAGGTTGCATGTGTTTACACTTTCTATAGAGTTACTTTCAATTTTAAGTTGTACATTTAATTGTGATTTTTGGTATGGTCTAAATTCTATTAGTTTAGTTTTACTGTAATTTAATTGTAAGTTATGTTGTTCCATCCAATTTTTAACTTTCATAAATATTTTCTGTAATTCTAGTTCAGTTTTAGTTGCATTTTTAAATTTATAGAGTAAGGATACATCGTCTGCAAAACAAACACATGTTGTATTTATAATTTTAGGAAGGTCATTGATATATATTAAAAAGAGAATGCATCCTATTACACTGCCTTGGGGTATAGAAGAGTTTATTGTTTCAGGTTCTGATCTATGTTCTGTGGTTGCTCCCGTTTGGTTATTTGTATGTTCAATCTGTACATATTGTACCCGATTTTGTAGATATGATTTTAGCCACTCATGGGCTTTGCCCCTAATGCCGCACTGGTTAAGTTTTTGAAGCAAAGTATCATGATGTACTCTATCATAAGCTTTCGACATATCTAATAGGATACCAACCGAGTAATATCCTTCGTTTAAAAAGTTGAGCGCCTGTTGGATGTATTTGTAAATGGCTAAAGTAGTTGACTTATTTCTACGAAAACCGTATTGATTTTCATCTAATATATTATATTTTTCGAGGAAAGCATATAACCGGTTTGACATCGCCCGTTCAAAAATTTTTGAAATTGATGGAAGCAGAGCGATTGGTCGATACTGGGTTGGATTCGTTTTTTCTCCCTTTTTATGGATTGGTTTGATAAGTGCTATTTTTAAATGATCTGGAAAATTACCTTCATTAAAAGACTGATTGATTAAGAGATGGAGAGGTGGAGTTAGTTCACTTGAGCATTTTTTCAATAATGTTGAGGGTATTTCATCTATACCAAAACTATGTTTGCTTTTAATATTTGATATTAATGATTGTATTTCTCGCGAGTCTACTGGTCTTAGGTACATACTATTTTCAATGTTATCAACAATCACTTGGCATCTTTTAGTATTTTTATTTTGATGCGGCCCACCCACTGTAGCAAAAAATTTATTAAAGAGGTTTGATATTTCTGTAGGGGATTCTATGACTTTATTATTAATGTTTAGTTTTATGTTTTTCCTGTGTAAGTTACTATTTTTATTTGTTTTTTCCTTGATAATTTTCCACATAGTCCTTGTTTTATTTTCTGCATTATTCATTCTGTTAATGAATATATATTTTTTGGCAATAGTTATTGACTTTTTTAATATTTTTCTATATTTTCTATAGTATTTTTTTAGTATATGATTATTTGTGTGGTTTATCATGATACGTAACATTCTTTTATGCTTGCATGAGAGTTTTATACCCTTTGTGAGCCATTTAGGTTTTTTATTGTATGAGTGTGATTTTATAACAATGTGTTTTTTAGGAAAACACTGATTTAATAGCATTTGCATTATATTATGGAATATTAAGTAGTTTTTGTTGATACAATTTGTTTGATTTAACAAGTTTCCCCAATTTATTTCTTTTAATTTATTCTTAAAGATTTCAATCTGATTTTCTGAAATGCCGATTGTCTGACGTGCTCACAAATGTCATTTGTTTTGTACCGCCAGTTATTCGCATAATTGATTATACTGCCTGGAGCATCAGGTGGTATTCTGATGATCAGGTCTGCAGGTAGCCGTAGTTCTCTTTCTGCAGTTCGCTTAGGGCAACTGGATCGAAGGTGCCCCCTTTCCCCACAGCCGTAGCATCTAGGGCTGTATCTTTTATTGCAGTCCTGAACTGTAGCCGCTGCAACCTCCCTAACGCGATAGGATTGATGATCCTGCCGCACAGCTTCCACCTCCAGTGCATGGGCCAAGGCATCTTTAAGCGTCCCGTGGTGCCCGAGTCTGACAGCAGCTCTAACTTCAATGTCGCGGATGCCATCGATGAACGCCTGCACAAGGTTCCCATCAATAAGCGCTGGTACGGACTGGTAAGCTTTACGCACCAGCTTCTCCACTTCAAGGGCCCACTGCTGCAGGTTTTCGCTACTGCGTTGCACGCGGTCCCTGAGCTGTGCGCGAAACACGTGTTCCAGGTGAGCGTCGCCATATCGAGCCTCCAAAGCCTCAAGGAGCTGCTCGTAAGTCACTTCCTTACCGAGAGCTTCCAAGACAGATAAAGCCTGGTCACGAAGGCCTAGGGTGAGGGCAGTCATGGCCTGATTTTTATCCCAGCCGTTCGCTTTCATGACTGCCTCAAACTGGATTTTGTAGGCCGACCAGGAAGAAGTTCCGTCAAACGGTGGCACTTTAAATCCACGTAGCGAAGGTGTTGTAGCTACGGGAGCTGCGATTGCTTCTCCAAGTTTAAGACAATCCAGCGTTTTCTTAACGTCTGCCATCACGGTCTTCTTCACATCAGCCACTACGTAGTCAACCCGATTATTGACTTGGTCGATCCGGATTTCAGCTTCCAGCAGGCGGTTGTCATGTTGAGCAACCTTATCCTTCACCTCCTTTATGTCTTTCCCGAAGGTAGCGTGAAGGTCCTTCAAAAGAAGCATCTGCTCTTCTTGGCGGCGAGCCTGTTCCTCCTGGCTGCGAGCCTGTTCCTCCTTGTCCCGCTGAAGCTGTTCTTCCAATCGACGAGCCTGTTCCTCCTGGCGGCGAGCCTGTTCCTCCTTGTCCCGCTTAAGCTGTTCTTCCAACCGACGAGCCGGTTCCTCCTGTCGGCGAGCCTGTTCCTCCTGTCGGCGAGCCTGTTCCTCCTGTCGGCGAGCCTGTTCCTCTTTGTCCCGTTTAAGCTGTTCTTCCAGCCGACGAGACTGCTCCTGCAGCATCATCATCAGGGCAGCAAGGTCTGGTGCTGCCGATGCTGCTGGTGTTTCTGTGGACGGGCCAGCCTCCGTGGTTAATAACTGGCTCTCCGACTCCTGTCGCAAAGCTCCACCAAAACGTCTCTGGTCCGTCTCCAGTTGGCGTTGACTCCGGGTACGGATACCCTCCGTGTCGTCTTTAGGTAAAATCGGCATAATTTAAATCCCACTTCTGACACCAATTGTTACGAGCTTCGGGTTCGTGACAATAAAAACAGCCGATAAAAATTACCAAAAGTCACACTTTAATTGAACGCCAGTAATAACAACCTTAAAACGCACTAACTAAAACAATAATCGCTCCCAAGTCGCACTTCAAAATCGCTTTCGAAGTAATCACTTGTATCGCTAATTCAATACTGTCCCGGTCGCGGTGAATCCCGGCCTTTTATATTGCCGCGGCCGTTCCCGAACCTTCCAACGCAGAAACATCCGGAACATTCGCGCGCAGTGCGGCCTTGAACGGCCGTACGCTCGGTCAAGGTCATTGTTCTAGTAAATTCTGGCGTACGCGTCTCGACTCTCTGTAGTCCCGCCTTTCCACACTAGATGGCGCTGGTTACATCGATCGTGGCGCGTAACAATAGACTAGCGGCCGCCCGCAACTTCATACGCGTGGGTTTAGTTATTTCTATTGATAAATATAGCCAACTAGCCGTTGCCTGCGACTTTGCACGCTTATTCTATATATTAATCTAGCACAATATGTCATCTGACTAACTTTGTTATATTTTCATCTTAATTAAATTTTCATTACGATCACTTTTAATCTAATTCTATTGTTGCTCCTATTTAAGAGAGGTAGGGCATAGCGATTTACCGCTCGAACTGGAGCAGCCCGACTGGTTAAACACCTCCACCTTACAAAAGACCGCAGCCTAATAACAATCACTTCGGTGTTGTTGTGTTCCTGCGTGTGAGTAAGGTTTCCAGAGCCCCTGGGGGGTGCTACATTAGTAGCAGGGGTCAAGCCTTCAAGGTAAGGGCGACAAGTCCAGTAACATATTTATTATGCTTTACTTGTCACCCTTAAGCTAGGACCTCATTACCACTTAACATCAGGTGGGATGAGATCAATCTTGAAGTGCAATATAAAAAAAAATAAAAAATTTGTGTGTGCTGTTATTGGAGAGTATACTAGAAATTATATCTGTACCACATGCCAACCGTATCAACATCGAACCCAACCTCCGTCCAGGCAGGAGCAGTAACCATCGCTCCACCAAGCCATAGGGCGAGCGTTATTAATTGCGTGCTTGCGCGCGGGCGGCTCAGTGGCTGGCTACACCTGCCGCGACAGATGCCAGCAACCGGTTTGGTTCCCGCCCGTAGGGATGGACCCGTCTGACGGCGCACTTGACTTGGAACCGTGACTTTAGATTCATACAGGCCTACAGGCCTAGCATACTAACGCGACTAAATTTTATCGCGCTCTTAACAAACGTCATAATCGATTGAAGTCAGTTGCTCATTGGCTGAAAGTACGAGTGCGGTGTGCAGCCAATCAACAGTATCGACACTTTTGTCGTCTCATGCGATAAATTTGACAAATTGCGTATGCTAGGCTTGCTAGCGTGCGCCGCGCGAGTAAATTTTATCGCGTTCTTAAGGAATGTCAAAATCAATGCGTCAACTGCTGATCGGCTGAAAAGGTCTCATGCGAGAAATTTGACGTATTGTTCCTGCTAAGCCTAGTTGTCATCGTTAACGCTTCTTCGGTGCGACAAAAATGAATTAGGTATGCAGAATTGTCTACAAGTCGTACTTACGTTTGGGGAAACAAAGACAGCCGTGAAAGTGTTTCAATATAATAATAGTCGTCTAGTAAGGACGAAAACAGTAAGAAAAAAAACATGAATCTTTTCTTATGAAACTGCCAATTGAAAAGTTGGGGCTTTGTTGCACCGAAGATGCGGTTTGTTTTTATTTTTAGAGAGTACAAACAGTAACGTTTTTTCCTACATTATTTGAATGTCTAGACGTATGTTTGTTACTCTTTCAAGCAATGGCGTTCAATCTAATTAGTGTTCATCTTCATTCAATTGAATTGTATAACACTTTTAGCTGAATTATCCTGCAATTGTCGCTGTTGAGCTAGGATATTAATACCACTTAGCATCAGGTGGGATGAGGTCAACCTTGAAGTATAATATAAAAAAAACTCGATACCAAAGTCACAGTTCCCTCGTGTCGCTGATCTGTCGATATCACATTTGATGTCGCGGCACTGCGCGGGCGTGCACGCGGCGATCGTTTTGACCTGGTTTTTTTTTTTGGGCGTTTTCTAAAATGACTCGAACGGAATGCGAAGATCATGACGCGCGATGATGCGGTCATGCAGATATGCATTGTCTATTATCAGAATAGGAATTAGGAAAAACAGTCTTATTTGCTTAGCAATGAGGTAGACGGGTCCGACGCAGAATGTGCAACTCGGAAAATGAGCACTCGCCCAAAAAAGGTCCATTTCGCAGAGTGTGCATTTCTCAAAATCCGCACTACGAAAAATGTGTACTTTCCTAGGATATGACTAAGTGCGCTGGTGTAGTAAAAGTAAGTCCAAAAATAAAGAAGATATGTTTTTGTATGGGTACAGGGTATTTGAAATTTAATAGGGGGTTTTTTTTCTAGTTTAAAAAAAACTTAATGTGGTTCACAGAATACATCTACATACCAAGTTTCAACAGTATAGGCCTTATAGTTTCTGAAAAAAGTAGCTGTACAGACAGACAAACATGACGAATCTACAAGGGTTCCGTTTCTCTATTGAATCGGATAATCTAACAGAATCTGTTATTCGCAAGCGAAGCCGTGTACGAGCATACCACATGTGTTGCGTGGCGTGTCGTTGACCCCGGTGTGCGGCCGGGAACCGAACTCGCGACCTTCGCGCCCTCCCATCTGCCGGCCCGCTGTCAGGTGGTGTTTGTAAACACAGGTGACAGTTGTACAAAGACGTGTTTAAGCTCTTGGATTGGCAAAAAGAAAGAAAGAAAGAAAAAACATTTATTGGCACATCTGTACGTACATTCACGCAAACTTTAACATACAGTAGGTACATAAATAATGATATAATTATGTTCCAATGAGGTATCAGCCTCAGCATGAGCCGCTCCAACATAGTGCCACAACAGCAGCAAACACTATAGTAAGTCTGTTTTAGCATTAGAAAGAACACAAAAAGGGTTTTTTTTATATCAGTTTTTAGCGTTTCTAGATGTGTATAAGGTTTCTACGCGGCTTAGCACGCCATCTTTCCCGTTTTTTGCACATTTTCCACAGATACTTCGCTCCTATTGGTCGTAGCGTGATGTTATATAGCCTAAAGCCTTCCTTGGTAAATGGACTATACAACACAACAATATTTTCTCGATTAGTACAGTAGTTCCCGAGATTAGAACGTTCAAACAAACAAACCCTTCACCTTTATAATATTAGTTTAGACGTGTCCTGCTGTTCCGCAGTGCTAGATCTTCTGTTCCCACAGCATCACCATTTTTCGCCGGATCCAATATTTTACGATTCGTTATGTGTTCTCGAACTGACTACGAGTCTGGAACGGATTTAGCTTCAGATACATAACCTATAAACCGTCCCACTGGTGGGCAAATGCCTCCCCCATACACTTCCAGCCAGCGCTCTCTCTCAGGTGCCAAGTCTTACCAACCTTGAGAATAACGGTCCAGGTCGTCACGCCAACGCATTTTCGGCCTTCCTCTTGGACGTCGTCCGTCTTCTGGTGTCGCTTACGCCCCGTATAATTTATTACTACCTGTTACTAAAACAGATTGTTTCTCCAATATTGGAATCGGGCATAAGGCGATGGGGTCCACCGAGGGGGTTGTAGGAGGTAATCCTGCCGTTATCAGTGCAGGGAGTCCCGCACACGCCGTCACCTCTCGCGTGCGTCAATGGTATGGGAAATACGTCAAATAAAATGCAACGTAATGGATGATCTGTTTACATGCTAAGAAAAGAAAGAAGGTATGGCCCACGTCAAATACACATGTTAGTGGTAGCCCTGTCCACCTGTCCGTCCGTGTGTCAGGTGTTGTTTGTAAACACAGGTGGCAGATATGTGAAGCAGGTCAATATGTTCCGTGGTAGGCGTACAAGTCGTTAGTGGTAGAAAGAGAATGTGAATCTGATGCCCCTTTGATTAGCCCGAAGTGGCGTGAGGTCAGTGGAAAATTCATCGGTTGTGAATTTTTTTTATTTTATTATGATAATACAACATCACATAAATTGTCTGGAAGAGATTGCTCTTGAGCTATAAGACCGCCTATATAGTACTTAAATATGTCTGTAAAACCAATTTCTGTAAATTTTCTGTGCAATAAAGTGTATCTATCTATCTATTGGTCTGATTCTGTAGTAAGTAGCTTAAGGACTTGTTTTACATAAATCAGAATTAACGACCGTACCACATAAACCAGACCCGAGACAATATAGAAAAGTTCGTTCCCCATAATGACACGACCAGGGATCGAACACAGGACCTCAGAGATAACTCCGGCCCGCCTCTCGGCTATGGAGGTCGTCGAAATTATGCTTACCTATTAATTACCTCATAAACGTACGAGACTTAAAAATTGCCATCTCTTTTTCATGAATCAATCTACGGTTACATTACTTTAAGTCTTAAACATTTTTTGTTTCGCCATGGTTCTTTAAAAAGTGCAAACTCTTAACATGGCGATCGGTCACTTTCGCGAAGCCCTACCTCGGGCGTCGGCTCCCACACCGCGGTGGTCGCCGCCGGCGTAGATGTAACAGGACACCGTGCCGTGAGTCAGCTGATCTGATGGGTGTCCAAACGTGTTGGTTAATAGTGACCCGTCAATATACACATACGGGCAATATCACGACGAGGATACTTGCAGTACGACTTTTTTCTTTAAATTACACTTCACGATTGACCTCATCCCACATGATGTTAAGAAGTCGTAATTAGGTCCTAGCTTAGGGCGACAAGTACAGCATAATAAATCTGTTACTGGACTTGTCGCCCTTACCTTGAAGGCCTAACCCCTGCTACTAATGTAGCACCCCCCAGGAGCTCTGGAAACCTTACTCACACGCAGGAACACAACTACACAGAAGTGATTGTTATTTGGCTGCGGTCTTCTGTAAGGTGGAGGTGTTTCACCAGTCGGGCTGCTTCAGTTCGAGCGATAAATCGCTATGCCCTACCTCTCTTGTGCGTACGGCATAAGGGCGGTTCAATGTCTGAAGTGGAGGGTCTTTCGCTCATAAGAGGTCCTAGGCACATTAGGACCAGCAGCTTCTCACGCGTACTGTCCCCATTTTTTCCACATGAAACAGATTAGTTTAGTTCACAAACATTTATTTCTTATTAACCAGTCTTAGTAGTTTCTCATTCCGTGACGAAACAGCGATTGAACAATGACACAAGATGATGCTGCAGCGGTTGATAATTACGTTGCGCATTCTAGTCTAACTTATATTTTTTACTTGGCCACGACCGACTGGACTAACAGTGGCGATCGACCGGTTGGCCACCCCTGGCATAAAGGCTTCCTCAATAGATAAAATATATTTTTTTTCAGTTCGAACCAGTAGTTCCTTATATTAGTGCCTTCAAAGAAACTGTTCAGCCTTATAATATTAGTATAGACAACCTTGCATTTTGTGGCGGCGGCCATCTTGGAATATCATACTATGCTAAGAATCTTCTAAACAAAAAAAAAACAAAAAATGATTAATTAGTTTGGGAGTTGCGATGCCGTAGACACACATCGACAGACAGACATGTCAAACTTATAACACTCCCTCTTATTTGCGTACCAAAACCAGAGGTCTTGTACTGAGTGCAAGCATCAGGTCAGATTCCTCCAGTCAGACCGTCGACCCCATCAATCGAAGCGGGGGTCGAACGAGTCTCGATTGACACCCGATACGTCGGAAGCCGTAAACTCTGGCGGCAAATTGTTCAGCGATGTCCATCGATGTTCACCGATGTTCATTGCGGCATGAGAAAGTGTGGCATTTGGTCAGCGGGCGTGATATTAATGAATGAATGCAGTAATGCTTCCCTTTTTTATTAATAATAGCTGTGCCCACGACTTCGTTCGCGTGGACTACATCCTTTCATGGTCGGTTTTACCCTTATCTCCTCTAATATTCAAAACAAAAAGTAGTCTATATTTTTTCTGACAACTTAAAAAATAAATATTTTCCCATATAAACTTTCAAAGGTGGTGTTACCCGCACCCCCTCCCCCCTTATTTTCTTACATAAAGTAGCCTATGTCCGTTCTTGAGGTTCAACGTATACCTATACCAAATTTCATCAGAATCGGTTGAGAGGTTTAAGCGGTAAAGCGTAACAGACAGACAGAGTTACTTTCGCATTTATAATATTAGTAGGGATAGTTGAGTATGTTTGTGCACATTTTCAGACAATCAATAAATTAATTATTTCTTTATTCGAGTAGGGTACATGTAACACTTTTGAATCGTCATTGAATACAATGCAAAGTGATTCTACTGCCGGCTCGGAACCTATATACACCGAGAAGACACCGGTAAGAAACTCAGCAGATTAGTTACAGTAGCAGTATCTTGCTTGCTAGTAGAATCACTTTGCAAATATTAGATTGATTGATCGATCTAACTTATTGCTATGTGAAGACCACTTTGGACCAAGTTTTATTTTGCAGACCGAATAAAACATTAAGTACCTATTTATTGTTAAGAAGTAGCCTGTAGCAGACCAGTCTCCGTAGGTAGAACCTGTACACAAGCATAACGTATGTGCCAGCCAGTATATATTATTATGCTATTAGCGGTTATTCTAGTTTCGAAACTAACTTATAGAATAGGAAGACTTCATGATTTACCCTGTGTAAATAAAATACTTTTGCAAACTCGTGAATAAATCGCCGTAACAGAACACTTTTTTGCATGCAAAATTTAATTGAATTTTTCAAAATCGTCTGTCGGTTAGCAAAAGCACCGTCCCGTCTATTGTAATACTTTGCGCTTGCCTATTGTAATGCGCCCGCGCAGGTAAACAGGTCGGGAATGCGAGCGGCAGATGTTCAGGACGCAGCGTTATTAAGGCTCAACTTCGCTTGGCTTAGAATCCGGGTTATCATAATTCAGCCATATAGGTTCTATAAAATCGGTTCAGAGATTGGCTGGAACAAACACACGGACACAGATTGTTAAAAATGATATTTTGGTATATACATATATATCGTATATCATAATTATGTATGTAGTAAAAAGCTCAAATTTATTTATATGTATACATTTCATTATTCGAGTGGGTAACATGTAACACTTTTGAATCGTCATTGAATACAATGCATAGTGACTACTGCCTCACGTCGGATCTATTGGGTGACTGGCAGAGAATGCGACAAGGCATTAAGTCTGCCTTTTACTGTATTTAAATAGCCTAAACTAAACTCAACCTAAGCTGTGTATTATATATTATATAGATACCCTTCTCTCGCTACTCCTATCAAGAATAGGTGTTCCTATTCAGCATTAAATTGATTAAAAAACGGCCATAATCATCATGTAATTTTTTTTTATATGATGATTATGGCCGTGATTTGCAATTTGTTCTCTAAATTAAACATCTGAAGTGTTATAGTCCCATAAAGGCACATTCAAGCCTGACAATTCCACGCATCATTCGATACCCCACACTTGACATGTCACTTTGACGTCTGTCAAAGATACATCAATTTCATATTTGCGCGGAAGCAAGGTGCAAATTGTATACCTGCTCTCCTGCTATTTGAATACGAATATTAAAAGGGTAATGTTTTTTTTTCTGGCCGTCATTAAACGGTATTGTGTTCAAAGGGTGAACACATTTTCCCACCAACGGGAGGGTTAAAATTTCTCTTTGACAATTTTTTTTTTCGTCCAATTATCGGTTTGCTCTTTTTTCTGGTCTATGCTTTGTTTATGGTGAATCTATCGGTAGGGTGGTCCGAGCTTTGTCGGCGACTTGCGGTCAAAGGAATGGTGGGTTTGCGGTTATAAACTTTAAAGTTATGACAATATGCATTAAAAATCGGATGTAATGTTATGAGAGAGAACATTGTATAAAAATGATATTTGATTTTAAATTATTTTTTTAACAAATGATTAAGAAATTGGAATCAATGTATTCTTAACTAAATAAACACTGTTGATTTGAAGTAATGTAAATAAAGTAACATTTATTAATGCGTTAAATATTAGGAGTACACTATAGTGGCGATTCTGTAAGGCCCAAATAAATAAGTTTGATTTTGAAGCTGTTATATGGCGCGTTCTTTTTTCCAGAATTGATTTAACAGGATTTAACGTAAATTCCGTCGAACTGAAACAGTTGAAATCTGTTAATTAAGTTCTTTTACGAATAGAATACGAGATATTACAGCACGCAGATTTAGTTTAGTTTTTACCAACGGAATCAGCACCAGTCGCATTAATGGTAAATCCACTTCATTAAAACAATTACTACAGCTACTAAAAGTAATCAAGGATTCGTTGACTGAATTTAATTTGAACCTTGATGACTTTTGCACACCTTATTATACGATGAAGAATGAGACAGCACGCAGCCACATCTTCCAAACAATTTAAATTGTTTTTCTATAAACAATTTAACGGTTTTATTAACAACCCAATTAAAACAGTCATACATTCTAGATTACGAAGAAGATATTTATAAAATCGTTACTAAAGTCTATTTACAAAACCAAAGTATTTATTTATTTAAAACTAGAGTGAAAAATTGTCCGCGTGTAAACAGTGCAATAGAAACGTGATGCGTTCAAAGTGCAAGAAATTCAAATTCAAACGGTGACGTCAACATGGCACTCAGGCATGACGTCATGGACTCTACGTTCCTCCCCGCCGACCCTCCGCCGACGGAAGACTACCAGCCGAAGACTGACCTCGCGACTGAGTACTTCAACACTTTCAGCCAAATATGCGACAACTATAGAGATTCTGATAACCTCAGGCAGACATCGGATAGTTTGAGGTTGTCCTCTGAGATCCTGGATGGGAGGGAGTATGTTAGCGAGTTCACGGCGCGCGTGTATGGAGACGAGAGGCAGGAGTATCTGAACACTGACTTCAGCGAGAGGCTGCTGAAGGATGACCAGTTCCAGTTCGGGCAGCCGGACGCGGCGGCGCTGCTCAGGAGGAGGGCGAGGGGCCGGCGGCCGCCTGCCGCTAGCCAGGAGAGTGGGGTGAGTGTGTTAGATGAGGGCTTAGGGGTATTTAAAAAAAAATAGAAGGAGTTTGTGAATCGGTGAGAAAGGCATTATTGTGCTAAATGAAACAGTACTTTTTTATGATTTAAAGTGCTGTACGCTGCACTAGCGAACTTTAAATATTTTAAAGGAATAGAAAATTTTCATCACTCCTTGCGGTGCGGGAATCGAATCCACAACCTTCACGGCAGAGGGTACTTACCGTAGGCTAACGGGTTGATACAGCAGAAAAATTTAATCGCCTACGATAAATTGCGGTTATCCCAGTTGCACGCGCGATACGTGAAGGTCGTGGGTTCGATTCCCGCACCGCAAGGGGAGATGGAATTTTGTCTGTTTCTTTAAGTACCTATTGAACGGACCAACATGAACTTTATAAACAAATTCGCGGCTTCGTACTATCCCCGTTTTCGCCACATTCAATTAAATTATTAGTGCCTGAGATTAGTCCAAACAAACTCTTCAGCTTTAAATATTGGTACAGATTTTTGGCCCCGGATATCATCAGACATAAAAACAGTGTTTTATATACTTTTATTGTTTAGCAGAAAAATATATAATGTAGCGAAAAATCAGAACAATACTGTTTATAAAAACAATACATTTTAGTTCTTTCCAAGTGTAGAAATCGAAAAAAAGTTTATCTACCCATTAGCTGACAATAAGAGTTTAGTATGATAACTGCCAATCAGCAGTCTCATCTCTCGCATTTTGTCATCTCATGTGAGAAATTTGACTATTTTAGCATATCATGTTTTTTTAATGGGGGAAAATGCCTTGTTGTGCTATTGGGATGTTTATACGTGGGAAGAGTTACCGGCGGTCGGCTTTTTTGTTTACGGGATTGGGATTTGTGTAGAGGCCCATTATTAATTTAATAGCACAGACCCGCTAGAGAAAGTTCGCTTGACACTCAATGAACGATTGAATGCAGTCCACTTGATTCTCGTTTGCGGAACTGGTACCGAACTGCAAGCGTTACCTTGACGTGCTGTTGAACATACCATAATAACTTGATAGTCACTTAGCAAGTCATGACATATTTAACTCTAGATATGACCTTGACTTAGCGGAGAAAACAAATGAAAAATGTCGATACTCCTTGCCACATAAAAGTGTAAAATGAAAGCTAAGGTAACTAAATGATAATTAGGTATTAACTTACTCCAAGTCCACTTTCCATAATATTTCGCAAAGCTTGTCAACAATGCTAGCTAGCTAGCCGCCGCGCCCGGCGCCGCCCACGCCGCCGCGTACTACAGTCCTACGGCCAAATATTTAATATTGTAGCCACGCAAATAGCAGTGTCTGTATTTATAGACGATCTATATATAAACAAGAGCAGCATCTCTGATGTAATCGTGTCAGTTTGTGACGGATTGGTTCTGAGAGGAAAAAATAAAATGTTAGGAATTCAAATCATTAGTGTATGTAGCTTTTAGCTTAAGCCAACAATGGACCCTTGCCTGTAAACTAGAGGCAAATATAGTTTATATTCGCGGGCAAAAAATATATTCAAGTTTTAGTACAAAAACATGCCCTTTTTAAGTTTAAGTACTGTTCAATGATTTATTGTGGCATTTTTTTTATTTGTCGTATGGAAGAAATCATTAATTATAATGATTATATTAAACGATTTATAAACGTTAAATTTTTTTAAGGGGCGAAGAGTTTCATTCAGGGTATAAGGGGCCAAACATGCGGGGCAAAGAGGAAAGCCGTCTTTCGGAGCGTGCCTGGAACTCCTCAGCTGAGGAACTTAGATTAAAATATGGACTATTTTTTGTTTTCAATATAAGGGGAGATAGGTGTAAAACTGACCATGAAAGTATATTTTATGGAAGAAATCTGTAGTCCACGCGAGCGAAGTCGGCCGCTAGTTAATTATAACTTACAATTCGAACTGTCTGGTCTCCAGATCTTCAATTACATAAATAACACTTATTTATCATCAAAATGAATACAAACCAAATATTATATTAGTTTACAAATTTTATTTCCGTTCCTTTTTTCCAATGTTAAATTAAAGACGCTTTCGTAATCCTGCCTAGCAACCCCGTCGTATACCCTTATTCTATTCGTGATCCCTTCACAGAGGCCGAAAGCCGACACCGTCGTCTCGGCGCTCGGCCTCCGCCCTAATGGACCGTGAAACGGGACACTGAGATCTCGCGGCCATTTTGATTTCTGCTGGTAATAGGGGAGTCTCGCGTGTTATGTATTCAATAACAATTGGTATTCCCTTACGCGCTGCGACTTAAAGCGGCGATACGGTCGCGATGCAGCATCGATACGGCAGCGAATCGTCTAAATATACACGCGCGCGCTACTTGAAGCAGCGATACAATCGCGATACAGGAGATTAATGCCCAGTTCCAATATTTGAAAAATGAACGGCTAGTAATAAATTATACGAGGCGTTAGTTAAAAACGATTGACGGACGACTGATGACAGACGATATGGAAAAGAAATTATGGAATGGTATTAACCACTCGTAGTCGGTTGGAGAAAAATGTATGGTATTTTTTGACATATTACGAATCGTAAAATATTAGAACCGGGGATTAAGCGTTTCTATCGATACAAAGGCACTTGTGAATCGATTCCAACCATTAATTGATTGCTGGTCGCGCGGGCTGTCTTTCGCGTAATTGTATCTCTGCAAAATAACGGAATGTGTATGCTTTCTCAAATATTTTATCTGATATGGTCCTTATAGATCATACTGTCTTTTCGTTGTCCCATTTGATACAAACAAAATTATTATATGTCTAGTATCTCACCTATCAATCTACCAAAGTTCATCTTAATTTCATTCCGAAGTTATTGCGTGAAATAGTAATAAGCATTATAAATAGTGATATTATATTTGAAAACATCACATACATTGCATAGATTCTTTGGTAAGTAGCTTAAGCACTTGTGTTACAGAAATCATGCCGGTGTGGTACATCCAGACCTGAGACGATATACAAAAGTTAGTTTTTGAAACACCGCCAAAGTCCCGCCTGCCTCGGCTACGGAGGTCGTCAGAATATGTCCATACTAATTTTTGAGTTTATAATTATATGACAGTTATAGTTATTTTACGATAGATCTAAAAGATATTATCTAGAAAATTTTCGGGGAGAGTATCTACCCTTCCCATAACTCTGTTCTCCCACAGGAAGCTGACCGCTAAGAACGCTTTTGACTTGTTCACCTATAAAAAACTCCAAATTGTTTTATCTGTTTGTGAGTTATGGTATCACAGATAAACAGACACTTCATATTTAAATACACCTTAAAAAGATTTTAATGGAAGCACCGAATCCTTAGTGTGCAAGCCCGACTTACACTAGTACTTACTCGTATTTTTTTAAATCGATATCAATAATCTAGAAGATTTTCGGGAAGAGTATCTACCCTTCCCGTAACTCTGTCCTCCCACAGGAAGCTAACAGGGTGACTAGCCTCTGTGAACGCTGACTCACAGCCGCCAATCCGGCGTATGTATTTACAATACGCCCGTAATAATTAATCACGCTTGCAGGAATTAATTAGGTCATTATTCCGATGATGTTAAAATTAACTTTTTGTTCATCTTTATCCTCTTGTTTTGTATGACGAGTTTTGAAGTGGGGTAAAGAGTACTAAATAGTTCGACTTATCTTTGCTATATAACGTATCGATATTCGGTTTCAATACTAAGAATTGATGTACGTTGATTCCGTAAGGAAATTTGAAATATGTAAATAAATATATAAAAGGAAAAACTGACTGACTGACTGACATATCAACGCACAGCCTAAACGTCTAAACGTACCTTGAAGGCTTGACCCCTGCTACTAATGTAGCACCCCCCAGGAGCTCTGTTAACCTTACTCACACGCAGGAACACAACGACACAGAAGTGATTGTTATTTGGCTGCGGTCTTACAGAAGATCTTTAAATCTTTAGCGATAAAGCGTTATGCCCTACTTCATTCAGTTTAACTTTAATATAAGTCAAGCGAGCTTTATTTAGCAATTGAAAAAGTCCAAAGTAATGAATGTACAATTCAAGTTTATTGCAAAAAGTGATAAATCAAGGGAAAAAACTGCCACATTTAGATTCCAAAAATGGCGGTGTCAGTAATTGAGAACCTTTTAAAGTGATTCAACAAAAAACCGGTCAAATGTTAGTCTGAGTTGTGTACGAAGGGTTCCGTAGGTGAACTGATGCATGATTTTTGATAGGTCTGAGTTACTGAGCCCCCCATTGCGTCAAGATACGGAACCCAGCAAGGGGGATTATATGACATGCTAGAATATAGTATACTTTTTTAACCCGAAATATAGCGAACGAAGTCGCGAACAAGAGCTAGTAGCAAAACAGTGTCCTCTTACCACATTTTGCGTTTCTATTTCTCCAAACGCTACGTACTTTTGCTAAGGGGCCGTCCATAAATTACGTCATCGATTTTTTCAGATTTTAGACCCCCCCCCCCCACAATCATCCTATCGTCATTTCTCAATGACCCCCCCCCCCCCCTTTCTCCCAAAATTGACGTCATTACCAGTTTAACAAAATTAATTATCAATACATAGTATAAAACAAAGTCGCTTTCGCTGTCTGTCCCTATGTATGCTTAGATCTTTAAAACTACGCAACGGATTTTGATGCGATTTTTTTTTAATAGATAGAGTTCTTATCATCATCATCATCATCATCATTTTATCTGTAGTTATTACTGTATTTGTGTACATCTATGTATGTTTATTATGAGTTTTTAGTATTGTACGCGCCTTAGCCGCCTCTCACATTTGCAGTTTAGAAATATTCTTTTTGTACGTGAACAATAAACTATAAATAAATAAATAAGAATGACGCCAATTTCGAAACACACCCCCCCCCCCCCCCCTAATTTAGAATGACGTAATATATGGACGGCCCCTAAGTCAACTGTTGCATAGTATGAAATTAGCTTGCTTTGTAATGAAACCTACTGACTTTTGTCAGTACCCTAACAAAGTAGGTATGTAAGTTTAAATTCTTTTCGCGTTCGGTGTCGTTGCTGTTTATAGTAAGACAGGGGCGTTAAACGTTTGCTGTGACATAACGCGTTATTAACGTTCGCACAAGTGTTGTGTTATTGTAACTGATGTATGATATCCTTGTACGGTTACAAATTATATGTTTCTGCTGCAATTTTGTGGTGCTGCAAAAAGAAGACGAAATATAGCTAATTAACATACATTTCCGGTTCCGGGTTCGATCCCCGGTCGGGTCAATATGGGAAACAAACTTTTCCATATTTTCTCGGGTCTGGGTGTTGTGGTACCGTCGTTGTTTCTGATTTCTGTAACACAAGTGCCTAAGCTACTTACCACAGAATCAGAGCAATGTATGTGATATTGTCCAATATATTTATATATATAAAAATAAGTCAGGTTTTCCTTCCTGACGCTAGAACTCCAGAACGCACGAACCGATTTCCACGGTTTTGCATTCGTTGGAAAGGTTTCGGGCTCTGTGAGGTTTATAGCAAAGAAAATTCAGGAAATTGTTTAACAGAAAAGCGGGAAAATCCTCTAAGGCGAAACGAAGTTCGCCGGGACCGCTAGTTTATATATATATTTATATTTGTACGGAATACGAAGAAACGTTGCGTTTTTAATATTATTAGGATGGTAACTAGACTTAAAACATGCTGTTTCCCGCTTTGATCGCATTATTTTGGGATAAAAAGTATCCTGTATGCTAGTCTACAATTTCATTTATTTTTCTACTTAAATCTACTGAATAGTAGTTTTTGCTTTAATGAGAAACCTTTATACTGACGTCCATATGTCCATACATTTTTACAAACTTCTCATTTATAGCATTAATACGATTAGTTTAATTACTGACATTAAGTCAAACGCCTATTTTACTCTGATACTGTTTTATAATTTCGCCATTACACTGAATGGATTGGTGGTGCCTATATTTGATTTGAAATAAGCCCTAGTGTATATTACGATCGTGATCGGATCCGTAATACGGAGATCCGTAGAAGGACCGGTGTATCCGACATAGCCCGAAGAGTTAGCACGCTGAAGTGGCAATGGGCAGGCCACATCGCTCGTAGGACCGACGACCGTTGGGTGAAGAGGGTCCTCGAGTGGCGACCACGTACCGGACGACGCAGCGTGGGGCGGCCCCCAACACGATGGACTGACGACATCGTCAGATGTGCGGGGAGCCGCTGGATGCAGATAGCGCAGGACCGCGCGTTGTGGCGTTCTGTAGGGGAGGCCTATGTCCAGCAGTGGACAAAAAGAGGCTGATGGATGGATGGATGTATATTACGAGACAACTCCTTTTATTTGTTACCTATATTGAGGGAGTTGTGTCAAAATATGTAATCTGTCATTTTGTGACGGCGGCCATCTTGGACTGATTCCCATTAAACATAGCTAAGAACACTCTTGACCAATTCTCCTTTCAAAATACATAGATTCATCCTTTTGGGAGCTACGATTCCATGAACTGAAAGGCACGAAGACAGACAGACTCATCAAACTTATGACACTTTGCTTTTTTTTGTCTGGCTTTGAAAAGAGAAAGAGCGTGAGCTAAGAGCAGTCCAGACTTATTCACCTCTAAAAATCTAAATTGGTTCATCCGTTTGTGAGTTAAAATATCACAGACAAGACAGACGAACAGACAGACAGACACGTCAATTTTATACCAACCTGTAGTTTTTTAGTCGGGGTTTAAAGATATTCTGTTGGAGGCACTGAATCCTTGGTGTGCAAGCCGCCTGACTCACAGATGACATTATTTTTTAAAATTAATATGAAGTTTTTTTTGCACTTGGAATTTGCTCAGTAAGTTTTTAACCTAGTATTCGATGTAATAAAAATAATATTATGTTTTAACCATATCACGCGAGTACCTTAATATCGCAAGTCTGTTATAAATATGGTGTTCACGATATGACTTAATTCTACACGTATGTTTGATTGCCTCTGAATCTAATGCTGTTAAAAGTATAATGTATGTGGTTTATGGTTCTAGTTGCATTTTATGGTGTGGTTTACAAAGCGACCTGATATTTTTACGTCTTATAAACAACTTATTCGATTTATGGTTTGTTTCCTATATGGGAGATAAAAATTAGTTGTTTTTAATTAATGTAGTAAAAGGAAAAGGTTTACGGTATGCTACCACGGCTCCTCGAGCTTCTACCATAGGTGTATCTATCTATCTATCGAGTCGACCGAAATCTTACGTGTACATATTAAATGCTATCATATATCTATTAATCATGATGTTTTATCCATCTTCCATAAATGCACACATGTGTATGTAACACACAAATATTTTTTCAATTTAAACCAGTAGTTCCTAAGATTAGGGCATTGACACTGTTCAGCTTATAGTATCAACTGGCGACCCGCCCCGGCTTCACACGGATGTAATGTAAATACTTAGAAATACTGGATTTATATTCTTTATTGCAAATAAAAACCTTCCTCTTGAATCATTCTACCTATTTAAAAAAACCGCATCAAAATCCGTTGCGTAGTTTTAAAGATTTAAGCGTACAAAGGGATATAGGGACAGAGAAAGCGACTTTGTTTTATACTATGTAGTGATGATAAGTATAAGTAAAGCGAATTGGAGTTCAATTGAATAGTTTTAAATTTTTTCAGTCTTTCGATTGTGTGTTGTAGCGAAAAGACACCGATCGATGTATAATGATTCTTTACAAAGTATTTTGCCTTCTTCCAGGCGGTCTGTACCATAATAATGGGTTTGGTTTGAATGGCGCATCGATTGTGGTGCTGTTATAGAAGCCTCGAACCAGTATTAGATTTAAGTGTTTTGTAATTTTCTGTATTGGTGTTTTTTCACTTCAAGATTGACCTCATCCCACCTAATGTTAAGTGGTAATGAGGTCCAAGCTTAAACGCGACAGTACAGCATAATAAATCTGTTAGTGGACTTGTCGCCCTTACCTTGAAGGCTTGACCCCTGCTACTAATGTAGCACCCCCCAGGAGCTCTATGTTACATATTTATTATTAGTTTATTCAAACTCAAACTCAAATATTTCTTTATTCAAGTAGGTTACATATAAGACTTTTGAATCGTCATTGAATACAATGCAAAGTGATTCTACTTCCGGTTCGGAACCTATATCTACCGAGAAGACACTGGTAAGAAACTCAGCAGATCAGTTACAGTAGCAGTATCTATCTTATAGCTATGTGTAGAACACTTTGGACCAAGTCATATAGTTTTATTTTGATAAGTGAAAAAAACATGAAGTATTATTTTATTTTAAGAGGTAAGCTGGAGCAGACCAGTCCCCAAAGGTGGTATTTGTTTGTTAGTGTTTACATTCGTACGGGCATTTGTGTTATACTAATGACCGGTTCCAATATTTGTAAAACTATCTGCTCTAGTTACTGGTAGTAATAAATACTAGGCGTAAGATAAAAAAGATCGACCGACGACTGATGACAGCTGATATTGTCGAGTGTTCTTGCCGGTTCTTCTAGACATGATCAAAATTCCGAACACGGCGGTAGAATACTTTATTTGTACTGACTATTCATAAGTGCTTTTGTAAAGTTTACATGAATAAAGATGATTTCTATTCTATTCTATTATATTCTATGGAAAGTAAAATATGGAACAGTATTAATGACTCGCAGTCGGTTGGAGTGAAACGAATAGTCATTTTGCGTGTGAGTAAGGTTTCAGGAGCTCTAGAAACCGTACTCACACGCAGGAGCACAATAACACCGAAGTGAATGTTAGTTGTCTGCGGTCTTTTGTAAGGTGGAGGTGTTTTACCAGTCGCGCTGCTCGCTATGCCCTACCCCTCTTATTTATTTTATCTGTGAACATTATTCTAATAGGCATCTTCTCTCTTCTTCCAGTACGGTAGCGATGAGTTCGGGCACGACTCGCCGTCGCGGTACGCGTCCCCCAAGGGCGCGGGGGCGGGCGCGCCCTACCAGGAGCCGTACTACGCGGCGGGGGAGTGGGGCGCCGCCTACTACCAGCCCCCGCCGCCGTACCAGCACGACCCGTACGCCACGTCGCCAGGTGAGGAAGATTACAATATTCTGTAGGACAACATCAACATCGCATACATTGCTCTGATTCTGCAGTAAGTAGCTAAAGCACTTGTGTTACAGAAATCAGAAACAACAACGGTACCACTACACCCAGACCCGAGACAATATAGAAAAGTTCGTTTTCCATATTCACCAGACCGGGAATTGAACCATGCTCTTGTACACATAGTCTGCGGCTGAAGCGTGCTCTATTTAAATTTCTTGACTTATTCCTGGATAAAAAGTTTCCTGTATTGATTTTTGCAACTTTTATAGTGATTCACGCCGCATTAGCAAACTTTAAAGAAACAGAAAAATATTCTAAGCTTCGTGTATATATATAAATCTAGTATATACTCTCTCTTTCAAAAAATAAATATCTTTTAACCTATTCTCTCTTTCTACCATTTTTTTTTTATATTGCACTTCAAGATTGACCTCATTCCAACTGATGTTAAGTGGTAATGAGGTCCTAGCTTAAGGGTGACAAATACAGCATAATAAATCTGTTACTGGACTTGTCGCCCCTACCTTGAAGGATTGACCCCTGCTACGAATGTAGCACCCCCCAGGAGCTCTGTAAACCTTACTCACACGCAGGAACACAACAACACAGAAGTGACTGTTATTTGGCTGCGGTCTTCTGTAAGGTGGAGGTATTTCACCAGGCTGCTCCAGTTCGAGCGATAAATCGCTATGCCCTACCTCTCTTTAAATTTCAACGAAATCCGTTCAGTAGTTTGCGTGAAAGACTAACAGACATAAATCCATACATTTTTACAACGTTGCGCGTTTATAATAATAGTGGGATTTATTTAGTTCAATACTTTATTGTTCAAAAAGTACAATTGGTGGAAATGCTAAGAGCATGTCAACTTTTGGATCATGCTGAGAGTTTGTGTGTGGATGCGGTAACAGTGAATATGTCTGCAATTCAAAATATTAAAAAAGAAGACACCAATAAAATAACCTGCTACTGAATTTTGTATTTTTTAAATAGTAATAAGTTTTTCTTAACCTTTTGCATGCTGTGTTCGCCTTAAAAGTTTATTACATTTAAGTAGTTTCATAGTTATAATAAGATTTATAATAATTAATTTTTTTAAATTTGACGACCTCCGTGGCTGAGAGGCGAGCGTGCCGGACTTTGGCGTCGCGCCATCTCAGAGGTTCCGGGTTCGATCCCCGGTCGGGTCAATATGGGAAACGATTTTTTCTGTATTGTCTCGGGTCTGGGTGTTGTGGTACCGTCGTTGTATCTGATTTCTGTAAAACAAGTGCTTTAGCTACTTATCACAGAATCAGAGCAATGTATGTGATGTTGTCCAATATTTATATTAATTGATTTAGTGAAAAAAAAACGCTGGAGTAAATAAATAAATAAACTATAATGATCGTCCATAAACAACACGAGGGTAGCATGATACACATGATTGAATAAAAAAGAAATCAAGTTAACTAAAGTAAATGGTTTCAGCAATTCACTAATTCGTGTCCAAGGTCAATGTATTTAAGGGAGAGGAGATTTTTTTTATTTTCTAGATATGATGACTTCAGGAATATGATAAGAACCTAAAGCATGTGAAGAGTAGGATCCTCAATTGCATTACTTGCCGCACTCAGCTCCAACCTGCTCCGTTTAATTGTAGAAACCATTGGGCTGATCTCAAAAACTATACTATCGCCATTGTTAAATCTCGAGTTGGTCTGTTTCCAGGCATAGCGGGCGCTGGTAGCGGCGAGACGGGCGGCGCGGGCGGCGGCGCGGAGCTGCCCCTGCCCCCCATGTCCTCGTTCAGGGCGGCCGCCCCCCACCACTCGCCCACCGACCCTATGCTGCTGGGGAAACCTCCACTACAACCAGTAAGTATACTTACGACATCTGCCGTGTTAACATCTTTATGATTTATCTGAGGCCTTCGATTGAGTAGTCGTGCAACAATTTCTATGAGGATACGGTTATAAGTGGTGTGGGCACTACACTTCCCCGCAAGCTCGGTGTAGATGAAAAGGCCATCTGCAGTCGATTTAACGTCTTAATGATATATCCAAGGCCTTCGATTAAGTAGTTTGTACGAAAACTACTATTGTCGGGGTTGGTTTGTCAAAAGCCTTCGATAAAGTAGTCGCCCGACAACTGCCATTGGGTTGGTAACACCGGCCTGTGATTATACAATTAAT